>JAKOGI010001372.1:0-245000 GCA_029747015.1 Carnegiea gigantea
TATATATATGTATACATCTTTTAGGGTGGGGGGGGGGCGGCAATGCCTATATTAAGGTTCCGGTTTATAAATCCGAGATATGCTCAAGTGTGTAAAACTAAATGTTTAGCTTGATACAATAGATTGCTCAAATATATAAAACATAATGCTCAACTTCATAAATTGGAGAAACAAGAGACAAGAGCGAAAGCAAAGATAGAAAAACTTGAAAATGGGCACTGTTCATTTCAATGCTTAATACCTAGCATAGATTTTTCAGACAAAATGAACAATACGCAGGTAATAAATGTGTCCAACTACACGTAAAAAAAAAAACTAGTTTCAACCAAAAAAAACGTGGCTAGGGAATTTGTTTTTTGGAAGGGGGGAGGTACCAACGAGTTTTTAGTCAAATAGGTACCTGAACTTTCAGATTTATAAACTTTAGGTGCCTAAACTTTTTCACAATTAATCTAGTGCTAAATTTTTTTCAACATTTAATATAGGGGCCTCACTTTTGTTTTTTAAAAAATATATTTTTAGTCAAAAAATATTATTAATATTATTTTATGGCAATTTTTTTAAAATAAAAAGATGTTATTAGCATTATTGACTTGGCTAATTTTTTCTATCAAATAAAAAACATATCCATTTTTTTAGAAAAAGACTTTTGAATTTAAAAAAGGGAATTTGTACTTAATTTTTTTTTTTTTGCGATAGTCTAAAATTTAAAAAAAATAGCTACACAATAATTGTTGATACCATTGAAAACCTAACTATTTTTTGTTTATATTTTAGCTAATCATGTTCAACTTTTCCTAATTACTTAAAAAAAAGAGAACATAAAAGGTGGCAACCGTACCCCATCAAGAAATTACGACATTGGTAATATTTTCTAACATGTAATAACATGAGATTCACTTTGCATATGCATCCCAAAAATTTTCCTCAAGTAAGAGATGATTTTTCATATTAAATTTTTGCAGCAATAAAATTTTTTAATAATTTTTAACATCTTTTTCTTTTTTTAAGACTATAATATATTTTGGGTTTTTTTGACATAAAATAATTTTAATAATATTTTTGATTTAAAAGTATATTTTTTATAAAAGTGAGTCACCCATATTAAGTGTTCAAAAAGTTCAGGCACTTAGACTAACTATAAAAAAGTTCAGGCACCTAAAATTTACGAATTTAAAAATTTATGCACTTATTTGACTAAAAACTCGAGGTACCAACTGATTGAAGAGAGATTATTTTTTTTAATTTTTAATTGATATCAAGAGCTTAAAATAAGATCCACCTAAAATATCAAAACAGGTGTACGGATTTAAGAAATATAATGCTTAAGAGGCATTCAATATAATTCATATTCAAGAAACAAAAACTAAAAATAAAAACTCATACAATCTAAGCAAATTGGGGGGGAAGTCAGCCGGGACACCTAACTTTCCTCCACATTTTTTTCTTTCTGATTTTCTCTAAACCAAACACAAGAAAAAAGTAACTTTTTAAAATTTTTTTTCTTTCCATCAAATTTTCTAAGATTCAAACAGAGCCTAAAAATAAATTTGCTTGATTCCATGGTTGTAAGATATCTTGATTATCTTCCTCTAGTGTCAGGTCCGGTTCGGAGGAGAAGCAGAACTTGAATTATGTTTGGCCTTGGGTTTAATTTTGATTATTTTGATGAAAGATCACCACAATGCACAAGCCAATTATGAAAGAAATCATAAATTCAACAAAAGTATGACACTGTTTTTTTGGTTGATAAAAACGGGGGAGGATTATATTAAGGTAGAAGAAATATGAGCGTACAAATCATCTGAAGTCCAATTAAGCACACTAGTTGAGACATCATCTACCCATAATCTCCTATCAAAGAATAACGGTTGCCAAAAAAGCAATATCATGGGTAACTTTATTTCCTTCCAAAATTATGACACTTGATACGGTGAAAAAAAAAAAAAAAAACAAACGAAAAAGAGCATGACACGGTGAAATATGGAGAGAAATACAAAATGGAATAATAATTTTTTCATAAATAAAAAAATAGAATCAGCTTGAAATTAAGAGAATGAAATTAAAAAGAAAGAGAAAAATATAGTATCAAATGGAATAAATCCACTTTCCTAATATGGTTACAAGTTTATTTGATTTTGATTCATGATAATAGGAATATTCCTAACTATCGTTACCTTTTTTAAATATTGAAGGACAAAAAATCCTAATTTGGAGGTTATGGCTGTGTCGGTAATAGAGATTGAAGTAGAGTTTAGTGGTTTGTAGTGGTCAAAATATTATGGACCACTACTTAAAAGTGTTCGGTAAAGTAGTGGTGGAGGTAGTGGTTACTGGTTAGGGGGTTGTGTAGTGTTTTTCAAAAGCTAATGAAAATAGCTTTTAAGAACTTTTACCTAGTGATTACATTGCAAATTATAAAATTGTTCTTTTTATTTACTAAAAATATTTATTTATTGTGCCATTGTTAGTCATTTTATATAAATCTGTTACCGCAATAGTTACATTTATCAAACGCATTTATTTTTAATCGCTAGTTGAACAGCTAACCACTAACCACTATTGGGTTACAGCTAATCGCTAGTAATACCGCTAACAGCTAGTAAAACAACTAACTATTATCAAAATAGCTAATTTTACAGAATACGCACTGTATTTAGTATTCTGAGGCCGCTGAATTAAAAAAAATCGACTATAAAGTCATAATATTTAATGAGAAACACATTGAAAAGATACATATTTGCACGGAAGTCATATTGTTGTTGCATGCGATAGTTCCCATTGCTGGGTTTTTTTGTGGTGTCTTTGTTGAGTGTATGTTCATACTGTTGGATATTTCAAGAGTTTTAGCATGGTGCCTTTTGGTATGGTACCTCTTAGTCTATCCTATCCTTTGTGGTGTCTTTTGACATGGTGCCTTTTGGCATATTATAAAAGTCATGGACAAGGAGAGAGACAAAAATATGTAGGATGTGATATCAAGATGGGAATAAGATGTGCGAGAACACATTCCTATGAATCACTTTCCCATGGTTCGAACTCGAGAAAACATGAACATATACACTTGTCTATCAGCATTTTATCCCGAAGACTATTTGTGATACACAGCAAATAAGTCTTACGGAAAGTGATATCGTTCACGACTCGTTGGTATATCCGATACCACAAAGTTGATCTGAATCCCTTTCCCCAACAATCGTAAGACTTATTTTGGTTGCAGCGATTCGTGAGATGACATCCAACCTTTCAGAAGTGGAATAAGGTGGATGGTGCATATTGGATTTAGAAGACATCTGACCGAATTAATCCCGTTGTTATTGTTGAAGTCAACTTGCAAATATCAATGGATAAAGATAAGTGCCTTTAATAATTTTGTTTTTGCATGCAGTTCATGAATCATTTTTATCAGATGTCACATGATCACAACTAGGGTTTGCATTGGTCACAGATGCATTATGCATATATGATGAATGTTTACAGTTCATGCATGTTAGTTATCTTCTTCGTGTTGGCTAAAGCATCTAGCATATACCTTGGATGAGCAAATTCTTTTTGTCAAGTATTTCTTTGCAAATTAAGTATAGGCACATGTATGTCTGTGTCCAATTGCAAAGTTCGAATTCTTAAGGTTTATCCTCTGTTCATGTAATGATGTTTTCTGTCATCATTTAAATCCAGATCAACAACAATTTACAGTATGTGGAATTTGATTATTTAATAATTGTTAATGGCTTTTTCTGGTAACAAAATGACAAAGTATTAATTAATAGCCATGCCGCCTATTGTTATTTATTGCGGCTATTACAAGCATTTTGATTATCTTAATGATGTGATTAGCACTGTCAAGTGATAAGGTGATGACCCAAATTATTAATTTATTTGGATACGTTATCTAGCGATAATGAGATGATTATCATATAAGTTGATGCATACAAAGTTACGGCTAAACTTAAAAGCATGATTCCATATTTCTTGGTTATAAAGAAATTTACATGGATATGTATGTGTCTTAAAGTTCATGGTTATGAGGTGTATGTCAAAGTTAATATGATAATTTAATCATATGTGAGTTTGTGAGATGACTTATGATATATCATAGATTATGGAGGAAAATCCTCAATTTAAAAGGTCCAGTGTGGATATGTGCATGATTATAAAAGTATATGTTTGGGAATATGACTTCCATGAAATGTCAAAATTTTGATTTATAAGTGAAACCATGTAAAGAATCCAAATTTATTGGATTAAATTATGGTTATAGGTATGATATTTTTATCATATATAATTTGGAAATTGAATGCAATTTCCATGAAAACCAAAATATTTGGTTTTGTAAGTATGCATAAGTTGGAAAGATAATTTCCATGAAAACCGAGGTAAGTTTTTAGTTTTATGAGCATTATTTTTGTGCATTAAATTATAACCATATGAATAATCCATAAGAATTGGATAAAGGTTATGGTTATGAATATTAGCAACTTTGTAAATCTTGTGGCCCAAATATTGAGATTTACAAAGGGACGTCATATTAAATTTTAAATTTATATGGATCCATTTCAAAATCGTATACGCTATTTAATGTGATTTTACCCATGGCTTACAATATGATGGTTTAATCGTATTAATAGCGAGGGTGTAATTTTTTGAGAATTCAAAATGTTCTACAGTATTAACTAGTCTAGATAGATCTGATTATGATCATGATGTATTCAAGGTCATGAAATGATATGTATATACCTATTAACCTTGAATGTTGTATAAGCATTGACTAGTTCGGACTGACCTGAGCATGACTATTATATATTTAAGGTCATGGAATGATATGTTTTTATCTAGTGACCTTAGTAATAGGGATGGGTAAGTGCCCGTTATCTAATTACCAATGATAAGTACCCAACTCACACTTGGTAAGATGTCAAATCTTGAGTTCAATGTGGTTGAGCTTGTCATATGGATGGTTGCAAGCACTATTATGCTTACATTCCATCCCAAAGTTTAAGTGCTTGAAATTACCCATATGTAAGGAAAAGGGTGAGCGAAAGCTCTTAATAGACTCTTCAACAGTAAAGTTGGTATGCCAAAATATACGGGGGCATGTGCTTGAAAGAGCATAAAGAGTCTACCTATGTGAGTGTGAAGTGTGGCCGCTTCGAGAGCCAAATGAGGTATGACTTGGTACACTCACTAAGGATATGGACACATGGCCCTAAATTGTGTTAAAACTCTAAGTGTATTTTGAGGTTTATGTGTGAGATGTATCCAATTAGTCCAAAAGGATGTTTAATTCAAAGACTGATCTACTATTACATTCAGACTAATTGAAATTATATCCACTAAGTGAAAGTTCAAATCGCAAGATACTTTTATGATGCATAAATCTCCTTGTTTTCTCAAAAGTTTGTCTTCTCTCATTATTTGTATAGTAGGGGATTGGAAAACACAAGACAAGATTTTCTTACTCTTGAAATGGCGGGGGATTGTTGGATATTTCAAGAGTTTTAGCATGGTGCCTTTTGGCATGGTACCTCTTGGTCTATCCTATCCTTTGTGGTGTCTTTTGGCATGGTGCCTTTTGGCATATTATAAAAGTCATGGATAAGGAGAGAGACAAAAATATGTAGGATGTGATATCAAGATGGGAATAAGATGTGCGAGAACACATTCCTATGAATCACTTTCCCATGGTTCGAACTCGAGAAAACATGAACATATACACTTGTCTATCAGCGTTTTATCCCGAAGACTATTTGTGGTACACAGCAAATAAGTCTTACGGAAAGTGATGTCGTTCACGACTCGTTGGTATATCCGGTACCACAAAGTTGATCTGAATCCCTTTCCCCAACACATACACTGCTGCGACTGCGAGTGCATTTGCTGTGGATGCATAGTGTGCATGCCAAGAATATGATTACAGAAAACTCAGATTGTCTCAAGGCTAATTACCATGATTCAAACTTGAAGATATGTCGACAGATAAGTCTACTTACATCTGGATCTCTCATACCTTACGAAAGTGGAACCCATAGTAGGAGTTATTTCTGCATAATTTTCCAGTTGTTACTTTTCTTTGTTTCTCCCTGCCCCACGAAAGAGAAAAAAGATGAGATATATTTGAGTTATTAAGCATATTAAATGTTTCTCATTCTTGTGCCTTCTTCTGGGATTTGGACATATAGTTCACTCACCTTTTTGCAATTTTCTTTGTTTTAGTTGCATTTAAACTAGGCAAAATTGTTGACTCTCTTGGGTTAAGGAGTATATAGATATGATTTTGATGAAATACAAATTTAATATAGGCTAAGAAAAATATGAGAAAAGGTATCTTAATAAATGGATTAAAAATTCAATCTCATAATGTAAATCTTCAAGATTATTACTTTTGAAATTGAATTTTGAAATGTAAATACTCGAGTTAATCAAGTATCATATTAGTTTATTTTTTAAGCATGAGGTCGTATCTTGAGATTAATATTACTACTCGATCGATCTTTATTTAATTTCTTTTGCAAAGATATATTAGCCCTGCACAATATCATAATGCTTTGAAAAGAATCTCATATTGATTTAATTATGGTTGATTGCTTGATATTTTTCTCACGCATAGCATATTCATTTCACATAGATTTTATAACTAATGGGTATCTTCCCTGGAGATAGATCTTCCACCACCCAAATAATGGGTCTTACATACAATCTCACATTGATTTGAGGAACCTTTACTGATTTTAATGATTTTACCTATGCCTTTGTCTCTAAAAGTAACGTTTAACGTCCTTTCTTTTTTATTTCGATGAACAAGAAGGCATTATTACTCATATGTCTTGAATATCCACTGCCAAAATGACATAAGTCTTGTTCGGATTTCAAGCACACTTACAAAATCAAAAAAAAAAAAAATATTTCTTGCACTTTTGACATTATATCTGGATTCAAAATCACTAGCTACCATGTTAAGTAGTCTTATTCCTTTTGGAACCCATATTTGAACAATCTTTCCAGAAGGTTTTCGAAGTGGACATGAGTATGCAATATGACCAATTCTAGAAAAATAATTACAAGTTCTAACATCCTTTTTGTGCCAAGTATGTTTAGGCCATGTTTGGCAAAATTAGCTGTTCAGGTAGCAGATATCGTTTCTAATTTAGCTGTTAGTGGATAGCTATTTAGATGAGCGGTTCAAACTAATGTGTTCGGTAAATTTAGCTATTATGCTAGCTGATTAATGTAAATTGATATAAAAGGATACAGATAATTTCTAAAGATAAAATTTTTAAAGGATATTTTTGGGCTAAAAAATATTAAACGCTACTTTTAAATGTCAAATGTTAATACTATTAGCTTTTCAAAAAAGCTGCTTAAAATGCTAAACGTTACTTGAAATGCTAGTCAAAATACTAGTTTACCGAATACTAAAAATTGACTAATTAGTATATTGACCTGGTCAAAACACTAAACACTACCCAAAAATACTGTTGCCGAACACGGCCTTAATAAAAAAGTTCTTGTAATTTTTCTTTTTGTTGGAGTACTCTTATCAAATTCCTTCTTTGTTAAAAGATGCCTTTTGGGTATAAACCAACTTATCCAAATTTTATTTCCCTTATGTGAATCTTACAATTATTTTTTGATTATTATCACATTTAATTTGTAATTCCAATTGTTTTATCTTTTAGAATCTTATTCTATCATGTAGATCATCGTTTAGTTTTTCCAAGACTACACTTTTTTGTTAATTCTCTAACTTTTTTCTTAAGGTTTTGTATTTGGATAAGTATCTTTGTTCTAAGTTAGTGAAACTAACTAAGACATGAATTAACTCTTCTTTAGAATATTCATAAAGGGCTGAGACGTCTAACGGAGCTTTCATACTCGATTTTTTCATCGTCTTTTACTTCTTTGACCATTAGACAAATGTTGGTTGCATGTTTTTTTTTATCATTTTCACCATCACTTTTTTCGCCATCACTCCATGCAACGACCATTACTTTGTTGTTATCTTTCTTTATTTTAAATTTTCATTTTTTCCTTGTCTTTTGAATCAATGGACAGTCCTTTAACATGTGCCCTGGGATACTACAACCATGACAAGAACTAATGTTAGTGTCACTCTTATCAACAAACTTACCTTTTGAGGATTTTTCATTTCTTTTAAATGTAGATCCTCTTTGGTTGAACCCCTTTTGATTGAATTTTTTCTTTAGTCCCATTTTATTGAGACCTCATACAATCAAAGAGAATGCTTCTTCATTATGGTAATTAGATTCTTCCTCACATGAAGTGCAATCTTCTTTTGTGACTTTTGGAGCTATTCATTTCGTGGAGCTTTCTCCCTTGTCTTCTTTGAAGTGGATCTCATGTTTAAGAAGCTTTCCTAGAAGGCCGCCTAGTTCTATCTTTTTGAGATCTTGCGCTTCCTCAATTGCTATGACTTTTGGGCCCCACTTGTTCTTTGGGAGACATTGAGGGATATTTCGCAGCATTTCTTCGTTGGAGTTAGTCTTGCCAAGAGACTTCAAGTTGTTAGTGATGTCGGTAAATCGAGTATGTATGTCTTTGATGGATTCATCTGACAACATCTTGAACAATTCGTATTAATGTACATACATGTTCATCTTTGTTTCTCGAGCTTAGCTTGTCCATTCATAGGTGACTATTAGTTTGTTCCAAATCTGTTTAGTTGTAACACTTGCAGAAATTTGATTGTATTTATTAGTATCTAACCCACAATAAAGAATATGTTTAGCTCTTGAGTTCTTAGTTAGTTTGTCCCAATCGGAACTAGTATATTCATCCTTTAATTTATTCACTTCTTTTCCCCGGTCATTTCTAATTTGCATATTGATCCCCTTTTCTTGATGAGAATTGTCCAAACCCAAAACCTTCTTGTATGAATCAATGGAGAAAGAAACCACATCCAACTTGTGGGGTTCATGCTTCTTTTTCATCAAGGAAATAATGCCTAGTGCATCAATCAACTCAATAGAGCAAAGGGTATATGATCTCTTATTATATTGACATCCACTGCGACAAAACCAGCACTTGATTAACTGCCTCCCAATACATATTTCACACCATCAATAGCCAATTTAATTATGAAAATTACCACTTTCAATGATCTCCCCACTCTATTCAGGGCAATTTGAGAGTCCCAATTCTGAGAGCAATTGTCTCAATGTGATCCTTTTGACTTGCATAGGTGAAGGAAAGGATCAATCAATTTTCTCCAGTGACTTGGAGAAGAATCTAGAAAGATTTCTAATTACGAATAATTTTTCTGCTTCTGTTAGTTAATCATCTTTTATTTTAATGATAATATCTAATAGTAGATTATTTACGGTCTCATCCATGTTGAAATCAGTATATACTTGGGTGCAAGCCTATTTTACCGAGTAAAGACACATAATTTATAGAAATATTCTAGACACAAGAGATATGGAAGAGGAAAGGGGTAAGAAGGGTACAAGAAATTCCTCTTACCTCTAGTGGGATTTAAAC
Organism: Carnegiea gigantea; assembly: GCA_029747015.1. Taxonomy (NCBI): domain Eukaryota; kingdom Viridiplantae; phylum Streptophyta; class Magnoliopsida; order Caryophyllales; family Cactaceae; genus Carnegiea; species Carnegiea gigantea. The sequence goes on from JAKOGI010001372.1 coordinate 9,499, forward strand.
ATGCATCTCATTGTTGAAGGGTGGGTTGACTTTCACTAGAACACCTCTTTGGGGGTTAATCCATCAACAGTCTTGGTTATATATTTTTCCTACCTATATTATACCTGTGAAAAATAGAAATATATTTTTTTTTTTTGGTGACATGATTTCATGTTATATTTGAATGACACCAACTTTTTTAAAATTACAAGAGACTGGTTCCGTTAGACCTAAATTTAATACTATAGACTATCTACGACTTCGTAGAAAGAGAATAGAAAAAATTTAGAGGTGCATTTTACTTTAATATGCTACAATCCAAACTAAAAAATAGGTCAAACTTATCTTTTTCAACTATACAGATTATGAATCAGAAGAAAACATCATATACATGACCCAAAAATAAAGGCAAGGCAACAATCATAAGATAATATAATAGTAATAAAAGATTTAGTGTGAGATTGTCTCACATATGCTTTATGGTGCGATGTATTCTTTTGTAGTGACTACTAACAATACACTTAAGGGTGGCGATTTCCTCCTCTACCCTCCCCCTCTTTTCCCTCTCCCTTGGTGCAAGACTAGTAGTTTTTTCCAAAGATTTTGGTGAGGAAGGGAATGGCTGGTTCTTTAGGCCATTTCAAACCTTTCTTTTATCTAGTATTTGGAATTAGTATAATTAGTAATTCTAGTTGTTGTATCTCCAATTAGAAGATTAATCCATCTCTTATTTGTGAGAGTTGTATTTTTCTCTTCAGTTGTAAGAGTTTACTTCATGTTTGTTTTTCATTTACTTTATGTGATTTTGTGAATTTGAAGGGGATGCTTCCATTATACATGTTGAAGCGGCTTTTCAATGGATTTTGACCATTTATATATAGTCTTTTGTGTTCGAAAATGATCTCGCTCTAAAGTGCTACACTAGATTGACAGATCAATCTTGATCAAGAAATTGTTGCAGATCTATGGATCTCTTCTCCACATTATAGTAGGAAATAACAAGAGTGAAAAACCAAGCAATCAATGGGTTTCAAGTGGGTATTTTGATATTGAGATGTGATTTTGACATTCAAAATTGTATTTCTTTTAGTCGAGTATATATTGTAAGTGTTGTATAATGAACTGCGATTGATTAATGAAGTGTTTCTTTCCTTTGCATTAAAAAAATTACATTTAAGGATGACTCTGATAACAATTACTATTCAATGAATTATTAATCGCCAGTAAAATTAAGAGGTCACTGTAATATCAATTATTAGTCATATCAAAACATTTAAAAGTCGCCCCTAAATGAGTTAATCTCAATATAACTCTTATGAATAATGGTTTTATACAAGAACTTATAAAAGAAAAAAGGGTCGGTATGACTCACAACCTCACAGGCACAAAAAATTGGATAAGGAAGTGGATTGTACCACCAGATTTCCTTGGAAAAATAAGGATGTTGCCATTCTATTTCTCGATGGGAGATGTTTGCTTTCAAATCAAATAAAAATATCTTCTTTTTCTATAGTCTTATTTCCCTAATTCAGACCTGTTCCTTTCGTAGGAAAATGAGAGGTCTTCATCCCTTCGCACACCTTTCCACTCCTTATCATTCATTTTCATTGTTTCCCATTTCTTGAAGAAAAATACCACTTCTTCCAAATTCCAACTTCTTCACACATATTGATATCAATACTCCCATCTTTCTCCCATTCATTCCTTCCCATTCCTCCCCCCCCCCCAAAAAAAAACCATTCTTTCCCCTTCCATTCCATTCCTTCCTATTCTATACTCATTCCTTCCCTTCTTAAAAAAAAAAAAAAAAAGCCCTTTGAAGCGATTTCATTCGTTAGTCCCTTTTTTTTTGGTTTGGGGGGAGGGGGGGTTGGATAAAGGGTTCCACTCCTTGGTCCTTTACACATCTTATCCATATAATGTTACTATCTTTGCTGTCTAAATCCTATATATCAGATAATGTATATATCATCTGGGACTTTATAATCATGTGGCAAAGAGAAGTTGTAATTAATGGATTAGGGAAGTGTTAAATTTAAATTATAAAATTTTAACTACAAAAACTTATATTCATTAAAGGTTATTTTTTTAATCTTTTTTTTTTGTTTGTAAGAGCCACAAAAAGTAGTACAAATACAATTACAAATTTACAATATAAAAGGGAGGGAGAAATCGAACTTGAAACCTAATGTACCCGAGACTTAATTCTTGATTAGCATGCTAAAACCCCCTTAGTTTCTTTTTTTTTTTTTTAATCATTGGTTATTATCTTTATCCGTTTTAGGGTTTAAGTCATTAGATTTTGAATTTTGGTACATGCATAGATTTGGAACCCAGCCTTGGATCTAGGATGCTATGAGCATCTCTTGTTTTTATGCACTCCCCATCTATTATGCCCCACTAAGCTGTCGTATTGTACGGACCCAGTGACGTGCAATCTTTATCCATCCCCCCCCAAAAAAAAAATCATACACAAACGAATGTAGTCAAAAATACTGTCAAATATATCTGAATGAACTGTTACTATAAACAACCACCAAACATAGACATAGCTACTACAGTTTTATCGTACTCATAACAATATGTCCTAAATAAACCAATGCTTAGACCATTTTAAAAGGTGAGAAGAACACCAATACGTCCAACTTCACTACATTGAGCTAGTCACGGTCATGGAGTATCGATGATGCCATTTAAAAATACACATGAATCTTACTAGCATTTGACACATTCGTCTGAGTTGGCCCTGGAAGCACTCAACTTGCAGCTTCTTAACTATTATTAATTAGTAGAAATCTAGAATCGAGTTTATCAATATTATATTTGCCCCTATCCAAAATAAATTTAAATAGGAAACCATTTGCTTCAAAATTAAACCATTTGCAAACTATGTTGGCACTTGGTAGTCTTCTCCCATCTTTTTTATTGAATTGACTGATTCGACATAGTCAAAATTTTATTTTTTATCATTGATAAAAAAAGTTAAAAGATGAAATTTAGAGTTGACAATCAAAATTAATAAGTTACTTTTCGAGACATTGATACTAAGAAGGGTAAAAAAAAATAGAGCCTATAACATCAAATAAAAGAATTGCAATAAAACCTTTGTTGTACATGTACAATAAAATTTCTAAATAAGCAATGAAATTTCTAAAATAAAATAGTACTCTAGTGCTTTTTTTTTTAAGGGTTGGCTACATAAAATAGTACTCTAGGTTTTTTTTTTTTTTTTTTGGTTGCTACATAAATAAGTACTCTAGTTGTTGAACAGAAGAGCCATTTATAATCTAGCCAAGTAGGCCCCCTAAAAGTTGAATTTGTCACTGCGTTTATGATGCAAATTAAAGATGCCACATAGGAAAAAGTGAAAAAAACCCTTTCTCTTCCAAAATCCAAACACCATATAAATAATGGAAAAAGATATTGGTGAGTCAGCAATTAAGTGTATTCAAAATTTGACCTTATCCATTTTCTTGTTGCATGGGACAATGTCCACAGAATTTGTATACAGTTGATAATGACAAACCCCTAGATAAATCAGAAGAAAAAGGGGAATAATAACAGGAAAAAATAATTAGCAGATTTAAAAAAAAATTAAAACCCACCTCAGCATCATGCACCTTATCAAAATAATCATATCCATGGCCTTATACCTATCCAATAAAATACTACTTTTTTTTTTAATAGTTATTTATATCTCATACATATCCCCACTATATGTACCATGGACACCAGGTAGTATGTCTTATTTCTAGATCCAGTTGAAATAGGAAAAAGATAATAATAAATAACAAAAACCCAAATGAGGAAAGAAGCAAAGCGAGGTTTTCAGCCATTTATAGAATCTCAGGAAGCAATTGAAGCAAAGAATTGTTCAATAACAGACAAGGGTTGTGTTGATCAGATCAGAATGCGTAGTGCATCCACATCCATTGATTCTTGTATAAAGGAAGACTCAGATTCATCTGATCAGAGTTTTTCATCATCAACATTGTCATCAGAATTGATGGAGGATGCATCATCTTTTTCATCGACATCATCATCATCATCTTCTTCAAATGGTCCTTTGTATCAGTTATCTGATCTCATGGCTCAACTCCCCATCAAGTAAGCATATTAGTCTTTTGTTTGCAATGTGAAATGGGTTTTAGCTAAAATGCTTCTATTTGGTCTGTTTGAACAGAATTAGAAAATGGGTTGTAATTTTTGTTGAAATAAAGGACTGTTTGAAATGGGTTTTGGCTAAAAAATGCCCCTCACTGGTGCTTTTGTGCACTGTCAGAAAGTGGGTTGGGATTTCTTTGCAGCATACAGAGTGTACATGAAATGGGTGCTGATAAAACTCTCTTCTTGGTCTTTTTCCTACAAAAACAAAAGATGGGTTTTCGGCATTCTGTTGAAAGATTAGTATACACATAAAATGATGAAAATGCCTCCAATAGTTTTGAAATTTGATACATAACAGTTAACTTTACAAGCATCCTCTGTAAACATTCTAAGAACTTTAGATGGAATTTCAATGAAATTTGATACATACCACTCAACTTAATTTTTTGACTAGTAGTTGTATTTTTAACTACATCAAGAAGAGTTTTGCTGAAATGTTGACTTTTTTTCCATAGGAGAGGCTTGTCCAAGTACTATCAAGGAAAGTCAGAATCTTTTGCATCACTAGCAAGTGTTGAGAACTTGGAAGATCTTGCCAAGAGAGAGAATCCTTACAGAAAGAGGATCAAGTTGAGTAATAATGGTCAGAAATTCAAATTCTGCAGTCCAAAGGCAACCATTTCAAAGAAGACTTGTTATTCGAGGGCTTGCTTTTCATCCGCAGCAGTTCTTAGCAGAAATGCAACTAATAATCTCATCTCTAGCTGCAACTTGCAGGACTTCTAACAGAGAATAGAAAGCTAGAAAATTAGTAGGATAATTAGCAATCTGTTTGTTGCTAGTGGAGAAGCACTCCCCATTTCTAATTATCAGCATTTGTCTCCCCAAACAGCTCAGCCCCCCCCCCCCCCGAAAAACCCAAAAAAAGAAAAGGGCAAAAAGGTGGAAAAAAAGAGGAATTATAAGCCACTTGTAATTGTCAGATCATTCACAATTTGGAAGTAAGGGAATGATCATGTTGATTCTAACTATTGGAGTGTGTTTTGGATAAGAGTGCATTTCGATGCTTTAGTCAAATTAATGCCTGAATGTTCAAGAGTGGGCTCTAATTTCACTCATCCTGGACAAGATGACATGCTCTTGTTAGATACTCGGTAGCTTTATCTCTATAAAACGCATGATTGATCATGACTTTTATGACAAACTGACAGCAATAGCAACATTATAAGCAACTTGTAATTGTCAGATCGTTCACGATTTCGAAATAAGAGAACTCTGAGTTCTCACTATTGGAGCCTGTTTTGGATAAGGGTGCATTTCTATGTCTCAGTCAAACTAATGCGTGAATGTTTAAGAGTGGGGTCCAAGTTTACTTATTGTGATTCGTGAACAAGATGGCATGCTCTTATTAGCTAGTCGGTAGCTTTATCTCTATAAAACATATGATTTATTATGTGTTAGGATTAATATCAGACTAACAGTATAGCGGAAGCGATAGGATGCAATAGAAAATCAGAAATTCAACCAATAAACAACAGAACAATAGGAAGAGAACAAGAACACAGGAATTTAACGTGGAAACCCAATGTGGGAAAACCACGGACGGCGACAGCACCAGAACAATTCACTATGAGCAGGAAAGTACACCACGATCACAATCACCTCAGTGATTCGATCAAAGAGCAGAATTACAATCTCTCTATTGTAATCTCTCACAAACGACTTTTACCTCTCAATGTGTTTATGAGTACTGAAGTGTTTTGAAACAAGGCCCTAGACCCCCTTTATATAGGGTCTGTGAGGTAGGATTTCCCCCTGAAAACCCTAGCTGCCAGGGGGAATCCTCCTCGAACACAGAAACCCTAGCCGCCATCCGAAAGAGGCGGCGAGAAGACACGTGGCACGACCGTGCCACGTGGCACGGTCACCCAGTGCCACACGGCACGGCCGTGCCATATGGCACGGTGCCCCCGTGCCAATTTTCTGTCCCTCTCGTCTTCGGCTCTTCGTCTTGGCACGCCCGTGTCTGTGCAGCATGGGCTCCCCGTGCCGATACTCGAGATTTTGGGCCATAAAACCCAACATTATGACTTTTATGACAGTCTGATAGGAATAGCAACATTATTCTACATGACTTCATCATGACACGTATATGTAACATTCTTTCATTGTTGTTTTTTTTTTTTTTCAATGATCTTTGAATCCTTGAAGATGACTCGAAAAATATTCGCTTCACAAGGTGAATTTTTGAAATATCATCCCTCTAGGCTAGCTACCATATATAAAGTTCAAGCCATTTAACCTCCTCCCTCCCTCTCTTGCTTTCCAGCGTAAGAAGGTTTGGAGATATATCTCATATTCTCAATATATAATTCAGTCACGAACAAGGGGAAAAGTTCAACCACGTTTTCTACCGTTTGGAAATACATCTCGAATTCTCTATATATATAACTAAGCACCTCTAAGAGGAAAAGTTCAACCAAGATTTTCACCATTTTATTAAAAATTAATTTGGGGATATGTGTACATATAAAAAGTGCAGTCTATAATCTATAAATTACTCTAGAGGTAGACTAACACGTTCAACATGGATTTTTCAGATACCCATCAAATACCTAAAATTTTTTAAAAGGAGAACCCTAGAAGTTACTTGATACCTGTCAAATTTTATGTAATGCAAAAATGGAAGATCTATGTATAAAATTTCTAAACCCGCCACTAATTTTATTTCGTTTTTCCATCTCAAGGACTTTAGCCTAGGAGCCATTTGCATGATGTAGGGGCTAATATGGTGGGATAAGGTGCCAAAAGTGAAAATTAGCATGGGGAATTTGAAGAAGTTGAGCAAGAAAGATACGTACATTCTCTTCTTATGCAACACTAGATAAAAGATGTCTACCTAAAATCATGACTTTGATGAGCTTTTCCAACCCTTTTTAAAAAAACTTTTTAATTTGTTTGTACGTATAAAACATGTGCACGGTAAACCCCCAAGGTTAAATTAATGAAGGAAAAAAAAAAATACTAATGATTTAAGAGTGTTAAATGCAAATACAAAAGATATGCTATACATGAAGAATTGAGAAGTATCATCCAAACAGGCGTAATTCCAAGGAGATGAAAACATTTCCTCATGAACACCACAGTGACTTCACATAGCAACAGTCGGCTCGTCTCCTCTTGTGAGCCAATCGCCTGCAGGATGTCTGAGTCCCAAGTCAAATGGAAAAGGAAAAAGGATTTCAACCCATGTCTAGCGCTACGTTTGTATTTGAAAGTACACTTGTGAGAAGAGGTATCTAACATTTGTCGATTTTCCTTTTGCCCTTGTCATACCCCCCCCCCCCCCAAAAAAGGAGCTACATTTATATTTGCTGCTGTTTTTACACAGAGCAAGTGTTTCAGGAAAGGACATCATCTCTAGCTATTGTTAATGACAAAGGCATTAGCCATTTTACGTAATTTTAGAGCGTAATTTGGTAAAGAAAATTCCATAAAACTCGAGTTCACTATGGCCATAAGCAGAAACACTTGACAGCAAATTCAAACGAAGCCTAAACCAAGCAAACTGGAAACACAGAAAGCCAAAGATAAGGGAAAGCTTTCTTTGGTACCGGACATCTGTGAACCGTTCTGATAATTTATATAGGTAGTCACATATAACGTTCAGAAGAGATTGCTACAAGCCGCCTCAATGACCTGATTAACAAAGAACACCAACGTCGGTTGAATGTGAATCATGTGATGACAGATGCTACCCAAGATGTTGGTTATGTAGCAAGAACAGCACCCAAGGTGGGTAAAATGCTAGTGTATAGTATTACCTCTGAAAATCTCAGCAAATGTAGCCCTAAACCACGTTCATCCGGATGATTCAAGATTATTTCTCCACTCTGCATGAAGTCCTCTAGTTAGTCAGGATAGCAGTGGTTGTACTCCACAATTCCAGAACCCAGATTTGGCTTGAGGCATCCTCCTCCCAACCCTCTCGTCCCCCCAGCAATGTTTTGTAACAGAAACAGGGCATCTGACGTCAAAAAATTTTGGAATCTGATGTCAATACATGCCTGTGAAACTTCTGACATTTGAATGGAACTAGCAAACGTACCATAGTTTCCCGGTTTTGGATGAGATTAAGAAAAAGACTAACCTTCTTTAAATCCTCAATGTCTTTACCAGATTTCCTGATAATCGAACAACTTCGAGCATGTGCATAGAGTAAATAGACTACAGTTTTGCTCTGTTCATCAAAGTAATTACAGGAAATTCGAATCAGGGCAATTTTAGAAGCACAAGAACAACAGCTTAAGAGTGTAAAATGCAGGCTACAGAGAAATCGCAGTTTTGCCCTGTTCATCTAAGTATATTATCATCAGGGATTGAGAAAGGAAACATGCCGGCCACAGAGAGACTTTTAAACCAAAGGAGTCAACCTCATTCAAGTATTCAACTCCTTGGGTTCTCTTTTTTGGGGGGAGGGGGGTGGTGGTGGGGGGCATTCCCTTTGAGATGGTGAACAGAAAAATGAAGCCCCAAAATTGCATTCAGAAGAGCCCACAATGGCATAAGAAAGTGTTAGAAAACGATGAATGGGTCAACAGATAAATAATACTGGAAAAATAGAAAAGTGACATAAGAATTTTTATGTGGTTCAGTTTCTCAATAGACCTACGTCCACGATCCTGATTAGAGTAGGATAATATCCACTATGATAATATTGAAACAATACAATGCAATTTTCGAACGGAAAAATTAAAACCCTATCTCTTCCTCACTTGAAGAATTGATTACACCACACTGGTTAATCAGTTCAATAGGGTATATTTTTTGTACACTCCCCCATAGTCCTTGTGGCTTGTACACACCTCACTTCAAGCTTTTACTCTCTCTAAATTATTTTGAGCTTGCTCAATCTTATTTGTTTGCACCTTGAGAATTTACAAGCTATTTGTAGAAGCTTGTTTCGCACACGTGTTCACCATTGTCAACAACATGTGGCCACCTATGCTATACCCGTAGCCTACCATTTCCCTTCATTTTTTTACACCTCATTAATGAAGGCTCCACAAATTCAAGATTTTACTAACAAAATCTTGATTTTGTTATTGTCTTAAAGTCTTGCTCCATCCCTCAAAGTCTATCACTCTTTCTTCAATTCTTTTTTTTCAATTAAAATTATCATTATTGTTGGTGTTCACCAAATTGGAGGGAACACCCAACACAAAGTAAGTAGGAGCAGATCATCACTTTACCATACAGGAGGGAGGTATAAGTAGATTGTGGTTAGCTAATAATAGGGTTTAGCTGTTACCGTACCCCAAAAAAAAACCAAAACATACAAAACACAGTAGCGCACACATACACACACGTGGTGACCTGTAGGTGAAGGAACAAAACATGCGTCTCCCACAAAATGCTGCAAGATGAGCTTCGGCAACAGATAAATTTATAATCTGAAATTGAGAATCTGGAAATTGTGTGATGATATTGTAATATTCTTTGTGATAATGTTGTGATATTTCTTTCCTTAGTTTTAGGACCTTGTTGGGCAAGCTACGGAAACATAGATGTGTATATATACTCCATGAACATGTATGCTATGATCAGGGAAAAATAAAATTAGTTTCTTGCCCCAAACGTGCACTCCCTTTTTCACCAAAGATTACATGGTATCAGAGCCTTGAATAGGCATCATGAGCAACGGTGGGAAGAAGAGGTTCGTTGTCGAACCTCACTCACCCTACTTTCTACATCCTTCGGATGGACCCGGAGCCATGATCACGGCGGTGATCTTTGACGGGAATGACGGGAAGAATTACGAGTTATGGGAACAAGCCATAATGACGGCTTTGAGGGCCAAAAACAAAATTGCCTTCATTGATGGAAGCCTCGTGAGACCGGCGACCAAAGCAGATGAAGAATTCTCCGAGTGTCATGCATGGGATATGGCAAACTCAATGATGTACTCTTGGCTACTTAACGTCATTGAACCAAAACTAAGGATGACAGTAGCCTATTGTGACACAGCTAAAGGTATGTGGGACGATTTAAGAAAACGATACGGTACGGCTGACACGCCCAAAATCCATCAACTAGAAACTGACATTGCAAATTGTAAACGAGGAGACATGGATGTTGGAGAATTCTATTCAAAATTGGTAAATTTGTGGAATGAATTAAACAATCTCGTGAAAATTCCGGTATGTACATGCACCGGGTGTAAGTGTGAAGTGTCGAGCAAAATTATGGCTATGAATGAACAATAGAAAGTGCATCAGTTTCTCATGGGACTGAACAACAACTCGTACTCCACCATCCGAAGTCAAATCCTAGCCTTGGATCCCTTGCTGTCGCTTGACAGTATATTCAACATAACACAGCAGGAGGAGAATCATAAAAAGATCATGATAGGTCATGATGCTAAGGGGGACTCGGCCATGGCTTTTGCGGTCAAAGGGCAACCACCAATGATCGAGAAGGGGACATGTAGGATTTGTGGAAGATACGGCCATGAGGAGGCCGTATGTTACGAGGTGATTGGGTACCGACCGGGTTGGGGGACCTGTAGTCGAGGCCGAGGGAACCGTGGTGGCAGGAGTAGCAAAGGGCGCGGCACCACTTGAGGCAGAGGACAAACCCGGGAGACTGTAGCTGCTGTGTATCACGAGACTGCGCTGACCGAGGAGTACACTGGCCCAAGTGCTGGAACGGGTTGAGGAAACACATCAGGCCTAGTCATAGCAGGCAGTTTAGAGCAGGCCGAATTAAAGAATCATGGATTGACCCAAGATCAGATTCAACAGCTATTAAGTTTAATCGATACACCTAAAGCGGGATTGGAAAAATTGTCAGGTACGGTATCTTAGTTGTTAGATAGCATAGCCTCGTGTCATATGGCGGGCGATGTGCCCGTGGTGGACGAGGTTGAAAAGATAGTGGCCACAGCAATCGGACTTCCCAACAGAACGTACACTGTGGCAAACGACAAAAGGCTCGGTGGCCTTGGGAGATGGACTAAAATTGGAGATGTCTTATGTGTACTTAAATTAAATTGTAACCTTGTCTCCATTTCTAAATATGCAAATAGTTAAAATGTGCAGTGACATACTTTGATGATTTTTGTGTGATATAGGACCGGACTTCGAGGACTCTGATTGAATCAGGTGAGCAACGAGAAGGAGTTTATTATTACACACGACTACGATAAGCAAATGCGGTGAATGCGAGATGTTTGTGGCATAGGCGCCTTGGGCATCCCTCAAGTGAAGTTCTATCTTTCCTTCCTCAAAGTTTAGGCGCAGTACGTAGCAAAGGTGAAAATAAAGATGAAGTTTGTGAGACTTGTCGGGCAAAGCAGACCCGAAATCAATTTCCTATTAGCAAAAATAATGCAAAGAATCCTTTTGCCTTAATACATTGTGACGTTTGGGGTCCTTATAGAACCCCTTCCTCATGTGGAGCTCATTGTTTTCTTAGTATTGTTGATGATGCTAGCCGGGCCACGTGGGTGTATTTAATAAAAGATAGAACCGAGGTGAGTAAATTATTAAAATAATTCATAGTTATAGTGCAAACACAGTTCAGTAGTGATGTAAAGGTGGTTAGAAGTGACAATGGTTCGGAATTCACTTCAGGCCGGAATTCACTTCAGGCCCTATAAAGGAATTCTATCGTGAACGAGGAATCCTAAGGGAAAGCAGTTGTGTGGACACACCTCAACAAAATGGAAGGATAGAACGTAAACATCGTCATATTTTAAATGGGTCAGGGCCCTTAGATTCCAAGGACACTTGCCAATACAGTTTTGAGGGGAGTGCGTGCTCACCACCACTATCTAATAAATTGCACTCCAACCAAAGTACTAAAAGGAAAATCCCCTTATGAGCTTCTTTATAAATGCAAACCTTCATATAAGGAGATACGGGTTTTTGGTACTTTGTGCTTCGCCCAGAGTAATATGAGATCAAGAGACAAATTTGCATCAAGGAGCCGGCGATCTGTGTTTCTTGGATATCCATTCGGTCAAAAGGGATGGAGAGTGTATGACTTGGAGACTTGTGAAACATTTGTGAGTAGATTTTTTGTGAAAATTAATTCCCGTTTGCTGCCCAGGAAAAGGAAGAGGTAGCAAGGCCCAAAAATTCTGCCTCAGCCTACCACTACTATGAACCACAATTACGGGCCTAAAGAAGATGTTTTTAGCCCGGCCCAGCAGCACTCTCTAAAGGAAGACAGGACCAAACAGCCTGGCTAGGACAGTCCTCAGGGTGATAACCCAGTTTTGCAGGCCCGGGAATCAACAGTAAGGGGGAATCCAATAGCCAGGGGGAGTATTGAAACAGGCCTAGCATCACAACTTGGGGGCAGCCCAATAGTGCAAAACACTGCCCAAGACCACGCACAAGCCTCATCTGATATCGTAGAGCCTAGCGCGCCCGTTGCCACAATAGAGTCCGACCCATCTGATGCACGTACAGCCCTGGCCCGAAAAACCCGGGCCTGTCTTGCCGATTACGTTTGCTACTCAGTCCAAGCGGCAAAACCCGTCTCGCTTGCACACCGACTCCAAGACGAATCCTCGCCTTATTCTACTGCAAATTATGTCACTTATGCTAACTTTTCTGTTTCCCATCAAAACTTCCTAACAGCTATTACTAAAGTGGTCGAGCCCCGATACTATCATGAAGCAGTTAAAGATCCACGTTGGAGGACGGCAATGGCCGAAGAAATCGAAGCCTTGGAAAGGAACGAGACTTGGACGTTGCAGGACTTGCCACCAGGGAAAAAACCCATTAGTTGTAAGTGAGTTTATTGGGTAAAAGACAACTCATACGGAAACGGTGCAGAGGTTCAAAGCTCGTTTGGTCATTCGAGTGATCACCAAGTCGAACGGTTTGACTATAATGAGACCTTTGCACCAATTGCAAAAATGGCTAGTGTTCGATGCTTTTTATCTGTAGCAATTTCATAGGGATGGGAGTTGCATCAACTCGACGTCAATAACTTATTCTTGCATGGTAATTTGGACGAGGAGGTTTATATGACCTTACCTCCTGGGTTCACATGTCAAACTCCTGGTAAGGTGTGTCGACTTCAAAAATCTCTTTATGGGCTTCGTCAGGCGCTGCGTCAGTGGTTCGCTAAGCTTTCCACCAAGTTTCGAGAAAATGGGTTTGTGCACTTGTATGTAGATTATTCTCTTTTCACCTAAAGACAAGGTGCTACTTTCGCTTTGCTAGTATATGTTGACGACATTGTTATGGTAAGTAATAACTCTCAAGCTAGCGATGTGTAACACGCCCAGATCTCTAATTTATTATTAAACACCATTATTAACGAAAATGCAGTGGAAACCTAAACGGGGTGTTACCGCCGTGTTTCCTTCTTGGAAACACCAGGTTGGATATCAAGTCTAACAATTAATACCAAGTCTTCGCAAAAAAAGTCAACCTTACAGTGTTCAAAACTTTAACATTACAAATTAAATCAACTATTGTCTATTACGACTTCTATCATTCATTTCATTCATATTCCGCATTCGAATCTCGCCCTATTTTCGAGTCCCCAGCCCCAAGCATAGCTAGATCACCTGAAAAACAAAACATTTTATAATAGTGAGATAAACTAAGTAACAAGCACCCCTAACAGTCAAAGACGCACACAAATCCATTTTGAAAACATTTGAGGGAAGGGAATAACGATACGTCTTCCAAGCACACAACCCATTATCACAATCTTCCTTGATCATCACTTTCAAAATCATAATTCCACAATTTAATTCAAACTGCATCTGTTCTAGTGAACGTTTGGGTGAGCGACCCCAGTGGGTCTCATGGCCTGCGCTCTGACATAGCGCAGCCGCTTAACTCATTCCTGGCCTACCGCTTCTCAGGCGGTTACCGCTTATCTTTTCGTGACCTACCACCATTATGGATGGTTACCGATAGTCCTGGCCCACGTCTCAACCGAGCACGTGGCCGCTCACATGCATGCACTTGTTACCCGGGGGAAGGCAATGGCCTTCAATCAATCCAAATCTATTTAACTCACCCCGTTCAGTTCTTTTTAATTAATGAGTCCTTACCTCTTATCGGAGGTAAACTTAACATAATCAGTTCATTCATATTCAAACACCTTCCCCCACAGAACTCGCAATAGAAATCCAGGAATTCCAAACACAATCGAAATAAATTTCAATTCTCATGACATGGTAAGTTTCAACTTCCAGACATAACACAACATACAGTTTTCATCATGCAGTCACTCTCATGTCATACACCAGTGTTCCTTCAGTTTTGAAAAGAAATGCCAGAAATTCTTACTCAACTTTCAAAACATTCATGGTTTCAACAGCGCAGGGGAAGGGTTAGGGCATGATTATTACCTGGATACCATACAAATTTACGAGCTCGGTTACTTTAGTAGGAGTTCACTGCTCTGCACCTGGGCCCATATACAGCCCATAGTCAGTCTACATTTAATATAGGGCATCCTTGGGCCTCCCCCAATATATAAGAAAAATTCCTAGACTTTGGTTCAATCGAAACCCTATCCTTGGTTAAGGTTCGGCTGGCCAGTTTCTGGGTCCAATTTCCAGAAGCTATAACTTTTGTTTCCGGCATCCAATTCTAGTATTCTTGGTCAATATGGAAACCTTAAAACGTCCTCTATCTTTTCTATGTTTAGAGTTTGGCTCAGTTCTGCCCCAAACCCAGTCAAATTTTTGCTTATTTCAGAAATGTCAGTGACTACCTTTCCAGGATAGTCCCGGGAAATTTTTACCAAAACCCTAATTACGCTACTCCAAATGACTCAATTCTAAAATGACGTTATTTGAAACATCCAAAGGCTCCTACTCAGTAAATTTGACAATTTTGGCAATCAATACCAGCCTAGGGAAATTTTCCAAATTGAGGGCAAAATAGCCCAGACTTTGTCTCCCAGATTTTTAGCCTAAATTTCCATCCCCATAACTTTTTCTCCCGACTTCCAAAAATCACGTTCTTGCCCAATCCAGATGGGTAATTTTGTCTACTAAAATTTTCATGCTCCGCACATCTACAAATTCGCAATGTAATTAAGTCTAAAAATTCAAAAACCGCACCCTATACCTGCAGTTCCTGGTTTTGACAGTACTCGATATTTCGACCATAACTCTTTCAATTTAACTCCTATTCGTCCAATTCAAAAACCCACGAAATTTTAACACCCTAATCTAACTACTGTAAAAATTTCAAAATGTTTGGACAACCAGAATAATTATATTGAATTTTCAAAATTGAGCCAAAACAGTGTAAATCCTGTCCAAAATATTCGACCTTTTTATGCACGGTTTTCGCTCGTTTTGGGTTACCCAAAAATATACCCATATACGTTAGACATCCTTAGACCCTTGCCCAGACCATGCCAAAGGAACCCACCTTTACCGAAACTAAAGACAAAACAACATTAAAACATTGTTACTAGTACCTTTAATCGAAATCGGATCTAGCTCGAGGGAAACTCCTCCTTCGTTCAAATTCAACGCCGAAAGTGCTGAGAAGATAATGAAAGTTATATCAAAATCTTCGTTCGCAATGGTCTTAAAAATCATAAAATAAGGAGATTTAAAAGTGGGGGTTTTGGATGCATGGAGTGCATGAATCAATGTATTACTTGGCTTTCTCTTACCAATACAAGGGGGATGGGCTGGTGGAGTGCGGCGGCACTGGGGCGGCCAGGTGCGGTGTAAAGGTGTAGAGAGAGAGGGGGAGAGAGAGAGAGAGAGCTAGATGTGAAAGAGAAGTGGGGAGGGAAGGTTAGGGTTGGGGGCTAAAAAAAGGGTTTACGTGAGGAGGGAAAAACCAACTTTCAAAATTTTTTTTAATTATTTTTTTTTTAAAGAGAGGGGGGCGGCTCAAAGGGGGGTTTAGGGTTCCCTTTTTTTTGAATAATAATAATGGTAATAGGATAATAATAATAAAATAATAATAACAATGATAATAACTATACCCATAGTAATGGTAGCATTGGGAGTTTTAAAAAAAATCAGAAAGAGAAATTTTGGAGATTTTAAAAATTTCCCAAAAATATATTAAGAAAATTTATTAGAAGTCCCTTTAGACGAAACAAATTTCACGAGGACTCATTAGCATTGACTTGGGTTAACTTGGGCCTAGGCCGGTCCAACTGGACATAATTTTCGAGTCGAATTTCCGGGGTTTTACATACTATCCTACCTAAGAAAGTTTTGTCCCTAAGACTGCACTATGCCGCGACATACCATCATCACAACCTTAATTTCTGAGGTTTTACATGCTATCCCACTTAAGGGGTTTCGTCTTCGAAACTGATACGCACCTGGTTAAGGAAATAGGTGGGGATATTTGTCTCGCATTTCCTACTCCGGTTCCCATGTGGCCTCAGATGTCTCATGGTTGGCCTAAAGGATCTTCACCAGGGGCACCGTCTTCCTATGGAGGTGCTTTTCCCGTCGGTCTAAGATCTGTATCGGCTGCTTCTCATATGACAGGTCTTACTGGAGCTATATGGGTTTGGGTTCGATTACGTGCGAGGGATCTGGAATGTACTTCCGCAGTTGCGACACATGGAACACATTATGTATTCTCTGAAGCCCGATCGGTAGCTCCAGTCGGTAAGCTACCTCCCCAATTCGCTGTATGACCGGGTATGGCCCGACGTACCTCGGGCTAAGCTTCCCTACCTTCCCAAACCTCGCGACTCTCTTGGTTGGGAAAACGCGAAGAAATACCTAGTCTCCTACCTGGAACTCAATGGGTCTACGCCTCCAATCTGCATAACTCTTCTAGCGGCTCTGGGCGGCCTTCATTCATTCCTGAATCACTCTTACTTTGTCCGTGGTGGCCTGGATTAACTCTGGTCCGATGGTCAAGGCCTCATCGATCTCTTGCCAACAAAGCGGAGTCCTGCATTTTCTCCCATATAGTGCCTCGTACGGGGCCATGCCAATACTCACGTGGTAGCTGTTATTGTAAGAAAACCCAATTAGTACCAGTTGTTCGTCCCACGCGCTCTTAAAGTCCAACACGCAAGCCCGCAGCATATTTTCTAAGGTTTGGATAGTGCGTTCGGTCTGCCCGTTGGTTGCAGGGTAAAAGGCAGTACTAAAGCGTAACAACATTCCAAATGCTTCTTATAGCTTCTGCTAAAATCCAGATTGGAATCGGGTATCCCGATCCGACACTATGGAGCTGGGTACCCTGTGTAGCCGTACTATCTCCTCGAGGTAGGCTTGAGCTAACTGATCCAGGGTCCACGTGTTCCTCATGGCTATAAAATGTGCCGACTTCGTGAGCCTATCCACTATAACCCAAATCGCGTTATGCTTCCTTTGGGTCAGTGGCAATCCAATGATAAAATCCATGGACACAGAGTCCCATTTCCACTCAGGGACATCCAACGGCTGTAAAAGTCCCGCGGGTCTTTGGTGTTCTATATTCACTCGCTGGCAGGTCAGGCACTTTGCCACATAATCAGCCACTTCTTGTTTCATGTTACTCCACCAAAACGTTTGTTTTAGATTCTTATACAGCTTATTTCCCCCAGGGTGTACCGAATGTGGAGTATTGTATCCCTCACCTAGGATCTTCTTCTTGAGTGCCTCTACAGCTGGAACACACGCACGATTATGGAATCGTATGGTACCATCTTCATGAATTATGAACTCGGACGCTTTTCCCGCCAATATCTCTTCTCTTATCCACTCCAGTTGAGGGTCCGTGGTTTGGGCGAGTCGGATTTCCTCTATGAGAGTCGGTTGTGCCTTCAAGGCGTAAAACATAGGTTTAGCCCCTGGAGTAATCACATTAAGTTCTAACCTTCTAAATTCTTAGCATAGCTCATTAGGAAGCGTTATCAAACAACTCAGTGTTGGGTATGGCCTGCAACTCAACGCATCCGCCACTATATTGGCCTTCCCAGGGTGGTACTGAAAATGAACGTCATAGTTCTTTAGGAACTCTAGCCACCTTGTCTGTCTCAGATTCCGTTCCTTCTGCGAGAAAAGGTATTTCAGACTCTAGTGGTCAGTGAATACTTCACAACGAACCCCGTATAGGTAATGTCTCCAGATTTTGAGAGCAAATACGACCGCGGCTAACTCCAGGTCGTAAGTCGGGTAGTTTCGCTCGTGTGCCTTCAACTGTCGCGAAGCATACGCTATTACCCGTCCATCTTGCATTGACACGCACCCCAACCCATTCCTAAAAGCATCACTATTACGAAGTCCTGCTCTGCAGTAGGTAGAGCCAATATCGGTGCACTCGTTAGTCTCTTCTTAAGTTCCTAGAAGGCTTCTTCACATTTTTCCGTCCATTCATATTTGGTGACCTTTCTAGTCAAGTTGGTAAGCGGGGTGGCGATCTTCGAAAAATTTTGGATGAATCGGCGATAATAGCCCGCTAAGACCAAGAAACTCCTTACTTCCGTAGGATTCTTAGGTCTGAGACAGTTTGTTACAGCCTCAATCTTTTGAGGGTCCACCGACACTCCTTTGTGGGTTACTACATGACCGAGGAACGTTACCTCCTCCAACCAGAACTCGCATTTCGAGACCTTGGCATACAACTCATTCTTCCTTAACACCTCCAGGGCTATCCGTAGGTGGTCCGTGTGTTCAATAGGGGTTTTCGAGTAAATTAGGATGTCGTCAATGAAGACCACCACAAATTTATCCAAATAGGGTTTAAAGACCCTGTCCATAAGGTCCATCAACGCCGCTGGTGCATTGGTGAGGCCAAAGGGCATCACTACGAACTCATAATGGTCGTATCGAGTATGAAATGCAGTTTTGGGTATATTCTCATCCTTGATTCGGAGTTGGTGATACCCCGAACGGAGGTCAATTTTGGAAAATGTCCCCGCACCCCGAAGTTGGTCGAATAAGTCGTCTATTCTAGGCAGAGGGTAACGGTTCTTGACCGTTATCTTATTCAGCTCCCGGTAATCTATACACAATCTTAGAGCCCCATATTTCTTCTTCACGAATAAAACCGGGGCTCCCCACTGGGATGTACTAGGCCGGATGTATCCTTTCTCCAAGAGTTCCTCTAACTGCGTCTTTAATTCCTTGAGTTCAGCTGGTGCCATCCTATAAGGAGCCTTGGAAATGGGGGTGGCCTCAGGGGTCAAGTCAATACAAAATTCCACCTCTCTAAGAGGTGGCATGCCAAGAATTTCATCGGGAAGCACATCTGGGAATTCCCTCACTACAGGGATGTCCTCTAGGGACGGTCCCGTATCCTCAGTCTTGACTACATGGCACAGGAACCCTTCATACCCTTTGCCTAATAACTTTTGAGCCCTCATCACCGACACCAATTTTACTCCTATTCTGGGCTTTTGCCTCTATGTGTTATCCTTTCTCCATTCGGTCCTCTTAGGATGATTTTTCATTTGGAGCAGTCGATCTGGGCCTGGTACTTAGCTAACCAGTCCATTCCCAAAATAATTCCAAAGTCAGTCAACTCAACTTATACAGGTTCGCCGGGAATTTACATTCATACATACCCATAGAGTAACCGTCGTAACTCCTCGCACGACACAGTTTTCCCATCAGGGAGCATTACTGACAACAGGGGGAATTTTTGGGTGGGGTTTAGTCTCGTCGATTTAACTATGGGACCCGTTCCCATTTTGAGAGCGTAGGAATTCCAGCCGCTCTCTAAAAGCCATCATGGGAGCGTCGTGGTCCATAGGGACCCTTGTTGCAGGGTTGGCTCCCGATTGAGATTCATCATTGTGATTGCTTCCCGCCATTCTATTTGGGAAAATAATTCGGTTTTAATTCCTTCCCTAATAGTTCACAACCTAGGTTCTACCGAATTGCAAACATACAGTACATGCTAGTGCATAATGTAACATTTAACAGGAGTTCGATCTCAGTATACTACTGTTAAGGCAAAAATCACGCATGGTTTTAATAATTATTTTGATCATATTATATATATTACTGTGTCTAATTTACTTTATTTTATATATTTTTCAGGTTAGGTATTAATAAAATAAAAAGGGAATAGAAGACGTAGAAGTTCGGATTTTACACGCTTGGCTATAAAGACGGCCCAAAATTAATAATTTATGAAAAATATTATTTTCATAATTATTAAATTGCACTAGGGTTTCAAGAGTTGAAGAAAAGTTAGAAGTCTTGAAGGAAAAGAAGTCTAAGGAAGAGAGGAAAGAAACCCTAGCTTACTGACCGTAATCTCCCTCACTTGTCATGCATAAAAAGCCACGGCACCGCCATCAATTGGGAAGAACGCATGGCCTCACAAATAATCCCACGGCTGCCTTGAGGAAAGACACATATGCCTACCCTTTGTCTTGCCCATGCCAACCCCCTTCCATCATCTCATCACCATCATCATCTTCCATAATCATCCTCTCCATCACGCACCTACTTCCAAGCACCTTCACGACATCACACCATCAACCCCATATATCATCTTCCCATCATAATCTTAACCCTACGCCTAGTCCAACCCCACTTCTTCTTCCTCACCAAAAAAACCCACGCCTATCATCTCCAACAACCAAGCCAAACCTCACGATCCTCCATCACCGTAGATCATCATCAACCCACACACGCATCTCCTTCTTCTTCTTTCAATCACACTCAACGCATAAACCCATCTTCAATCACCACGCTTCTCATCACCATCATCATATTTCTTATGCTTAGTATAATGTTCTTGAAGCCATGCTAAATTAATTATTTTGAAACACGTTTTATGCTTTAATGCCTAGTTGATTTATATTCATGATTCTTTAACGATTGGCATTTATCGTTTATGAAATTTGTGTTAAATCGATTAGAATGCATGCTAGTTGATTAAATATAAATTTCGATTGATAGTTTAGAAGATTATAATACGTAAAAGTTATAATTTTTTAGGCTTAGGTATCACCCTAATTAATCATGGATGGCTCAAACCCTTCTCTTTTAATTAGGTAATCGCTTTAGATCTTTGTTAAATCGATTTGCTGGTAAATTGGTTGCAAAATGTTAAATGATGTTTCTCTAATTCTTAATGCTCTAACTTGGTTAAATTTTTGCGCTGGTGTAAGAATTATCAAATTAGTAGGGTTTATATTAGGGTTGGACCTAAGTAAACTAGAATCTAAGGAGAAACGGGGAAGAACCGCTGGTGGATTCTTCTACAGTTTAACTCATGAATGAAATTAACTTGTGTGTTGATGATAAATATTAATTTGCATGGTGGATTGAGATTATACTAAGTATTCTTCATAAATTTGACAACTTTTGATCATTATTTATCTTTTAGAGTTAATTTGATTAGTTTGTTAATTTTTGTTTTATTTTTATTATCTTAAATAAAAATTCATTCGACCCCCTCCCAAAATTATAGTCTTTTAGGAGTGTCTAGGTAATTTTAGATAGTTTAGATTTTTATTTTTAGAGTGGTTATAATTTTAGATTGATTTATATTCAGTTTTAGTATTAATTACCGGTTTGTTAGAAATTAGACTAAAAATAGTTATTTTTGTTATTTTTGGATTTTTATTAGTTCCTATGGTTTATATAGTGTCCTAGTCTGTCCATATTTAATTTCGTAATTTTTGGAAGTTATTTGATAATTTTTCAGAATTATTTTGAGAAATTGATAAGTGCAGGTTTTTAGGTTAATAATTCTGAAAATTTCGATTTTAATTGTTAAATTACGATTATTAGGTGTGGTTAAGTCCAGAAAATTGTGTCCTAGAATTAGGGTAATTTTCTTGATTATTTTCGTATTTATAGTTTTGCAGATTATTTTATTTCTAATTTCAGATTTAATATTCTGCATTGATTTTTTGTGGTAGTTGGCTGATTTGATTTTTCTGAAATTATTTGGATACAATTGAGGAGTTATAAGGTTATATAACTAAATATTAATATTTTAGGTTACTGTTTGACATTTTTAATATTTATTTTCTGATTATTATTTGTTGTTTTGAATTTTAATTAGAATTTCAGCTACTATTCTGATTCTATTTTTCTAGATTATTTAGGAAATCTTTTTACTATTTTGTTTCCGTAATAGGACCTAGAATATTTAGGAGCATCATTGGATATTTTTCTAGATTTTTATTCATTAAATTTTAATTATTTTAGAATTATTAAGATTAAATTTAATAAATTAGATTAGTAAAATCATTTGGAATTAAGCTAGCCTTTTTAAAACAATCTTTCCTCGTGGATCGATCCCTACTTCCCTATGCTATAAAAATTATTTAATAATCGAAGTAGTAGTTAAATTTGTAGCTCTCGACAAGCTTTACAAATTTTGGCGCCGTTGCCGGGGAAAGAAAATTAAATTGCTAGTTTACTTCTATTTAATTTTACGACTTTTATTGTTTTGTTTTTATTATTGCAGATCGCCAGTAAGTCTTCAGGTTAAAGAGGTAAGAATGTCAACTCTTTGAGAACTTGCTGCCCCTAACTTAGAAACCCAACCAATGTCCATTACTTATACTGTTTTAGATAAGCCTTCGAAATTAAACTCAGGATTTATTAATTTATTACCTAAGTTTCATGGATTGGTCGGAGAGGATCCCTATAGACACATTAGTAAATTTCTTATTACTTGCTCTGCTATGGTATCTGAAGGAATTCCTAAGGACCAAATTAGACTAAGGCCCTTTCCCTTTTCTTTGCTTGGTAATGCTAAGGATTGGTTATATTATATGCCTGCTGGATCTTTTTCCACATGAACTGCATTGCATAAATCGTTTCTAGAAAAGTTTTTTCCTGCATCCCGTATTGGATCTATTAGGAAAGAAATATGTGGAATCAAACAAATGAATGGGAAAACTTTTTGTGAGTACTGGGAAAGATTTAATAAGTTATGTGCTAGTTGTCTCAATATCAAATAACTAAACAAGTATTAATTCAATTTTTTTATGAGGGTTTACTTCCTATGGACCGTAAGATGGTTGATGCTGCTAGTGGGGGGCTCTGGTTAATAAAACCCCAACTGATGCTAGAAATCTATTTAATTTAACGGTACAAAACACTCAGCAGTTTGGTGCTAGGGACTCACAAGTTAAAAGGGTAAATGAGATAGGCTCTAGTTCATCTCTAGAGAATCAGTTATCTCACATTACTGCTATGTTAAATAAGATTATTACTGGGGGTATTCAAAAAGCAGTAATATGTGGTCTTTGTTGTCTAAAGGGGCATTCTACTAATGCATGTCCTACTCTATAAAAAGGTAATGTTAATGCTCTTTACTCTAACCAAAATCAAAGGAGGTATGATCCCTATTCGAATACTTATAATGAAGGATGGAGAGACCACCCTAACCTTAGGTATGGCCCTAAGCCTAATCCACCTGGTTTTGACCAACCCTCTCGTCAACTTCTAGTCAAGATAGGACCAATTTCCTCCTGGAACAAGTCCTTAAGAAAATGGATGATAGGTTCCAGAGTATGGAAACCACTCTTAAGCAAGTTCAAGAGAAACAGACTGCAACTAATATCATAGTTAGTAACCTGCAGGCTCAAATGCAAAATAGGTTAGCATTTCAGCCTTACCCTAACCCTAAAGAGAATGTTAGTGCCATAATAATTAGGAGTGGGGAAGAGTTAAAAGAACCTAGGAAGAGTAGAGAATTAGAACCTGAGTTACAGATTTAAAGGGCTGTACCAAAGTTAGACACTAATTCTAATCAAACTACTAAGGAAATAGGAGAGAAGAAAAGATAACCTTATAAACCAATTTCACCCTTTCCTAGTAAATTTAGAAACCCTACTTCTAAGGTGAATGAGGCTAACCAAGAGATCTTAGAGACATTAAGGAAGGTAGAAATTAATATACCTCTCCTTGATGCCATTAAACAGGTGCCTCGTTATGCTAAGTTCTTAAAAGAATTATGCACTACCAAGAGGAAGCTCATTGGTAATGAGAAGATAAGTGTAGGGGAAAATATGTCTGCTATTTTTCAAAGAAAACTTCCCCCTAAGTGTAAAGACCCTGGTGTGTTTTCTGTCCCTTGCAAAATAGGAAATCTTTACTTTGATAAGGTTATGCTTGATTTGGGTGCTTCCATTAATGTTATGCCTAGGTCTGTTTATGACAAATTGAACTTAGAAAAGTTAAAGAAAACTGGTGTAGTGCTTCAGTTAGCTGATAGGAGTAGTATTTACACAGATGGAGTGTTAGAGGATGTCTTAATCCAAGTGAATGAACTTGTGTTTCCTGCTAATTTTTATGTGATGAACTTGAGTGATGCATATCATGATATTCCCATCTTGCTAGGCAGGCCATTTTTAAAAACTACTAGGATTAAAATAGACGTGCACGAAGGGGCACTAACCATGGAATTTGATGGTGAGGTTATTAAGTTCAATATTTTTGATGCCATGAGATTTCCTTCTGATGTTAACTATCTATATGCACTTGATGTTTTTGATGAGTTATCTCAAGATGTCTATGACTTGTCCCATGAGGATGAGCTGTTTATTGTGCTTACTAAGAGTCTTGATCATATTGAGTCTCAGAAAATGCCATATCAAGTTAATGATAACTTAGATGATATGATAAGGTCCTTGTTTCACTTGCAAGAGTATGATGGACCTAACAAACTTGAACTGCCTAAAAAGCATGCTAAGTTACTTCCCTCGAGCATGTCACCCCTTAAATTGGAATTGAAACCGTTACCTGAAAATTTGAAATATGCTTATTTAGGAGATAATGAAACTTTGCCTGTAATCATCTCTAGTGCACTCACTTTGGACCAGGAGGAAAAACTTATTAAAGTGCTTAGAGAACATAGCGAAGCCATAGGATGGACTTTAGCAGACCTCAAAGGCCTTAGCCCTACCTTGTGCTCACATACTATTACCTTAGAAAAAGATGCTAAGCCTAAGAGGGACCCTCAGAGGAGACTTAATCCACCTATGATGGAGGTGGTCCAAAAAGAGATTCTTAAGTGGTTAGATGCTGGGGTGATCTACCCCATTGCTGACTCTGAGTGGGTTAGTCCTATTCATGTGGTTCCTAAAAAGGGGGGAACAACAGTAGTGCAAAACAATGAAGGAGAGTTGATACCTACTAAAGTCCAGAGTGGTTGGAGAGTGTGTATTGACTATAGAAAGCTTAACAAGGCTACTAAGAAGGACCATTTTCCATTGCTTTTCATGGACCAAATGTTAGAGAGACTAGCTGGGAGGTCACATTATTATTTTTTGGATAGCTATTCAGGTTATATTCAGGTCCCTATAGCGCCTGCAGATCAGGAGAAGACTACCTTTACTTGTCCTTTTGGTACTTACGCTTTTAGACATATGCCTTTTGGTTTATGTAATGCACCTGCTACCTTTCAAAGATGTATGATGAGTATCTTTTCTGATTTTATCATCAAGATTATAGAGGTTTTTATGGATGATTTTACTGTACATGGTGATTCATTTAATAAGTGCTTGCATCATCTTACTCTTGTGCTTAGATGTTGCACTGAAACCAATTTGATCTTGAATTTTGAAAAGTGCCATTTCATGGTTGAGTATGGTGTAGTACTGGGACATGTAGTATCATCAAGGGGATTAGAGGTAGATAGAGTTAAAGTTGACATCATCCAGTTTGTACCCCATCCAAAGTGTGTGAAAGATGTGAGATCATTCTTAGGACATGTAGGGTTTTATAGGAGGTTCATCAAAGATTTTTCTAAGATTGCTTCTCCTTTATGTGCCTTGCTTGCAAAGGATATCTCTTTTGATTTTAATGATGACTGTATGAGGGCTTTTGATCAGTTGAAGTTAACATTAACTTCTCCTCCTATTGTGCAACCCCAAAATTGGGCCTTACCTTTTGAGTTAATGTGTGATGTTAGTGATAAGGCAGTGGGGGTAGTTCTAGATCAAAGAGTTGGTAAGGTACCTCATGTAATTTGCTATGCTTCTAGAACTCTTGATCCTGCACAGTGTAACTACACCATTATAGAAAAGGAGATGTATGCTGTTGTATTTGCTCTTGAAAAGTTTCATCCTTATTTGTTGGGTGTTAAAGTTACCGTTTATTCTGATCATTCCGCTCTTAAACACTTGTTAGAAAAGAAAGATTCAAAGCCCAGGTTAATTAGATGGATGTTATTATTGCAAGAATTTCAACTAGAAATTAGAGATAAGCCTGGAGTTAAGAATTTAATTGCTGACCATCTGAGCAGATTAGAAACAGGGGAGAGTGGTAGCCTTTTTACTGATTGTTTTCCTGATGAGACTCTGTATGCTATGACTAGTAGATTGCCTTGGTATGCTGATATTGTAAATTATATAGTCACCAAAACTTTGGGATGAGCCATATCTAAGGAAGTTTTGTGGTGGCCAGATTATAAGGCGATGCATAGATGATAGTGAAATTCATTCTATTCTAACCTTCTGTCATTCTTCAAAAAGTGGGGGACACTTTGGACCTAAAAGAACATCACATAAAGTGCTTGAGTGTGGTTTTATTGGCCCACTATTTCTAGTGATACTTATGAATTCTGTAAAAGATGTGAAGTGTGCCAAAAGACTGGAAACTTATCAAAGAGGAATCAAATGCCTTTATATAATATGTATGTTTATGAAATTTTTGATATATGGGGCATTGATTTCATAGGACCCTTTCTCCCTTCTTTTGGATATACCTATATTCTTGTGATTGTTGATTATGTATCCAAATGGGTAGAAGCTGTGGCCACTAGGACTGATGATGCTAAGACTGTGGTGAAACATGTTAAATCCCTAATTTTGCATAGATATGGAGTGCCAAGAGCGATCATCAGTGATAGGGGAACTCATTTTTGCAATAGAACTTTAGGTGCCTTGTTAGCTAAATATCATATAACTCATAAGGTATCTACTAGTTATTACCCCCAGACTAATGGCCAAGCTGAAATTTCTAATAAAGAGATTAAGGACATCTTTGAAAAGGTAGTTAGGCCAGACAAGAAAGATTGGAATCTTAAGTTAGATAGGGCTCTTTGGGCTTATAGGACTGCATATAAGACTCCTATTGGTATGTCACCTTATAGATTAGTCTTTAGGAAGTCATGTCATCTCCCTATTGAGATAGAACATAAATCATATTGGGCTGTAAAACAATGTAATCTTGATTATGAGTTAGCAGGAAAAGAGCGTAAATTGCAATTGCAGGAACTAGAAGAGATACGCTTAGAAGCCTACGACAATTCAGTCATCTACAAGGGTAAGGCCAAAGCATTTCGCGATGCCAAACTTATTAGGAAAGAATTTCAGGTAGGTAAGAAAGTGCTATTATTTAATTCTAAACTGAGGCTTTTTTTTGGTAAGTTAAACTCTAGATGGCTAGGACCTTTTATGGTAATAAAGACTTATCCACATGGTGCTGTAGAGATCAAATCCTTTACTACTAACAAGATTTTCAAAGTGAATGGTCACAGGCTAAGACATTTCTATGAAGGAGACCAGGTATGTTTAATAGAAGAGATCCGACTTGAGGATCCATGAGCTTCATGAAGTTGAGCCAATGACTGTAAACAAAGGCGCTGGTTGGGAGGCAATCCAATGTTTTCAGGGAAGTTTATTTTTGCTTTTGTTTTCATTATTTCTTTCTTTTTGCATGCATTAGGGATAATGAATGAATTAAGTGGGGGGGTGCATCCTATATTTAATTCTTGCAGTTTTTATTCTTGGGAAAAAAAAAACAAAATTTGTTTCTTTTCTTTTCTTATAAATAATGCATGACATGAGTTTATGCTAGGCTTGCTTGTTTAAAATTTTTTGTTTGTTTTATTAGCTATTCTGTAGTTTATTCTTTTATAAGTGAAAACTTCTAAGCATGATAGTTATCCTTTTAGAGAAGTTTGCATTGATCCTCATACATCTTTTTAATGAGTAACTCTCTCAATTATCCATCTTGTTTAGTCATGTAATACATCCGATTCAGAGGCAATAAAATAACCTGACCCATCTCCTAGACTATTGAATTAGTTGAATAACTAATTAAAATTGTGATTTTACTTGGCTATTTTTCATATATGGAAAAAAAAAAAAAGAGGGTCA
The DNA here is from genome assembly GCA_029747015.1 of Carnegiea gigantea. Lineage (NCBI taxonomy): Eukaryota > Viridiplantae > Streptophyta > Magnoliopsida > Caryophyllales > Cactaceae > Carnegiea > Carnegiea gigantea. The sequence goes on from JAKOGI010001372.1 coordinate 37,630, forward strand.
AAGTCGGGAATGACAAGTACCCCTTTGAGGCATGCGCTACTGGGTGCTACCCTTTGAGGCAATACTGCCACTGGAAAGCTTGCTTCCCATAATAGTGAGTCAATAAAATAAATAAAAGTAATGATTAATATGAAATGTTTGCTCCACCACCTCTATTCGGGTGAGTGCGAGAGAGGGAGTGTTTAATTTCTAAGACCCTATATGGGCCTCGAATATGTGCGAAAGTGGAGTTTGAGGAGAAAAAAACAGAAGAAGAAGAGGAAAATAAATACAAGGCAAGTTTAGGATCAATTTAATGAAGTTATTCTACCTAGTTCAATTGTCTCTATAGCCAGACCATGCCTAAATTTTTCTATCTTAAATTCTTTTTCGACCTCTTGATTGGTGTATGCATAATCAAAACGAGATGGATAATTTTCGATCTTGTTACATCATTATAAAAGTGTTATGAGGTTGATAAATAAACTCTCTAAGGATAGTTGGATGTCTAGCAGGTATTCACTTATTGAAGGAAAAACAAATTAATTCAATAACACTGTTTTTCTTAAGCAAGCCCAAACCTAGTATGAATATCATAAGTGTGCATGATTTTATAAGAAAAGAAAGGATGTCAATTTTAGGTCGTGTCTTAGATTTCTTTGCACGAGGACGTCCAAAGTCTAAGTGTGGGGGAATTTGTTAAGGCAAAAATCACGCATGGTTTTAATAATTATTTTGATCATATTATATATATTATTGTGTCTAATTTACTTTATTTTATATATTTTTCAGGTTAGGTATTAATAAAATAAAAAAAGAAGAGAAGACGTAGAAGTTTGGGTTTTACACGTTTGGCTATAAAGACGGTTCAAAATTAATAATTTATGGAAAATATTATTTTCATAATTATTAAATTGGGCTAGGGTTTCAAGAGTTGAAGAAAAGTTAGAAGTCTTGAAGGAAAAGAAGTCTAAGGAAGAGAGGAAGGAAATCCTAGCTTACTGACCCTAATCTCCCTCACTTGTCATGCATAAAAAGCCACGGCACCTCCATCAATTGGGAAGAACTCATGGCCTCACAAATAATCCCGCGGCTGCCTTGAGGAAAGACACATACGCCTACCCTTTGTCTTGCCCACGCCAACCCCCTTCCATCATCTCATCACCATCATCATCTTCCATAATCATCCTCTCCATCACGCACCTACTTCCAAGCACCTTCACGACATCACACCATCAACCCCACATATCATCTTCCCATCATAATCTTAACCCTACGCCTAGTCCAACCCCACTTCTTCTTCCTCACCAAAAAACCCCACGCCTATCATCTCCAACAACCAAGCCAAACCTCACGATCCTCCATCACCGTAGATCATCATCAACCCACACACGCATCTCCTTCTTCTTCTTTCAATCACACTCAACGCATAAACCCATCTTCAATCACCACGCTTCTCATCACCATCATCATATTTCTTATGCTTAGTATAATCTTCTTAAAACCATGCTAAATTAATTATTTTGAAACACGTTTTATGCTTTAATGCCTAGTTGATTTATATTCATGATTCTTTAGCGATTGGCGTTTATCGTTTATGAAATTTGTGTTAAATCGATTAGAATGCATGCTAGTTGATTAAATATAAATTTCGATTGATAGTTTAGAAGATTATAATACGTAAAAGTTATAATTTTTTAGGCTTAGGTATCACCCTAATTAATCATGGATGGCTCAAACCCTTCTCTTTTAATTAGGTAATCGCTTTAGATCTTTGTTAAATCGATTTGCTGGTAAATTGGTTGTAAAATGTTAAATGATGTTTCTCTAATTCTTAATGCTCTAACTTGGTTAAATTTTTGCGCTGGTGTAAGAATTATCAAATTAGTAGGGTTTATATTAGGGTTGGACTTAAGTAAACTAGAATCTAAGGAGAAACGGGGAAGAACCGCTGGTGGATCTCTTCTACAGTTTAATTCATGAATGAAATTAACTTGTGTGTTGATGATAAATATTAATTTGCATGGTGGATTGAGATTATACTAAGTATTCTTCATAAATTTGACAACTTTTGATCATTATTTATTTTTTAGAGTTAATTTGGTTAGTTTGTTAATTTTTGTTTTATTTTTATTAGCTTAAATATAAATTCATTCGACCCCCCCCAAAATTATAATCTTTTAGGAGTATCTAGGTAATTTTAGATAGTTTAGATTTTGATTTTTAGAGTGGTTATAATTTTAGATTGATTTATATTCAGTTTTAGTATTTAATTACCGGTTTGTTAGAAATTAGACTAAAAATAGTTATTTTTGTTATTTTTCGATTTTTATTAGTTCCTAGGATTTATATAGTGTCCTAGTCTGTCCATATTTAATTTCTTAATTTTTGGAAGTTATTTGATAATTTTTCAGAATTATTTTGAGAAATTGATAAGTGCAGGTTTTTAGGTTAATAATTCTGAAAATTTCGATTTTAATTGTTAAATTACGATTATTAGGTGTGGTTAAGTCCAGAAAATTGTGTCCTAGAATTAGGGTAATTTTCTTGATTATTTTCGTATTTATAGTTTTGCAGATTATTTTATTTCTAATTTCAGATTTAATATTCTGCATTGATTTTCTGTGGTAGTTGGCTGATTTGATTTTTCTGAAATTATTTAGATACAATTGAGGAGTTATAAGCTTATATACCTGAAGAATGAATATTTTAGGTTACTGTTTGACATTTTTAATATTTATTTTCTGATTATTATTTGCTGTTTTGAATTTTAATTAGAATTTCAGCTACTATTCTGATTTTATTTTTCTAAATTATTTAGGAAATCTTTTTACTGTTTTGTTTCCGTAATAAAACCTAGAATATTTAGTAGCATCATTGGATATTTTTCTAGATTTTTATTCATTAGATTGTAATTATTTTAGAATTATTAAAATTAAATTTAATAAATTGGATTAGTAAAATCATTTGGAATTAAGCTAGTCTTTTTAAAACAATCTTTCCTCGTGGATCGATCCCTACTTCCCTATGCTATAAAAAGTATTTAATAATCGAAGGAGTAGTTAAATTTGTAGCTCTCGACAAGCTTTACAAATTTTGGCGCCGTTGCCGGGGAAAGAAAATTAAATTGCTAGTTTACTTCTATTTAATTTTACGACTTTTATTGTTTTGTTTTTATTATTGCAGATCGCCAGTAAGTCTTCAGGTTAAAGAGGTAAGAATGTCAACTCTTTGAGAACTTGCTGCCCCTAACTTAAAAACCCAACCAATGTCCATTGCTTATACTGTTTTAGATAAGTCTTTGAAATTGAACTCAGGATTTATTAATTTATTACCTAAGTTTCATGGATTGGCTGGAGAGGATCCCTATAGACACATTAGTAAATTTCTTATTACCTGCTTTGCTATGATACCTGAAGGAATTCTTAAGGACCAAATTAGACTAAGGGCCTTTCCCTTTTCTTTGCTTGGTAATGTTAAGGACTGGTTATATTATATGCCTGCTGGATCTTTTTCCCACATGGACTGCATTGCATAAATCGTTTCTAGAAAAGTTTTTTCCTGCATCCCGTATTGGATCTATTAGAAAAGAAATATGTGCAATCAGACAAATGAATGGGGAAACTTTTTGTGAGTACTGGGAAAGATTTAATAAGTTATGTGCTAGTTGTCCCCAACATCAAATAACTGAACAACTATTGATTCAATATTTTTATGAGGGTTTACTTCCTATGGACCGTAATATGGTTGATGCTGCTAGTGGGGGGCTCTGGTTAATAAAACCCCAGCTGATGCTAGAAATCTATTTAATTTAATGGCCCAAAACACTCAACAGTTTGGTGCTAGGGACTCACAAGTTAAAAGGGTAAATGAGATAGGTTCTAGTTCATCTCTAGAGAATCAGTTATCTCACATTACTGCTATGTTAAATAAGATTATTACTGGGGGTATTCAAAAAGCAGTAATATGTGGTCTTTGTTGTCTAGAGGGGCATTCTACTAATGCATGTCCTACTCTATAAGAAGGTAATGTTAATGCTCTTTACTCTAACCAAAATCAAAGGAGGTATGATCCCTATTCGAATACTTATAATGAAGGATGGAGAGACAACCCTAACCTTAGGTATGGCCCTAAGCCTAATCCACCTGGTTTTGACCAACCCTCTCGTCAACTTCTAGTCAAGATAGGACCAATTTCCTCCTGGAACAAGTCCTTAAGAAAATGGATGATAGGTTCCAGAGTATGGAAACCACTTTTAAGCAAGTTCAAGAGAAACAGACTGCAACTAATATCATAGTTAGCAACCTACAGGCTCAAATGCAAAATAGGTTAGCATCTCAGCCTTACCCTAACCCTAAAGAGAATGTTAGTGCTATAACAATTAGGAGTGGGGAAGAGTTAAAAGAACCTAGGAAGAGTAGAGAATTAGAACCTGAGTTAGAGATTAAAGGAGTTGTACCAAAGTTAGACACTAATTCTAATCAAACTACTAAGGAAATAGGAGAGAAGAAAAGAGAACCTTATAAACCAATTCCACCCTTTCCTAGTAGATTTAGAAACCCTACTTCTAAGGTGAATGAGGCTAACCAAGAGATCTTAGAGACATTAAGGAAGGTAGAAATTAATATACCTCTCCTTGATGCCATTAAACAGGTGCCTCGTTATGCTAAGTTCTTAAAAGAATTATGCACTACCAAGAGGAAGCTCATTGGTAATGAGAAGATAAGTGTAGGGGAAAATGTGTCTGCTGTTTTTCAAAGAAAACTTCCCCCTAAGTGTAAAGACCCTGGTGTGTTTTCCGTCCCTTGCAAAATAGGAAATATTTACTTTGATAAGGCTATGTTTGATTTGGGTGCTTCCATTAATGTTATGCCTAGGTCTGTTTATGACAAACTGAACTTAGGAAAGTTAAAGAAAACTGGTGTAGTGCTTCAGTTAGCTGATAGGAGCAGTATTTACCCAGATGGAGTGTTAGAGGATGTCTTAATCCAAGTGAATGAACTTGTGTTTCCTGCTAATTTTTATGTGATGAACTTGAGTGATGCATATCATGATAGTCCCATCTTGCTAGGCAGGCCATTTTTGAAAACTGCTAGGACTAAAATAGACGTGCACGAAGGGGCACTAACCATGGAATTTGATGGTGAGGTTATTAAGTTCAATATTTCTGATGCCATGAGATTTCCTTCTGATGTTAACTACCTATATGCACTTGATGTTTTTGATGAGTTATCTCAAGATGTCTATGACTTATCCCATGAGGATGAGCTGTTTATTGTGCTTACTAAGAGTCTTGATCATATTGAGTCTCAGAAAATGCCATATCAAGTTAATGATAACTTAGATGATATGATAAGGTCCTTGTTTCACTTGCAAGAGTATGATGGACCTAACAAACTTGAACTGCCTAAAAAGCATGCTAAGTTACTTCCCTCGAGCATGTCACCCCTTAAATTGGAATTGAAACCGTTACCTGAAAATTTGAAATATGCTTGTTTAGGAGATAATGAAACTTTGCCTGCAATCATCTCTAGTGCACTCACTTTGGACCAGGAGGAAAAACTTATTAAAGTGCTTAGAGAACATAGCGAAGCCATAGGATGGACTTTAGCAGACCTCAAAGGCCTTAGCCCTACCTTGTGCTCACATACTATTACCTTAGAAAAAGATGCTAAGCCTAAGAGGGACCCTTAGAGGAGACTTAATCCACCTATAATGGAGGTGGTTCAAAAAGAGATTCTTAAGTGGTTAGATGCTGGGGTGATCTACCCCATTGCTGACTCTGAGTGGGTTAGTCCTATTCATGTGCTTCCTAAAAAGGGGGGAACAACAGTAGTGCAAAACAATGAAGGAGAGTTGATACCTACTAGAGTCCAGAGTGGTTGGAGAGTGTGTATTGACTATAGAAAGCTTAACAAGGCTACTGAGAAGGACCATTTCCCATTGCCTTTCATGGACCAAATGTTAGAGAGGCTAGCTGGGAGGTCACATTATTATTTTTTGGATGGCTATTCAGGTTATATTCAGGTCCCTATAGCTCCTGCAGATCAGGAGAAGACTACCTTTACTTATCCTTTTGGTACTTACGCTTTTAGACATATGTCTTTTGGTTTATGTAATGCACCTGCTACCTTTCAAAGATGTATGATGAGTATTTTTTTCTGATTTTATCACCAAGATTATGGAGGTTTTTAGGGATGATTTTACTGTACATGGTGATTCATTTGATGAGTGCTTGCATCATCTTACTCTTGTGCTTAGATGTTGCACTGAAACCAATTTGATCTTAAATTTTAAAAAGTGCCATTTCATGGTTGAGTATGGGGTAGTACTGGGACATGTAGTATCATCAAGGGGATTAGAGGTAGATAGAGTTAAAGTTGACATCATCCAGTCTGTACCCTATCCAAAGTGTGTGAAAGATGTGAGATCATTCTTAGGACATGTAGGGTTTTATAGGAGGTTCATCAAAGATTTTTCTAAGATTGCTTCTCCTTTATGTACCCTGCTTGCAAAGGATGTCTCTTTTGATTTTAATGATGACTGTATGAGGGCTTTTGATCAGTTGAAGTTAACATTAACTTCTCCTCCTATTGTGCAACCCCCAAATTGGGCCTTACCTTTTGAGTTAATGTGTGATGCTAGTGATAAGGCAGTGGGGGCAGTTCTAGGTCAAAGAGTTGGGAAGGTACCTCATGTAATATATTATGCTTCTAGAACTCTTGATCCTGCACAGTGTAACTACACCACTACAGAAAAGGAGATGTATGCTGTTGTCTTTGCGCTTGAAAAGTTCCGTCCTTATTTGTTGGGTGTTAAAGTTACTGTTTATTCTGATCACTCTACTCTCAAACACTTATTGGAAAAGAAAGATTCAAAGCCCAGGTTAATTAGATGGATGTTATTATTGCAAGAATTTTAACTAGAAATTAGAGATAAGCCTGGAGCTAAGAATTTAGTTGCTGACCATCTGAGTAGATTAGAAACAGGAGAGAGTGGTAGCCCTTTTACTGATTGTTTTCCTGATGAGACTCTGTATGCTATGACTAGTAGATTGTCTTGGTATGCTGATATTGTAAATTATATAGTCACCAAAACTTTTCCCATTGAGTTGACTAGAGCTGAAAGAGAGAAAATAAGAGCTCAATCCAAATATTATGTTTGGGATGAGCCATATCTAAGGAAGTTTTGTGGTGGCCAGATTATAAGGCGATGCATAGATGATAGTGAAATTCATTCTATTCTAACCTTCTGTCATTCTTCAAAAAGTGGGGGACACTTTGGACCTAAAAGAACATCACATAAAGTACTTGAGTGTGGTTTTTATTGGCCCACTATTTCTAGTGATACTTATGAATTCTGTAAAAGATGTGAAGTGTGCCAAAAGACTGGAAACTTATCAAAGAGGAGTCAAATGCCTTTATATAATATGTATGTTTGTGAAATTTTTGATATATCGGGCATTGATTTAATAGGACCCTTTCTCCCTTCTTTTGGATATACCTATATTCTTGTAATTGTTGATTATGTATCCAAATGGGTAGAAGCTGTGGCAACTAGGACTGATGATGCTAAGACTGTGGTGAAACATGTTAAATCCCTAATTTTGCATAGATATGGAATGCGAAGAGCGATCATCAGTGATAGGGGAACTCATTTTTGTAATAGAACTTTAGGTGCCTTGTTAACTAAATATCATATAACTCATAAGGTATCTACTAGTTATCACCCCCAGACTAATGGCCAAGGTGAAATTTCTAATAAAGAGATTAAGGACATCTTTGAAAAGGTAGTTAGGCCAGATAAGAAAGATTGGAGTCTTAAGTTAGATGAGGCTCTTTGGGCTTATAGGACTGCATATAAGACTCCTATTGGTATGTCACCTTATAGATTAGTCTTTGGAAAGTCATGTCATCTCCCTGTTGAGATAGAACATAAATCATATTGGGCTGTAAAACAATGTAATCTTGATTATGAGTTAGCAGGAAAAGAGCGTAAATTGCAATTGCAGGAACTAGAAGACATATGCTTAGAAGCCTACGACAATTCAGTCATCTACAAGAGTAAGGCCAAAGCATTTCGCGATGCCAAACTTATTAGGAAAGAATTTCAGGTAGGTGAGAAAGTGCTATTATTTAATTCTAAACTGAGACTTTTTTCTGATAAGTTAAACTCTAGATGGCTAGGACCTTTTATGGTAATAAAGACTTATCCACATGGTGCTGTAGAGATCAAATCCTTTACTACTAACAAGATTTTCAAAGTGAATGGTCACAGGCTAAAACATTTCTATGAAGGAGACCAGGTATGTTTAATAGAAGAGATCCGACTTGAGGATCCATGAACTTCATGAAGTCGAGCCAATGACTGTAAACAAAGGTGCTGGTTGGGAGGCAACCCAACGTTTTCAGGGAAGTTTATTTTTGCTTTTGTTTTCATTATTTCTTTCTTTTTGCATGCATTAGGGATAATGCATGAATTAAGTGTGGGGGGGTGCATCCTACATTTAATTCTTGCAGTTTTTATTCTTGGGAAAAAAAAACAAAATTTGTTTCTTTTCTTTTCTTATAAATAATGCATGACATGAGTTTATGCTAGGCTTGCTTGTTTAAAATTATTTTTTTTTGTTTTATTAGCTATTCTGTAGTTTATTCTTTTATAAGTGAAGACTTCTAAGCATGATAGTTATCCTTTTAGAGAAGTTTGCATTGATCCTCATACATCTTTTTAATGAGTAACTCTCTCGATTATCCATCTTATTTAGTCATGTAATACATCCGATTCAGAGGCAATAAAATGACCTGGCCCATCTCCTAGACTATTGAATTAGTTGAATAACTAATTAAAATTGTGATTTTACTTGTCTATTTTTCATATATGGAAAAAAAAGAGAGAAAGGAAAAAAAAAAGAAGAGGGTCAAAGTCGGGAATAACAAGTACCCCTTTGAGGCATGCGCTACTGGGTGCTACCCTTTGAGACAATACTGCCACTGGAAAGCTTGCTTCCCATATAGTGAGTCAATAAAATAAATAAAAGTAATGATTAAAATGAAATGTTTGCTCCACCACCTCTATTCGGGTGAGTGTGAGACAGGGAGTGTTTAACTTCTAAGACCCTATATGGGCCTCGAATATGTGCAAAAGTGGAGTTTGAGGAGAAAAAAAAGAAGAAGAAGAGGAAAATAAATACAAGGCAAGTTTAGGATCAATTTAATGAAGTTATTCTACCTAATTCAGTTGTCTCTATAGCCAGACCATGCCTAAATTTTTCTATCTTAAATTCTTTTTCGACCTCTTGATTGGTGTATGCATAATCAAAATGAGATGGATAATTTTCGATCTTGTTACATCATTATAAAAGTGTTATGAGGTTGATAAATAAACTCTCTAAGGATAGTTGGATGTCTAACAGGTATTCACTTTTTGAAGGAAAAACAAATTAATTCAATAACACTATTTTTCTTAAGCAAGCCCAAACCTAGTATGAATATCATAAGTGTGCATGATTTTATAAGAAAAGAAAGGATGCCAATTTTAGGTCGTGTCTAAGATTTCTTTGCACGAGGACGTCCAAAGTCTAAGTGTGGGGGAATTTGTTAAGGCAAAAATCACGCATGGTTTTAATAATTATTTTGATCATATTATATATATTATTGTGTCTAATTTACTTTATTTTATATATTTTTCATTTTAGGCATTAATAAAATAAAAAGGGAAGAGAAGACGTAGAAGTTCGGGTTTTACACGCTTGGCTATAAAGACAGTCCAAAATTAATAATTTATGAAAAATATTATTTTCATAATTATTAAATTGGGCTAGGGTTTCAAGAGTTGAAGAAAAGTTAGAAGTCTTGAAGGAAAAGAAGTCTAAGGAAGAGAGGAAGGAAACCCTAGCTTACTGACCCTAATCTCCCTCACTTGTCATGCATAAAAAGCCACGGCACCTCCATCAATTGGGAAGAACTCACGGCCTCACAAATAATCCCGCGGCTACCTTGAGGAAAGACACATACGCCTACCCTTTGTCTTGCCCATGCCAACCCCCTTCCATCATCTCATCACCATCATCATCTTCCATGATCATCCGCGCCATCATGCACCTACTTCCAAGCACCTTCACGACATCACACCATCAACCCCACATATCATCTTCCCATCATAATCTTAACCCTACGCCTAGTCCAACCCCACTTCTTCTTCCTCACCAAAAAAACCCACGCCTATCATCTCCAACAACCAAGCCAAACCTCACGATCCTCCATCACCGTAGATCATCATCAACCCACACACGCATCTCCTTCTTCTTCTTTCAATCACACTCAACGCATAAACCCATCTTCAATCACCACGCTTCTCATCACCATCATCATATTTCTTATGCTTAGTATAATCTTCTTGAAGCCATGCTAAATTAATTATTTTAAAACACGTTTTATGCTTTAATGCGTAGTTGATTTATATTCATGATTCTTTAGCGATTGGCGTTTATCGTTTATGAAATTTGTGTTAAATCGATTAGAATGCATGCTAGTTGATTAAATATAAATTTTGATTGATAGTTTAGAAGACTACAATACGTAAAAGTTATAATCTTTTAGGCTTAGTTATCACCCTAATTAATCATTGATGGCTCAAACTCTTCTCTTTTAATTAGGTAATAGCTTTAGATCTTTGTTAAATTCATTTGCTGGTAAATTGGTTGTAAAGTGTTAAATGATGTTTCTCTAATTCTTAATGCTCTAACTTGGTTAAATTTTTGCGCTGGTGTAAGAATTATGAAATTAGTAGGGTTTATATTAGGGCTGGACCTAAGTAAACTAGAATCTAAGGAGAAACGGGGAAGAACCGCTGGTAGATCTCTTCTACAGTTTAATTCATGAATGAAATTAACTTGTGTGCTGATGATAAATATTAATTTGTATGGTGGATTGAGATTATACTAAGTATTCTTCATAAATTTGACAACTTTTGATCATTATTTATTTTTTAGAGTTAATTTGATTAGTTTGTTAATTTTTGTTTTATTTTTATTAGCTTAAATATAAATTCATTCGACCCCCCCAAAAGTATAATCTTTTAGGAGTGTCTAGGTAATTTTAGATAGTTTAGATTTTGATTTTTAGAGTGGTTATAATTTTAGATTGATTTATATTCAGTTTTAGTATTTAATTACCGGTTTGTTAGAAATTAGACTAAAAATAGTTATTTTTGTTCTTTTTCAATTTTTATTAGTTCTAGGGTTTATATAGTGACCTAATCTGTCCATATTTAATTTCGTAATTTTTGGAAGTTATTTGATAATTTTTCAGAATTATTTTGAGAAATTGATAAGTGCAGGTTTTTAGGCTAATAATTCTGAAAATTTCGATTTTAATTGTTAAATTACGATTATTAGGTGTGGTTAAGTTCAGAAAATTGTGTCCTAGAATTAGGGTATTTTTCTTGATTATTTTCATATTTATAGTTTTGCAGATTATTTTATTTCTAATTGCAGATTTAATATTCTGCATTGATTTTCTGTGGTAGTTGGCTGATTTGATTTTTCTGAAATTATTTGGATACAATTGAGGCATTATAAGCTTATATACCTGAATACTAATATTTTAGGTTACTGTTTGACATTTTTAATATTTATTTTCTAATTATTATTTGCTGTTTTGAATTTTAATTAGAATTTCAGTTATTATTCTGATTTTATTTTTCTAGATTATTTAGGAAAGCTTTTTACTGTTTTCTTTCCAGAATATAATCCAAAATATTTAGGAACATCATTGGATATTTTTCTAGATTTTTATTCATTACATTTTAATTATTTTAGAATTATTAAGATTAGATTTAATAAATTAGATTAGTAAAATCATTTAGGATTAAGCTAGCCTTTTTAAAACAATCTTTCCTCGTGGATCGATCCCTACTTCCCTATGTTATAAAAAGTATTTAATAACCAAACTAGTGGTTAAATTTGTAACTCTCGACAAGTTTTACAACTACCACGTTCAAGTTATACAACCACCGCGTTATATGCTCAGATAGTTCACATTAGACAGGCATCACGTTCATACGGTTCACGATTATCACTATAATCATTGTATTGCATAGCATTTCAATCACATAAAAGTTTCACACTAACACTTTTCAACAGGGGATGTTGATATTCAAATAGTCTAAGGAGATTTTATTGCATAGCATTTCAATAACATAAGAGTACCATACTAACACTTTTCATTACATCTCAACGTACATCTTTAGCAGCCCCAGGGGCTCAATAAGAAACAGAGAAAACAACTACCACAATTATTCTAGCAAGGAAAAGAAAAAAAAATTCCACTACCTAACTACCTCCAGCTTCTACTGGTCAGGGGCGTCCAATGGGCAGGTACCCCTACACATCCGGCCACACCTACCCACTTCTAGTGGGTCACCCCTATCTCATGCTCGGCCCTCTCCCACATGGAGTTTATCTTCTCTTCCAAGTCTTCCGAGCCACTGGTTTGCTCGTCCTGTGCGGGATGGTCCCTTTGTTCGTCTTCCTGGTCCCCCACTAGGTCTTCACTCCCCAACAGCTGTCCCTCGCTAGCCTCCGAGTCTCCCTCAGAGTCTTCTTCAGAATCTTCCTCGGGATATTCCTCGGGATCTTCCTCTGGATCTTCCTCCATGGGTTCTTCCTCAGGGTCCTCATATAGGGCTTCTTCTTCCTCAGATTCCTCTCTAGGTTCCTCAGTCATTAGTCCCTTTTTACTCTCAGTTTCCTCTTCCTCAGTGTCCCCTCCAACGGGTGGTGATGGGTTGGCATCCTCAGAGTCAGGGGTGGGGGACTCGTCATAAGGACCTACATCCATTAGGTGGTCCACTAGTTCTTTCAAGTTGAAACCCATAGGCTGCCACTTGCATAGGCAACAGTCCCTAGCGACCATGAATGCTCTCTCCCCAGTGTGAAATTCCTCAACTCTATAACGCCACAAAGGGTCCCCCGAGTTAAAAGGAAGAAGAGGGCCTAGTTATGGTCGAATCTTAAACAATCATCGGGAACCTCAGCTAGTCTCCCATGGATAAAAATTTCCACTCACTCCAAGTGACTCTCCAAACTGACCCTGGGAACCTTTCCCAATCTCTGGTGGCGACAAAGTCGTCCCATACACCCACAGTGGCGAGCCGCATTCATCCTAGATATTAATAGGTCCAAATCAGATATATAAACACAAAGAGGTAAACATATACAAGCATGCTCCCTTCCCGACCTACACTCACGCTCCAAGCAGTCCTTAAGTCTACCAGTTTTAGAGTTATTAAACAGTATTACTCTCTATCTTTTAAGCGAGCCTTCAGGTCAGTTAACCTGGCTCTGATACCACTTTGTAACACCCCCAGATCTCTAATTTATTATTAAACACCATTATTAATGAAAATGCAGCTGAAACCTAAATAGGGTGTTACTGCCGTGTTTCCTTCTTGGAAACACCAGGTTGGATATCAAGTCTAACAATTAATACCAAGTCTTCGCAAAAAAAGTCAACCTTACAGTGTTGAAAACTTTAACATCACAAATTAAATCAACTATTATCTATTACAACTTCTATCATTCATTTCATTCATATTCCGCATTCGAATCTTGCCCTACTTTCGAGTCCCCAGCCCCAAGCATAACTAGATCACTTGAAAACAAAATATTTTATAATAGTGAGATAAACTCAGTAACAAGCACCCCTAACAGTCAAAGACGCACACAAATCCATTTTGAAAACATTTGAGGGAAGGGAACAACGATACGTCTTCCAAGCACACAGCCCATTATCACAATCTTCCTTGATCATCACTTTCAAAATCATAATTTCACAATTTAATTCAAACTGCATCTGTTCCAGTGAACGTTTGGGTGAGCGACCCCAGTGGGTCTCATGGCCTGCGCTCTGACATAGCGCAGCCGCTTAACTCATTCCTGGCCTACCGCTTCTTAGGCGGTTACCGCTTATCTTTTCCTGACCTACCACCATTATGGATGGTTACCGATAGTCCTGGCCCACGTCTCAACCGAGCACGTGGCCGCTCACATGCATGCACTTGTTACCCAGGGGAAGGCAATGGCCTTCAATCAATCCAAATCTATTTAACTCACCCCATTCAATTCTTTTTAATTAATGAGTCCTTACCTCTTATCGAAGGTAAACTTAGCATAATCAGTTCATTCATATTCAAACACCTTCCCCCACAGAACTCGCAATAGAAATCCAGGAATTCCAAACACAATCGAAATAAATTTCAATTCTCATGACATGGTAAGTTTCAACTTCCAGACATAACACAACATACAGTTTTCATCATGCAGTCACTTTCATGTCATACACCAGTGTTCCTTCAGTTTTGAAAAGAAATGCCAGAAATTCTTACTCAACTTTCAAAACATTCATGGTTTCAACAGTGCAGGGGAAGGGTTAGGGCATGATTATTACCTGGATACCGTACAAATTTACGAGCTCGGTTACTTTAGTAGGAGTTCACTGCTCTGCACCTGGGCCCACATACAGCCCATAGTCAGTCTACATTTAATATAGGGCATCCTTGGGCCTCCCCTAAATTTATAAGAAAAATTCCTAGACTTTGGTTCAATCGAAACCCTATCCTTGGTTAAGGTTCGGCTGGCCAGTTTCTGGGTCTAACTTCTAGAAGCTATAACTTTTGTTTCTGGCATCCAATTCTAGTATTTTTGGTCAATCTGGAAACCTTAAAACGTCCTCTATCTTTTCTATGTTTAGAGTTTGGCTCGGTTCTGCCCCAAACCTAGTCAAATTTTTGCTTATTTCAGAAATGTCAGTGACTACCTTTCCAGGATAGTCCCGGGAAATTTTTACCAAAACCCTAGTTACGCTACTCCAAATGACTCAATTCTAAAATGACGTTGTTTGAAACATCTAGAGGCTCCTACTCAGTAAATTTCACAATTTTGGCAATCAATACCAGCCTAGGAAAATTTTCCAAATTGAGGGCAAAACAGCCCAGACTTTGTCTCCCAGATTTTTAGCCTAAATTTCCATCCTCATAACTTTTTCTCCTGACTTCTAAAAATCACGTTCTTGCCCAATCCAGACGGGTAATTTTGTCTACTAAAATTTTCATGTTCCGCACATCTTCAAATTCACAACGTAATTAAGTCTAAAAATTCAAAAACCGCACCCTATACCCGCAGTTCGCGGTTTTGATAGTACTCGGTATTTCAGCCATAACGCTTTCAATTTAACTCCTATTGGTCCAATTCAAAAACCCACGAAATTTTAAATCCTAATCTAACTACTGTAAAATTTTCAAAATTTTTGGACAAAGAGAATAATTATACCGAATATTCAAAATCGAGCCAAAATAGTGTGAATCCTATCCAAAATATTCGACCCTTTTATACACGGTTTTCGCTCGTTTCGGGTTACCCAAAAATATACCCGCATACGTTAGACATCCTTAGACCGTTGCCCAGACCCAACCATGCCAAAGGAACCCACCTTTACCGAGACTAAAGACAAAACAACATTAAAATATTGTTACTAGTACCTTTAATCGAAATCGGATCTAGTTCGAGGGAAACAACTCCTTCGTTCAAATTCAACGCCGAAAGTGCTGAGAAGATAATGAAAGTTATATCAAAATCTTCGTTCGCAATGGTCTTAAAAATCATAAAATAAGGAGATTTAAAAGTAGGAGTTTTAGATGCATGGAGTGCATGAATCCATGTATTACTTGGCCTTCTCTTACCAATATAAGGGGGATGGGCTAGTGGAGTGCGGCGGCACTGGGGCGGCCGGGTGGCAGTGCAAAGGTGTAGAGAGAGAGGGGGAGAGAGAGATAGAGAGAGCTAGATGTGAAAGAGAAGTGGGGAGGGGAGGTTAGTGTTGGGGGCTAAAAAAAGGGTTTACGTGAGGAGGGAAAAACTAGCTTTCAAAATTTTTTTTAAATTATTTTTTTTTTAAAAAGAGAGGGGGGCGGCTGAAAGGGGAGTTTAGGGTTGCCTTTTTTTTTGAATAATAATAATGATAATAGGATAATAATAATAAAATAATAATAACAATGATAATAACCATACCCATAATAATGGTAGCATTGGGAGTTTTTAAAAAAATCAGAAAGGGAAATTTTGGAGATTTTAAAAACTTCCCAAAAATATATTAATAAAATTTATTAGAAGCCCCTTTAGACGAAACGAATTTCATGAGGACTCATTGGCATTGACTTGGGTTAACTTGGGCCTAGGTCGGTCCAACTGGACATAATTTTCGAGTCGAATTTCTGGGGTTTTACATACTACCCCACCTAAGAAAGTTTCGTCCCTGAAACTTCACTATGCCGCGACATACCATCATCACAACCTTAATTTCTGATGTTTTACACGATGCCTTCAAGACCTACCTGCATACTTGCTTCAGCATTAAAGATCTTGGACCCCTAAAGTATTTTCTCGGGATCGAGATAGCGCATGGGCCCAAGGGTCTATTTCTCAGTTAGCGCAAATATGCCTTCAAAATCGTAGATGAGTGTGGGCTTCTCGAAGCTAAGCCCAGTGACATTCCCATTAAAGAAAATCATCGGCTAGCGCTTGCTACTGGACCACCTCTCGATGATGCATCGAGATACCGACGGCTTGTCGGCAGACTCATCTATCTTACTATTGCTCGCCCTGATTTGAGTTACGCAGTTCACATATTGTCTCAGTTCATGCAAACTCCACGACAAGAGCATATGGCCGCCGCGAGTAAAGTGCTGCGCTACATCAAAGGATCCTTGGATTGTGGTATAGGTCTTCATGCGAATATAGACCTTCACTTATCAACGTTTTGCAGATCTGATTGGGGTGCATGCCCGATTACTCGACAATCCTTGACTGGATATTTGGTTACCATTAGGGGCTCTCCCATTTCATGGAAGACTAAAAAGCAAACGACCGTGTCTTGATCCTCAGCCGAATTAAGCTGGTACTGCTCTATGGTCGTGGTAACCAGTGAACTGGTGTGGTTAAAGGCTCTTCTTGCCTCCCTCGGGGTGTTTCATACCCAAGCCATGCATTTGTTTTGTGATAGTCAGGTTGCGCTTCACATGGCCAAGAACCCGTTCTTCTATGAACGCACCAAACATATCGAAATTGATTGCCATTTTGTTCGTGAACGATACCATTCACGTGATTTGGATCTATTTTATGTTCCTTCCGAGTACCATCCAGTAGACATATTCACGAAGGCTCTCGGGAAGCGTCAGTTTCAATACCTACGGAGTGAGTTGGGCATGATAAATCTACATGCGCCAACTTGAGTGGGAGTGATAGGAAACAAAAGATCTTGTGATAATATTGTAATATTCTTTGTGATAATGTTGTAATATTTCTTTCCTTAGTTTTAGGACCTTATTGGGCAAGCTACGGAAACATAGATGTGTATATGTACTCCATGAACATGTATGCTATGATGAAGGCAAAATAAAACCAGCTTCTTGCCCCACAAGTGCACTCCCTTTTTCACCAAAGATTACAGTCACTACCATCTACTACCATAGCTCATTTGAACATAGCCATTCAAGTAATAAACATTAGACTTGTGTGCCTTGTCAACAGCATCTAATGCAACCAAGAGACAATGAATCAATTCGTGCAAACTATACGATCATGTGCGCGCTTCATGAATCTAATAAGAAAAGGGAGGGGATTGAACAGTGTAAATGTTCATTTAAAAGGATGCCAACTCCAGACAACCAAGCTTCTAGCGTCATTAAAAGGTGGTGCTTATGTAACAAACCAACATCATGTCAAAGCTTGCAAAGCAAGGGCGGAGCCATGATTCAAAGTAAGAGGGGGCGAGATTAATAATACACATAACATAAACTTTAAAAGTTCTAAAAATGAAGTGCGTAGGTAATACATTCAAGAAAGTTGTCATCGACGAGATTTCATATTTTGAAAGTAAAGCATGATATCGTCATTCGACAGACTTTTAAAAAGATTCAAAAAATGATTCAAAGTAAAGGCGAGCGAGACTAATAGTACACATAACATAAATTTTAATAGTTGTAAAAATGAAGTGCATAGCTAATACATTCAAGAAAGTTGTCTTCGACGAGATCTCATATTTTGAAAGTAAAGCATGATATCGTCATTCGACGGACTTTTAAAAAGATTCAAAAAAAAATTACACAGAAGGCGGTACAAGGAGTTGAAACTACAACTTCCCACATGGAGCAACAAGCAGCCAACCAATCTACTATGCACTCCTTTGTGAAGTATTTAAGAACTAACTGATATATATCTATTTTTTGTTTTTCATCAAAATATCCCACATTTATTTTTTTTTCCCCAAAAAACTAGGGGGCCAATTACCTCCTTGCCCCTTAGTGGCTCCGCCACTGCTGCAAAGTTCTAATAATGAAAACAACATAGGCTAGGGATGGCAAAAAGTTGGGGAAAACCCGTCCCCGTCGAGGCCCCGCCCCGAAGTGGGAAAAAATCCACGTCCCCAACGGGGACGGGGCAAAAAATTAATCCCCGCACGGCGATGGGGATGGGGACGGGGACGTAGGCCGCCCCGTCCCCGTCCCTGTTTTCCTGTCGGGGATTTATCCCCGTTCTCATCCCCGTCCCCGATACTCCAATTGGGGAAAAATCCCCGTCCCCGTTCCCATTTTTAATTAAAATTACATAAATAACCTCAGTTTTAAATTTTTTAAATGAAATAAGGAAGGTTATATTTGTAATTTTCTTGGCAAAAACCTTAGATATATAATCATATTTTGTCTGTTGGCATTTGGAATTGGGCTGATTCTTTCAATCTTCCTCATTCTTGCTTCGGCTGATTATGAAAATGGTGGGACTGAAGATGAACCCGACGTTTAGATGACTTTCGCTTAGGTTTCTTTGTTAAATTATGGACACTGTTGTATTTCGTGGTGAAAGATTATTGAACTTTGGTTGTATTTTAAACTTTTAGTTCTTGAATTATGGTTGTGTTTGACTTACTTTAGAATTTGGTTGAATTATTTTGTATAATTTGTGCATTGTTAGATTTATGTTGCATAACTTGTTAAACTTTAATTTGGTTTGGATTGTAAAATTTAATGAATTTTATTACACTTTTGTTGCATGCAGTTTAAAAGAGTTTGATTAGGGGGAAAAAAACTTCAGGAAAAAATCCCCGCTGGGGATGGGGACGAGGAGGGATTTTTTCCCCGCAACGGAGAACAGGGTGGGGATCCTAGCAGGGACGGGGACGGGGAATGTGCCCCCCGTTCCTAACCCGCCCCGTTACCATCCCTAACATAGGCCAACACAAGTAACCAACTAAATAGGTCTGAAGTGGAGGTAAAGTTTGACAAATAGCTTGAACAGGTGGAGAAATATATAGATAAAGGAAGAATAATGAAAGTATCCAATGTTGGTTCTAAGGGTGGGTAACGGACTGGGCCGGGTTGGATTGGATCAGCCCATTAACTAAACGGGTTAGGTTGGATCTAGTACATTTGTTAATGGACTGGGCTGAGTTATGGGCCAAATGAACACGGCCCGCCCATGACCCGCCCATTACCACCTAATGAGTATTTTTGATTAGTTAAATTTCTAACTAATGTATTTGTAATTTTTCAGCCAAATTAAACTAATTTAAATTCAAAGTTAGAAAATACACAATCAAGCTAATAAATGAGTCGGGTCAAGTCGACCCATGGGCGGCCTGCTTTGGGCTCGTTTAAAGACGAAACAAACTTGTGCAAAATAATGGTTTAAGATAATTATTGTTATGCACAAAGTATTGGTAATGAGGTTAACTAATTGAAACATGTAAACTATTGTATCAATTAGGTTAAAAAAATAATGGGTCACTAAACGGGCCGTTAATGGGTCCGCCCAGTCCGGCTCGTTAATATGCCTTAATGGGCTGGCTCATTAATGCCCCAATCCATTATTGACTCGACCCTTTATTAGCCCTATTTTAAACGGGCTGACCGCTTAACCCAATGGGTACTCAGTCCGTTGTCCACCCCTAGTTGGTTCTAAGTACCAATAATAGATTATTAACCTAATCAATGACAGCATCCGAATTCATTCCCATTGTCCAAAATCTCAAAGACCTAGAAGACAGCATGAAGTCAAACACTAACGAGAAGAAAATAAAATGCACCTTATCATTAAGCATCTGATCAAAGCTAAACATATGGTTAGTAAGTCTATTGTTCTTCAGGTCAGCAAAGCTGCCAAATCATAAAAGCGACAATCTATCTGTGATAATCATGAAAATTCAAAAGCAAAAGATCATGAATGACCAATTGCAACAATGGACTTTGACTCCCTAGACAACTGAGTATATGAAAATGATGCTGTGCTCGAGGCACCCATGTTTCTTGATGCCATTAAACTCATGGATACTGGGCACAAGCACTCATATGGTGGTCACTGCACCCACTGCCTCCCACCCCCAAGGCCCCTTAGACAATGGTCCCTAGCTGAGAAAAATTAAAGAAAACCTGGCCCCTTGGCCAGAATAGGGCAACCGGGGGAAGGGGGGGGGGGGAGAGGAGACAGACATTCCCGAACTTAGCATAGATGAGAGATTGAACAAAGCAAACAGTGAAAATGTTAGACGAACTTCCATACTGTTTTAACAAGGTGAGCGAACATGGCATCCACTCCAGTTACCAAGCTACAAGTCTATCCTTAGCATCTATCTTGACATCTATTAACAAGAAGTGAGCTCCACATAGGATTAGACCACAGCTCCATCGCTAGCAGTGCAAATATGGGACAGAATGTCATCTGAGAAACTCATGCCAAACCCCAAGCAGAACCTTACAATAAACGAACACATGCACAGACTGAAAATGGCAACCGAATTAACAAATGATACCCAGCGGCAGAGACAATACAGGAAATGCAGAATCTTACTTAATAGCCCCATAACCAATTGGTTCAGCAGTTTGCTCTAGTTCAACCTCGGACCATTCATAAGCCTTACCTAATGAAGACCATTTATTATGGCAATCTTACATATCATACGAAAGCATTAAGAACTGCAATGCAGAACACTTCCAGTCTTAGTCATCCTTCAAGAGTCGTAAACAGAAATACATGCAACCAAATAGGAAAATATGAAACCACTTGTGGTACCTCGCTCAGTGAGTGCTTGTTTACTCCTATTCTTCGCTTCATCAAGAAAATCAACTAGACGAACCACATCAGAACTTCGAGTTCGAAATCACTTTCCATCCTC
The DNA here is from genome assembly GCA_029747015.1 of Carnegiea gigantea. NCBI lineage: Eukaryota > Viridiplantae > Streptophyta > Magnoliopsida > Caryophyllales > Cactaceae > Carnegiea > Carnegiea gigantea. The sequence continues at coordinate 58,830 of JAKOGI010001372.1, forward strand.
TCCCAGCACAAGACCAAAGCCAACATGACTAGCTCTTGGGTATAAACGGTCATGGAAAGGAAGCCAGCCTGCACACTTTAGTCACTTAAGTAAATAGAGACTTTAATCCGTGAAATCAAGAAAAACGATAGAAGGCATGAACAAGCTGCAGACAGTGCTTGGACTTAACTGTCATGTAATCAAGAAAAAATTCATAATGAAAGTATTAGTGTGACCATTTTGGCAGGTGTGATTATATTCCGTCATCTTTCTGCCAATCCACAAGGCATAACATCATGTTCCCATCCGTCAGGGTTTAATTGCCCCACCTTAAATTGTGCAATAGGTCACTGGTATATAGCATATAACCTTAGAGATTCATGAAGCATCCGCTTGTTTATGCATCTAGAGGAGCAAACTAGTCATATGAAGCAAACTAGGTTACAGAATCATCTGCTGACATGGAGAGTGAAGACCTATGCTGCTGAGAGCATTCCCAGCCAGAGTTGCTCTGCCACGTCAGCAAAAGTTTCACAATTTTGGAATTTGCATTTCATCACTTCTCCAATCTATGGAATTCAATTTTAATAATCCAATAAAAATATTTGTCATAGACCCCTTTATAACACATGACCTATTTTTTAAATTCTTTAAAAATTATATATTTATTTCAAAAAAAGAAAAAACAAAAAATATTTAAAAAAGCCAAAAGGTAGCCCGCGGGGAGAAACGCCTGCCCGTTCTCCCCCGCGTGGCACACCTCCTTCTCTCCTCTCATGTGGTGACAAGTGGTAGCATGGGGCCGCGTTTCCCTTTTTCACGGTCGGCTGCGAATGCTCTGAGACTCTTTATGTCACCTAGGGAACTGTGCCAGACACTCCGCGCTTGGATATGGACATGGCCAATCAACCTTCTTTTAACACTAAAATGCACAAATTTCCGGAAAATGGCCAAGTCCAGTATCCGGCACCCGTGTTGGGACATCGTCGAGCCCTTACACTTCAACATGGGTATCCGCAAGTCCAAAGTGACACCAGTGAAAATCATTAGAAATGGAGACACTATTAGATGTACAGATAGTAGAAGAGAAGAACACAGGGAGAACATCTATCTCTCCCTTTCCTTGTCCACGCTTGTCTGTCTCGCACTCCTCCTAGATGTTACTGTTCTTGCACATCATCAAATATAACATTTAAAAAATCAAACTCTATTTGATACTAAAAGGTATCAAATCCCACAATAAGGAGGACAGTTTTTGGGACCGTATATAAACTATGTAATAATCCATGTGGCATGCTGTGAATGGCTACAGCCATAAATCGAATGAAAGCTTACAATACTTTTCCAGAAGCATGGGCCCCCTCTTATTCTGGGTTTGCTCAGATGTGAACCCACAGATTGGGTTTCTCATCCCAAATATAGGAGAATACAATAAGAAAAGATAATTCGGACAAACTTACATTTGAATGGGATTAAATATGAGCTCTACTATGGATGCTCTTAGGCAAGAGGAGAAAGCAACAAGTACGTTAGTAACTATTATTGATGAGGATCATGAAATCACATATTACAAAACATTTAGCAATTAACTATTAACAATTACAGAGAAATTAAAACTATCATATATATATATATAATATATATATATATATATATATATATATACACACATGCATACATACATACATACATACACACACACACACACACATATACACACACACACACACACATATATATATATATACATGTGTGTGTGTATATATATATATACACACACACACACACACACATATATATATACACACACATTTGTATACATACATATATATATATATATATACACACACACACACACACACATATGTATATGTGTATATATTAAACCTGATCAAATTGAGGGTCGGGTCATGAGGGTCGGCAGATAGAATTTTCTCGACCCTGAGCCTACCCGACTCTCATGCGGATCAGCATACACCTGACCCTAACCCTGACCCTGACCTTGATCCTGCGGGTAACCTCGGGTCATCAGGTCAGAACTGATCCTCAAACCTCCCGGTATAGAAAATGAGATTTTTCACTGAGTTTTCTTCTTATTATAAAGGTCAACATTAAACATCTTACAAAATAAAAAGTCAAACGATAATATAATGCTCCGATGAAGCGTATCGCAACTATAAACACTCTAATGCATAAGTTAGTCATTAAACCAATAAATCGATTAGTTCACTAAAATGACTACTCAGTCTACTCCAAACATCAAAGAGGGAGCGATAAAAGGTTAGGTACCGGTGAAATTTGGTGAGGTGAATGGGGGGAAGATGCTAAGGGGAGATGAGAAAGTGAAAGCGAAAAATTTTTGAACAAATAAAACCGAAAGTATCTTTTTTAATTTTAATTTTTAATTTTTTTTAAAAAGTGAGGGTCAGTGGGTCAAAACCTTTACCCAAGCCTGACCCTCATTATTGTTGGGTACCCTCAATTTGAGGGTCGGGGCGGATCGAAGACAAGAAAAAGCCGACCCTGACCCTCATTTTTGAGGGTTGGGTCGGGGCCGTCGAGCCGGTTCCCGATCCGTTAATCAGGTCTAGTATATATATACATGTGTGTGTGTGTGTGTGTGTGTGTGTAATGGAAGTAATATATGGTTGACACATAGGATGCTCGGTTGGAGTGTCACCTAATGCATTTGGTTGACTCAAATGAAGCTTAATTGGCTACATAAATGTTCATGTAAGACTAAATTAGTGCAATGCTACATTGAATTGAAAAATGTGACTCTTTACCTATCTTATATATGGTCATCAGTAATACTTTAATATAATTTTTATTAAAGTAAGTCAAATTAAAAAGATGATCCATTCAATTACTGAATTCCCCCCTCCAAAAATCACACATATTAGAGATTTTTGAAAAAAAAAAAGTAAACTAATTATAGTCTGAATACAAAAGGATTTTAAATTGATATAAATAAAAAAAGTAATAATAATAACTAAGATTATATTGTTATCATAATATTACTACCTTTAAAATTGATATATTTATAATGCTTATTTATAATATTAATAAAATAAAAATAAAAATTAACTATGCTCCTTGCATTGGAAGCTACTTAGAATGCTATAAGGGATAAGAATGCTAACTAACATGGATGTAAATTTGATATAATATCAATTATATATATTAAAGTGAGTACTATCTACATGTCTTACTACTAATTAGTAATAAAATTTAATATTTAGATAACATAAAATTTAACAAGAAATGATTTAAATGAATAAAAAGATGTGAGTTGAACACTAAAAACAAAAAGTATAATACTATAGAAAAGAATAAAAAGGAAAAGTTAACTAATCATAAACTAAATAATGTAACTTATCAATTTTATTTTTGACATCTGAAATAATAACGATTTATTTCTATTAATAATACAGTACTAAAAATGTTAGAACTATATATTTGCACCGTAAGTTATAACATTAGTTTTCTTAATAGTTAAGACTTGAGAGAGACAGATTGTCATAAAAGATACCTAGCTAGATTCTAAATGTTGATAATTTAGACAAAGAAGATGATGATCAATCATAACAATCCATTACACTGCACTATCCAGCCCAACCTATTTAAAAAAAAAAAAAAAAAAAATTGCCGTACCTCATGATCATGTTTCTACCCTTACATACTCCCGGGTGCATGATACAGACATTAGATACGGCAAATTATTACTCGGTTAATCTATGCTATAAATATATGGTGGGTTTGGTGGCTATGCTGCTAGTAAACAGTGGAGAGAGTAATGGGAAATTTGAATTTTTTTTAAAAAAGTTAAAAATAAAATAACAAGGGCAAAATAATTTGCCGTTCTATGGTGACCAACGTGGACAACATTTTATCCACATCAGTTTAAAAAATACCAAACAAATTTCTTACAATATTTTCCCTTATTCAATTTCCCATTTTACCCCTCCTCATCACCCGCGGCTTCATCCTCATCCGTTGCCCCACCCACCCAAAATAAAAAGAAAAATAAAAACCCAAAATTCGCCCACAGTAAACCCTGTCTATATAAACCCCCCAGATCCAGCAATCGTCATACCCACTCACTGCCTCATTGCACAGTAACCACTGAGAGAGAGAAAGTATGAAGCAGACCAGGAAGGGTCCGAAGGCTCACACCAAGGCAGCGGATCAAGCGCAGGGCGGTCTAAGGGATAGGAAGTCCGGCACCGGCACGATCGGACTTCCGAAGAAGGGCGGCCATGGCGGCAAGTTCACCTGGTCCGGCAATGGTGATATTGCCGTCGTCGACGACTTCGCTGCTGCTGTTGATGCTAAGGATCCTAACTTCGAAGATCCCGCCGATGATCTCGTCGTCAAGACTAACTGATCGATCGGTTTTTTGATCTGATCCCGATCGTCTGATCTGGTATTAGTGATGGTGATGAGTTGGTTGTTGTTTTGATGTTTTTAGGTATGGATGTTTAATTTGGTGTTGATATGATGAGATGAGATGTAAATAGTTCTGATATATGGGGGATTTGAGTGATCGTTGGAGTTAATATCTGATGATCTTGGCCGTTTCAGTAATATCTAATGAAACCCTTTTCACTGCTATTAGTTGTGATTTTGTCTCTTTGATCTTGATTTTCCATGTTCAGTGATCGATTAATGAATGGGTGATGAGTAGACCCGAGGGGGCGAGTGTGTAGATTTTTCTTTTGATAATTTGTTTTTGTCGATCATAAGAACTCGAGCTACTACTGACTTTTTTTTTTTTTTTTTAAATAGCTACACGCGTGTCAATCATAATTTGGGTCATTTCTATTTTCCTTTTTTTTGGTCATTTTGATAATTGACACCTTTTTTTTTCCCCCAAGGGAAAGGAACGCTTCATTCATCAAACATAATTTACCATATGATACTTATAATGTATATTCAATTAAAATAGGTATAATCTTGAATGTTAAATAACATCTCAAAATTAAAAATACTAATTTGAAATTCACTGATCGTCTTCTTCTCAACCTTGCTGTCTCCTAATACAATTTGGGGAAGAGATTTACAAATCTTGACAATATCTTTCTTATTATTTTTTAATACAGTCTTGGAAAGAGATTCACAAATTATGATAATATCTTGATCAAGCCTGATCTGTTGATCTAATGTAGCATTCTTGAGTGAAATATTCTAACAAAATATATTACAAGTGAGTGGTTGAAATTTATTGAACACCCGTCTTAACTTGTGTAATTGGTTCATTCCCTTCAGAATCATAAAGTGTCACAAGGAAAACAACAGTAAAGGATCTGTTTTTTTCATGCGTAAATATGAATGAGTAAAAGAGTGAGTGGATTAAAGTGGATTAAAATAGGTTGATATAGACTGAATTTGTTATGTGATAAATTAAACTTGGTTAAAATAGTAGAAGTGGGTTGAAGTTGATATTTTAAAATTTATCTATAAAAAAAAAACAGATCCTAAATCTAAATAAACTCTCACAATTAAAGATAACAAATATAACTTCCACAAATAAGAGATGGATTAATACACGCACATATATATATATATACATATACATATATATACATGTATATACATACATACATATATATATATATATATATATATATATATATATATATATATATATATAATATATATAAATATATAAATTATATATATATATATATATATATATATATACGATAGATCTATATATATATATATATATATATATATATATATATATATCTATGGGTGTGTGGTCTCTATATTATATATATAACACAACACTGTCTAGATATATATATATATATCTATATATAATATATTATATATATATATATATAATGTATATATATATATACACACACACACACACACACACAATATATATATATATATCACACACATATTATATATTATATATATATATATATATATATATATATATTTATATATATCTATATCTATGTGTGTATCATATAATATTATACTGTATGTATATACTGTGTGTATATATAATATTATTATGTGTATGTTTGTATGTGTGGGGGGGGGTGTGTGTTGTGTTGTAATATATCATATATATATATATATATCTATATATTATATATATACTTAATGGTGTGTTTTGTGTGTGTGTTGTGTGTGTGTGTGTGTATATGTGCATATATATATATATATATATATATATATATTATATATATATAATATATATATATATAATATATATATTTATATCCGTATATGTGCATATATTATATAATATATATGTGTGTGCGCGCGCGCGCGCACACCCACATATATATATATATATACACATCACTGTATATATATATATATATATATATATATATATATATCTAATATAAATATATATATATATATACACAAACACACATAAATATATATATGTGTGTGGTGGGTGTATATATATATATTATATACATGATATATATGTATATGTATATATATGTATATGTGTGTGTGTGTGTGTGTGTGTGTGTGTGTATAGGTATTAGTGTATGTATGTGTGTGTGTGTGTGTGTGTATATATATATGTGTGTGTGTGTGTGTGTGTGTGTGTGTGTGTATATATCTGTATAAATTGAAGGGTTTTTTTTTTGGGAAAAGAGAGAGACAGATGGATGAGAGGGAAGACAGAGATGAGAAATAGAGAGAATTGTCACCATTTTCTTCCTTTTTAGGTACAATTCCTAATATGAAGTTTACCATTTAACTCTCATCCCCCTGATTTTCCGGCAAGTTTGGTGTTGAAACTGGTCCAACCGGCTTCGGCCAGCGTGGTGTCGTTTTTCTTGGAGCAGGCTGGTAGTTTGACTGTGGAACCGGCTATTTAGATTGCGGCTTCGGACGTCGGTGACTGGGATTTCGCCGGCAACGTGGATGACGGGTTGATCGTGGACCGGATCGAGGCGGGAAATCCAAGGGTGGTGTTTGGATGGGTGTTGAGTTTTTAGGAGGGTAAGGATGCTACTTTTGAACTGAATGATGCACTTAAAAAGTAATTTCTCTCTCTAACTATCTGAATATCTTTTTTTTGTTTAATTGATTGGAGACATTAAATTATTAATTTTCGTTTGTTGTTTTATTGTTCCCTGTTTAGTCATTTGTTCGTAAGTTCTAATTCTAATTTCCAATTATATTTTTGGCACATTACAGGACTATTACTATATGGGTAAAAAATCATGAAAATCCTAAGTCTATTCAAGTGATAGTCGACTTATTTTTTAATAATATTTTTTAAAGGTTTAGTTTATTAGACACCGTGCAAAAGTATGAGTTTATTTTATTAGGTATTGAGAAAGGACCATGTGGTGTATTTTAATTTCCTTCCTCAATATTGCAGTAGCTATGTAATGAAAGTTTACTTATAGTAGAAATTTAAATTATGTTATTCCAAATCATAATTAGTAATGGTGTATGGTGTTGAAATGAGCAACAATATTTTATATGTTTTGTTGTTGAAATGAGCATCAATATTTTACATATTTTGATGTTAAAATGAGGAAGCATATTCTGCATTTAATCAATTTTTCAATAATTAATGTATTTCATTTTTTCAAAAAAAGGACAAATTTAAAAAATATTGATTTTCTATCTGGCGTTTATAATCCGAATTCAATGTAAAGAAATATATTCTTCAATGTTAAGTAAAACTTTAATTTTAAAAAACTTAAATTAGAATATAATAAGCGTCTGACTTCCTATAAGGATAAATTTGATAAATATTAATTAGTACACAATATTAATTTCTACACATATATAACATAAGAGTCTTTATCATTTATTTTTAAATTTTTAATTTATTTTTCTAAAAAATATATTTTAAATTTAAATACTTCGTATGTAATATAGGTTCATACTAGTACTAAGTAAAAGAAAGATTGAAAATGAAACAGGGACCGATTGTTCCCCTCATCCCCAAAATCTTTGAAAAGAAACTTCTAATTTTACACCATGAGAGAGGAGAGAGAAAGGGGAAAGGACGCAAACTGCCGAACGATAATTGACACTTTATTTATTATAAAGAAAGGAAAATGTGCATTCAAACCCCCCCCCCCCCCCCAAAAAAACCTGTTGCCTTCGAAAAAATTGTTTCTATTAGTGGGGAAAAAAATCTTATCCACGTATGAGCGGTGACATCACTAAGGTTGGGTAACAGATCGGGCCAAATCGGGTTAGGCTTGGCTTGTTTCTGAAGTGGGTTAGATTGGGTCAAGCGGGTTCATTAAAGCATTAACAAAAGTGGTTCGAGCCAACCTTTTATGTAAACAAATGGATTGAGGCGGGCCGACTCATAGATGATTTGCTTTTAGTTCGTTTTAAAATGGAATAAATAAACTTGCACAAAAAAAACCTCTATGTAATAATTACGTTACGTATAAAATGTCGATAATAAATTTAACTAATTACAGTATGTAAATTAGTATAATTAGCAAGTTCAAAAAAGGATCAGGTCACTAAATGGGTCATTAATGAGTTAATTTGATCCGTTAATATGCTTTAATGAGTTAGTCCGCTATTGAACGACTCATTATTGATCTGACCTTTTATTGATTCTATTTTAAGCAAACCGACCTACTTTATCCGACGAATACTCGATTTATTACCCATCCCTAAACATCATTGACAAACACTTAAATCTATCAACAAACACTTAAATCTATTGCAATATTCAACAATTTCGTGACATTTGATAAGATCCCCACATTTGATCTTGACATTACATGCTTCTAGCACTATTCAAGCGGTTTTAAGCATGTAAGGATATCACAACGTAAATTTCTTAAAATTTAGTAGTAGGGATGCACACTTTTTTTAAAAAAATGGTACAATATGACGATCATATATAGTAGGCAGGATTTATAGACGTTGCAGCTACACTTGGTGCATATTGGTTTGGCCACTTATGAGGACCATGACTCGTCCCCATTTCGCCATGGAGCCGTGGCTTTGTTTGCCAGTGCGCTAGGGCTCAATCAGGTTGCTCCACTTGCTAACCACTTGTCTTCATCAACTTTTTCTATTTGAATCCTGTGGGATGTAATCGTTATGGATGAGCTAAATAATGTCAAATTTTCATATGATCTGTCACAATTTTGTGCATTGGATAAGGTTGGGAAGCATATCTTGGTGTCACATACATTTGATTGGGTCATGAATCTTAATTATGCTATTTAATCCCAAAAAAGGGTTTTTACTTTTCATTGAACTCTACGGCGAAGACAATTATGTTTCGTTTATTTGCCGAGATGATTGTATTTGAGATTAAAGTTCTGTTTGGGCTTAGGAACACTAGGTGGAAAGAAAGTTAAAAAGGAAAAAATAAGAAGGGAAAAAAATCTTAAAAAATGGAATATTTTTCTCTTGTTTGAATTAAAGAAAATGTAAATGGGGAAAAAAACTCACATAATTTTAATAATTAATCTCAATGCCTATATCATACTCCTAGAGCATATATTCTCGTAAATCACATCAACATCATATATTAAAATTTGTCTATATAATAAATACACATTAAAAAAATATGCATACTTATAACTGAGAATACATATTTCCAAGTGTATAATACAGTATATAAGGTATTTCCAAATTACAATAAAAGTAGAACAGAGTGTTCTGCATTACAATTCAGCAATTCCTAATGTCTAACAACAATCAATCAATTCACATGCTATCGCTAATCCCCAATTCAAAAACACCCACAATCTAACTACACAAAATAATCCCAGTAATTACCAAAACAGGGGAGGAGAGAGAAGGGAAGTAACAGAGTCAACAAAACCCTTCAATCCTCGTAGCTGTTTGCTCTCCAAATTAAGCGCATCAACCTCCTCAACAAATCGAACTTGCCCCCCTTCTTTAGCTCGTCAATTCACTAACCCAGGAGCTTGGCGTCCTATTTCTCTCTCTTCAAAAGCTTCTCCGGGTGGTTTTTGACGTCGGACTTGCAGATGATGGAGACCGAGAAGGGCAAGGAGCAGGTTAGGGGGTCTATAACTTTCGATGATGAGAGAAAGACGGAAAAGAGGAGAGCGAGAGAGGGGGAGGTTGAAAGGTAATAATTGTAAGGTATATATTCATGTACCATACTCACATAAGATACATTATATAATTGGATCAAATCTCTATTTTATTTTTTTCTAATTTAATAAGTATTTTTGTAATTCTTATAATATAATTGACTAAAAAAGATATATTGCTGAAAACCATAGGTATACTTCAGATAAGAAAAATACACTACAGATAAGAAAAGATAAATTGTAGAAAATAAAAGGTACACTGCAGAAATATAAATTATAAAACAGATAAGTTACAACTACTGTAAAAATAAATACAATGCAACATATTAAGCGCATGTTCACTATATAATTTTAAAATATGTATCATACTAGATACATATATTTATATCAAAAAGCAGGTCTAATGGATATCTCGCGGGCCGAAAATGTGGGAGGGGACAAGCGCACGGGCCGCTCGTGACCGTGCAGCGGTTGAGCTGAGGCGTTGGGCTCGTCGGGTGGCTTGCAAAGGCGAGCGGCCTGCGACCTATTTCAAGGGCTTTTATTTTTTTTGGTCCGTTAAAATACATTAAAAAAGAAAAAAAATCTTAAAATGAATTGGGGGTGTTGTATTGTATTTGGGAAATATATTTTTCTTTGAAAAAAAGATTTTGTTTAGTTATGATAATTTAGATCTTTTTATTATACACTATTATTATTAATGAAAATTACCTAATACATATGGCATAAATTAATTTTGTTATCATAAATTACTCATTTAACTTTTTGAAAATATTTACAAATATATAACAAAACAAAATAAAAGAGTAAAATTAATTAAATATATTTAGTGGTGGGTTCCATGATATTATTTTATGTAGTGAGTCTAAATTATTATGTACAAATTATTTTGTAATCAAATTATTATGTACAAATTATTTTTTTAAAAAATAAGAAAGCCAAATAATAAATCAAAACATAAAAACTAAATTAATTAATATGGTTAGATGTAGAGTTCATAGATATTATTTTATTTGATGAGTTAAAGTCATAAGTTTTTCATTAAAGAGATGAAGAATTGTGAGTCAAAAAATTAAAATGAGCGTCAATGTAATAGTGGTAAATTTATATTGATGAGTGAAAAAATTAGCCCACCGTTGAAAATACTCTAAGAATTTACCTTATGATCGCCCACATGAGAATTGGGCTGATTCGGAAAATCGGATCCTGTTGTTATTAGGAAACTAATTGTTGTTTAAATAAAATAGTTAGATTTTATTTTGTTGAGGATTTTATATTATTTAGGTTTCCTATTTTTTTCCTGTATCTTTTCGGTGACTTAGCTTACAAGCTAGAGGGAACTGGGTTTTATGGTGGTGATGTATGTATAGCTCTAGGCGTGTAAATAACAAAGGGGGAGAGGCAACATTAAAGCCTGCGTATTGAAAAGTTGAGTTTATAAGTTCATTACTAAATTTGAGTTCATAAGTTTATTATGGTATCAGAGCCATGAGTAAAAAGATGTTGATCGACAATCACTCGCCCTATTTCTTGCATCCTTCTGAAGGGCTAGGTGTAGCCATCACATCGATAATATTCAATGGGAAAAACTATGAATTATGGCAACAGGCAGTTAGGATTGCCTTGAGATCTAAGAACAAATTAAGATTTATCGAAGGAACCTTACAAAAACCAGTGCTGAAGGAAGGCGATGATCCAACTGAATACAACGCATGGGAGATGGTGAATTCGATGATATGCTCCTGGATCATTAACGTTATTGATCCAAAACTCCATGCTAGCATCGCTTACATGGAGACGGCTGCGGCGATGTGGGAAAATTTGCGTAAAAGATATGCCGTTCCTAACACGCCTAAAATACATCAACTAAAAACCGACATCGCTGCCTCTAAACAAGGAGGGCTCGACGTTGTCGATTTCTATTCAAAACTGATGGGCATATGGAGTGAGTTGAGACTACATCAAAATACCACGATGCACTTGCGGAAAGTGTGAGTGTGAAGTTGGGGCTCAAGTTGTCAAACTAATGGAGGAGGAACGAACTCATCAATTTCTCATGGGGCTCGACGATGAAGTGTATGGAACCATCCGAAGTCAAGTCCTAGCGCAAGACCCACTACCATCTCTTGATCGGATCTTTAATATGATCCATCAAGAAGAAAACCACAAGAGACTTATGTCAGGAAGGGACAACCGAACTGAGGCAGCCATGGCCTTTGCTGTGAGGGAGAAGACGAGGACCATAAACAAGGGCTCGTGGAGGCATTACGGTCGGCACAGGCATGAAGAATCAAGATGCTATGAAATCATTGGTTACCCGCCTAGTTCGGGAACTCGTGGCAAGGGTCGTGGAGGCCGAAGTGGAGGAGAGGGTCGTGGCGGCCGGCCAGCAGGGGGAGGAGGTCGCGGAGCTGGGCGCGAAGCTGTTCATGCGGCTACAGTTCAGGACGAGCCACAGCCAGGAAGCCACGACGCTGCATCAGACGCTGCTCAGGTCAGCATACCGGGGTTGTCTTCGGAATAGGTACAGAGGCTTTTGAGCCTCATTGACATTCCAAAGAGTGGATACGAAAAACTGTCAGGTAAGCCTTCGTGGATGATCCATAGTGGAGTGTCTTGCTATATGACCCATGATTCAAATTTAATTCGCGAAGTTAAGAACATCCACCCTATTACAATTTGTCTTCCGGATGGGAAGTTGGCCATGGCCAAACAGCAAGGCACGATAGTATTGCAAGAAAAGGGGCCTTCGAACGATGTCCTTTATGTTCCTGAGCTCCATTGTAATTTATTGTCTGTAGCTAAATTGTGTAGAGACCTGAATTGTGCTGTGACTTTTTTTGATGATTCTTGTGTGTTACAGGACCGCACTTCGAGGACTCTGATTGGAGTGGGTGAGCAAAAAGATGGGGTATATTACTATACGGGGGCACCTAAGGTCAAGAATCAAGCAAACGCCATGGCATCAAGGCAACTGTGGCATCACCGTTTTGGGCACCCATCGACTGAAGTTATGTCTATTTGCTTTAAAAATTTAGGAATTCTTAATACTTCAAAAGGAGACAATAAAGTTGATGTTTGTGATGTATGTCTTCGGGCCAAACAGTCTAGAAGTCGTTTTTCCATTAGTGAAAGTAAAGCAAACGATTTGTTTGATCTTATTCATTGTGATATTTGGGGACCCTATAGAGTAAAAGCCTCTTGTGGTGCTAGCTATTTCCTTACAATTGTTGATGATGCTAGCAGGGCTACGTGGGTGCACTTAATGAAAGAAAAGAGTGAAGTAGGTGTGTTGTTGAAAGGCTTTGTAGCTATGGCCAGAAATCAATTTGGCAAGGGTGTGAAAGTGATTAAAAGTGATAATGGGCTTGAGTTTAAATCAAGGTCCATGGAAAAGTTTTATCTTGGTACTTGTTATGATTTCCGCTAGTATACGGTTTATCGTTGTAACACTAATGGGTGTCGATCCTCAGGGATGGTTGTGAAATTGAGCTACTACTCAACTAAATTAAACTTGCTAGACAACCCCTTAATTTATAGTCTTATAATGTAAATTAGCAGGAGATACCATATGAAATTAGCATTAGAGAATGAACAAGTAAGAAAAGAACTCAAATGATAAAGTGTAAAGCAACCAACACTTTTCGGAATCCAATGACAATTAAGTTGTAGACTATGCAGCTTTCAAAATAGAGAAACTGGATTGAAGAACCACGGAAACAGAGCAAACCATGAGAGCCCAAAAATCAATTTGCAATTTTCAACTCAACATCTCTTAAATTGAAATAAGAACTAGAACAATTTATAAACTTGAGAATCTGGGCTGAATTAAAACCAAACCAGCAGTAGAACACCAAGAACAAGAATAGCCTCCAACTACTCTCTACTCCTACTGATCGAATTTGAATCTAAACAAAAGGAAAATGAAAGCTCCAATGCGAGTGAGTGCTTCAACCTAATCTGTCTACTTGCTCCTCTAATCTGCTGCTATCCTTTCCATTTGAAGCCGCTTGAAGAACCGATTAAGTGCTCCTATTAACTACTCCGTAACTGATAGTTTAATGATGTTGAATCAATAAATGGTGAGGATAGAGACTGAAACGGCTGATGAACTGGGGAAGGCGAAGCAGCAGCGGTCTGGGCTCTCTTGCTTGTGAAATAAGGAAGGGGGAAACGAAGGGTTGAAGCAGGGAGCAAGATGCCCTGTTTCGGTCTGCATCTCGTGGGATGAGGCATATGATTAAGAAAGAGGAGATGGGGTTGCTCCTGTCACGTGAGTGGGGCACGCCTCACTTAAGTGAGGAAGCTGGGCTCAGCTTTGGTTTTGGGTCGTATATCTCGGCCGAGCTTTCTTCTCTTTCTTCTTGATCCAAAGCTTGTTCTCAATCCAATTCCTTCTTGATTCTTTTTTTTTCATTTTTTTCAAGCAATTTATTTATTTTTCAAATTTCTCAAATTCCTACAAAACAAATAAAATCAATATTAAAATCTTAAATTAATAATTTATTTCGAGCAAATATTAGGTAATAAAAGGTATAAAAATGTAATAATTTCAGGCTGAACAAATACCCCCACACCTAAGTTTTGCTCGTCCTCGAATAAAACAAAACTAGAAATCCTAGGGAAAATGAAAATATCAAATCCTAACTCGAAAAAAAAAAAATTAATTTGTACAAAATTGGGAAAAGATATATACACATTCTAATCAACTAAATCACCCATGTAGCAAAGATATTAGTCTGTATATAAACAAAATGTATACATCAAGGCTCTCTACCTCGTGAATGACATCAAAGCACTAATTTTTCACCCCACTTGTACATTAAAGCTTTGAATCTTTCTCTGCGTTCGTGTGTAAGTGTCTCATCATCCTAAGGCTCAGATTTACCAAAATCAAACTCAATCCTACCTGACTGACATAAATTACATTATGGAATTATAAATATAAAAAGCAAATTTTCCCAGTAGCAATTTTGCCTCAAAGGATACCACCCAATAGCGCATGCCTCAAAGGGTTACTTGTCATTTCAAATTTCATTCATTTCTTTTTTTCTCTTTTTTTTCTTTTCGTTTCTTTCTTTTTTCAGTTTTTTAATTATTTTTTTCATTGTTTTCATTTTTATGTTTTTCTCTCTTTTTTCTCTCTTTTTTTGTTTTCAATAAGACCAAAAATAATTGTGCCAAAAACAAGTGGGAGAGCCGATCATAAAAAACTAAGACCGTAAGACAATGACGATAATATAAATAGGGATTGGATCACACAGCGTAAATGAACAAATGGGATTCGAATTAGGGTTAAGAATGACACACTGAGGACAGAAACCTAACATGCACATCATGCATATATACAGGCTAACAATCAAAGCACATGACATTTAAGGTGATCAGAATAGCACGAAATTTCCCCAAAAACAAAACAAAAATCTGTTTTTTTTTTTGAATTGTCCATTTTTTTTTGAATTTTCAAATTTTTTATTTTTCAAAAGTTCCCCACCCCCACACCTATTCCAAGCAATGTCCTCATTGGGAGTGGAAAGAAACATAAAATCATAAAATCAAAACTGAAAAAGAAAACAAACAAAAACAAAACTCACGACTCAAAATCATATAATCAACATAGAAAAGAAAGACAAAAAGAATCAACTATACAAAAGGAAAGAAAAGGGAAAAAGAGAAAAAGAGTAAAAGAGAGAAGGGATGAAAAGAAGTTCTTTAACAAACCAGGTCGGGTGCTAGGTACACCCAAGCTATCATCTCAACACATCACTAAGCAGGACTTGGCTCGCGGAGTATCAGACACTCCACATCTTCCTTGCTAGGCAACTCCAGAAATTGTTTCAATCTTTGGCCATTCACCTTAAAAGTAGCACCACTGTCAGGGTCCTTAATTTCGACTGCACCATAAGGAAAAACACATGAGACAACGTAAGGACCAGTCCATCGGGACCTTAACTTCCCTGGAAACAAATGAAGCCTAGCGTCATATAAGAGCACTTTCATTCCCGGAGCAAACTCTTTCCGAATGATACGCCTATCATGAAACAACTTCACCCTTTCTTTGTAAGAACGAGCACTCTCATAAGCCTCAGCTCTAATCTCATCAAACTCATTCAGTTGCAGTTTACGCTCTTCACCAGCCTCAGTCAAGTCATAGTTCAGTTTCTTAATGGCCCACCAAGCTCTATGCTCTATTTCCACAGGAAGATGATAAGGCTTGCCATAAACAACCCTATAAGGTGACATACCTAAAGGAGTTTTGAAAGCTGTCCTATAAGCCCAAAGAGCATCTACGAGTTTATCAGCCCAATCCTTTCTATTCCTGCTCACGGTCTTTTCAAGAATCTGCTTAATTTGCTGATTGGACACCTCAACCTGACCACTAGTCTGGGGATGATAGGGGGTAGCAAGTCTATGGACAATCGAATACCTCTTCAGTAAGGCATCAAAAGACCTATTAGTAAAATGGGTACCCTGATCACTAATAATAACACGGGGCATACCAAATCTAGTAAAGATGTTCTCCCTTAAGAACTTTACAACAACTTTAGCATCATCAGTCCTAGAAGGGATGACTTCAACCCATTTAGACACATAGTCTACAGCTAGCAAAATATACTCATTCCCAAAAGATGAAGGAAATGGTCCCATGAAGTCTATACCCCACACATCAAAAATTTCCACTACAATGATAGGACTTAGTGGCATCATATCCTGCCTGCTGATTCTACCCAACTGCTGGCACCTAGGGCAACTCTTACATTACTCATAAGCATCCCTAAATAGAGTAGGCCAGTAAAAACCACTTTGAAGAACTTTGGCTGCAATCTTCCTACCACTAAAATGCCCCCCACATGCCTGGTCATGGCAGAAACAAAGGACACTTCTCACCTCATGGTCGGGAATACATCTCCTAAACATTTGGTCAGAACAGTACTTCAACAAATAAGGATCATCCCAGACAAAGAATTTCACAAGGTGGAAGAACCTATCCCTATCATTCTTGGTCCAACTCTCAAGAATCCTACCAGCAATGAGGCAGTTAACAATATCAGCATACCAAGGATCGGGGTGGACAGCATACAACTGCTCATCAGAAAAGCACTTAGAAACAGTGGACTCACTCTCTCTATCTGATAGAATCCTAGACAAATGATCAGCTACAAGATTTTCAGAACCTTTCTTGTCTCTAATTTCATAGTCAAACTCTTGCAACAGCAATATCTATCTAACAAGTCTAGGCTTAGCATCCTTCTTAGAAAGAAGACGCTTAAGAGCAGAGTGGTCAGTGTAGACAATCACATGAGACCCAATCAGATAAGGTCTAAACTTCTCAAACCCAAAAATCACAGCCAAAAATTCTTTTTTAGTCACAGTATAGTTCAGTTGGGCATCATTCAAAGTGTGACTAGCATAATAAATTACATGAGGCTTTTTATCAACACGCTGTCCTAAAAAAAACCCAACAACATAATTAGAAGCATCACACATCAATTCAAAAGGTTCTCCCTAGATGGGAGGATGAAGAACAGGAGCAGAAGTTAAGGCCTCCTTAAGCTTAGAAAATGCCTCAAGACATTCATCAGAAAAATAAAAAGGCACATCTTTAGCTAGCAGGTTAGACAAGGGCTTTGCAATCTTACTAAAGTCCTTAATGAAGCGACGATAGAAGCCAGCATGTCCAAGAAAAGACCTCACTTCTTTCACACAAGTGGGAGGGGGAAGATTAACAATCAAATCAGTCTTAACCTTATCAACCTCAATCCCATCTTTAGAAATAACATGGCCTGAGACTATTCCCTTCCTAACCATAAAATGACATTTCTCCTAATTCAGAGTCAATTTTTTTTCCCTACACCTTTCAACACTTTTCTCATATTAGACAAACAGTCATCAAAGGAAGACCCAAACACAGAGAAGTCATCCATGAAAATTTCCAAGCAGTGTTCAACTAAATCCGAGAAAATAGAAATCATGCAACGCTGAAAGGTAGCAGGGGCATTGCACAGTCCAAAAGACATACGTCTAAAGGCATAGGTTCCAAATGGACAGGTAAAAGTAGTCTTCTTCTGATCCTCAGGAGCAATAGAGATCTGGGTATAGCCAGAGTATCCATCTAAAAAGCAACAAAAGGAATGTCCAACCAACCTCTCTAACATCTGGTCCAAGAAAGGAAGGAGAAAGCGGTCTTTCCTAGTGGCAGCATTCAATTTTGTATAATCTATGCAAACACGCCACCCAGATTGCACACGAGTAGGGACTAACTCGTTCTTGTCATTCCTGATCCCGGTAATCCCGGTCTTTGTAAGGCTTGTCGCAGTGCCTACAAATTAAATAATCTAAACACCCTTTTAATTATATATTAAAAACTATAGATACGGTAAGTAAGATCGATCCCACGAGGAATTAAATTTTAAGCTACTCAGGAATGAACTCTCATAAAAAAAACATATTACTACTCCTAGTTCTAATTATATAACTCAAACAATCGCGAACAAAAACAAAACTAATTGGGGGGGGATTGGATAGAATATTCTATTAGCTAATGAACAATATAATTAAATTGTAAAGTACTAAAATTTTAAACTAATAATAAAATTTATGCAAAATAGAAGATAACAGATATTACTCAATTTGAAAAAAAAAATTGCTTGACCTTTAATGCATATTTTACCATGCTATGTTATTCAATCATCGATACACATATTATATTTACTGAATAGTTAAACTGAAGGTTAAGGACGTCTGTAATCCCTATTTTTCCTTACTGTTTAATACACCCTAGAACGTCTAAGGATGAATTCTATTAACTCGTTTAATTTATTACTCTACAGCATAATAAATTAAAGACTCAACGCATGACGATTTAGGAAAACTTCATTTAACCTAAACCATTAAATCCTCAACAGCAGATTGAATGCAATTCAGACCTAAGTTGATTCTTTTAACGCTAATAGTCAAAAGTTGTTACTTGTTAACACTAATTAAATGTTAGAATCATTTAGGTGGCCAAACAGAAATAATTTAACATTCAATATAAAACAATTAAACCAAATCAACTTAGGTTATTCATAAACATAATGTGAATTTAGGCACAAAATTAATCTCAAAAATAACACATGGTAAAATATAATATTTAGGTCAAGCAAAAAATGTTAAATTAGCCTAACATATTAAAACTAAAACAAATAACTTCAACAAATAACATAAAAACAAAGACAACAAAAAAAAAAAAAAATCTACTAAAAGTTCACGTGCAAGGCAGAGAAACAATTGGGACAAAAAAAAGGGGAAAAATAATTAAGTAAAATAAATAAATAAAACAGAGTATGAAGGCAGAGAAGCAACCGAAAATCAGAGGAGGTTCTGGGTGAGCGATTATCACGATCGTGGTGATGATCGGAGTTGATGAAGATGTTGATCGTGATGATGGGAGTTTACAGTGATGTTGATTGTGAAGATGATGATGATTGTGATGGGGTGAAGAGTATGATGATGATGGAGAAGATGAAGAACAGAGGATGAGGAGAAGATCGTGCCAAAACAGAGATGAGCTTCTGGGTATGCGATGATCGATTACGATGATCCACGATGATGGTAATGATGGATATTCTGATAGAGGTGGTGATGATTGATCTGATGATGGGGATGATCGATGATCAAGGATGATGGTGGAGGTGATTACGATGATGAAGCTTCTCTGATTAAAGTGGAGAATATGATGATGAAGAAGATGATAGTGAGGCTGATGATGATTCTTCTGACTCTGCTCATTTTTATAGTGTTGTGGAGCTGAGGATGCTGTGGTCTTGCATGAGGCATGGAGGAGATGAAGGAGCATCAAGAGTTTTGTATGGCGTGGAGAAGATGTCGGTGTGAGGAGGAAATGAAGGGGCTGCCGTGATTTCAGGAGGAGATGAAGGTGGAGAAAATCAAGGTGAGCCGTGTGTTGGTGATGATGGATGATGATGTTCCGAGCCTGGTGCCGAGAAGACGGGAGTGAGGAGAGAGAAGGGCTAAAAATAGGTGTGGTAGTTCACGGCCTGTTGAGGTTTGATTTTTTTCTTTTCTTTTCTTTTTTTTTTTTCAAAGTGGAAAAATTTGCTGGGCTGGGCTTTTTCTGATTCGATCTTCATTTGCATCTTCTTCTTGCAACTTGCCCGAGTTTATTGAATACTTCGGAATGGAATGCTCTTGATAATTTATTTAACCTGAAAAATAGGGAAGAAAATAAAAATAAAAATAAATATTACTTTAAAATTAGCTCAATATTACTATTTTAACCCATAATTAAAACTACGAATTAAATTTGGTCTAATAACCCATATTTTTGTTCTTATCGTTATTTTTTTCTAAATATGCAAATGTAACTAATCATGCAATTATATGCTACAAATAACAAAAATAACTAAGCAAATAAGAATAGAATAAATGTAAAAATAAAGTTGTAACAAATACCCCCACACTTAAACTTTTGTCGCCCTCGACAAAATTATTTTCAATGCTATACTACTACTATGAAAAGAATTTTTCGCATCAAATCAATTTAAAACCAAAATTTTCACTTACTTCATTCATATGCATACCCTTATTATCTCTTTTTTTTTTTTTATATCATCATGAAAGGGCAAAGATGTTACAAATTGGCAACTCAGATAGGACTTGGACAAATTTAGGGATATTCACACCCAGCGCTACTTGGCATCGAGTACAAAGCAATCAAGTAGGTCAAATTAGACTTAGTGACGCTGTAACAATATAAGCCATCCAAAGCTTTTTCCTCATCTAGACTTTTCACTTAGGTCTAACTTAGCTAATCACAAGAATACTAGAAAAATGAAACATGAGATATGGGCTTAGGCTTAGAAAGAAATGGCTTTGGGTTTATGTGTTTAGTCTTTTTTTTGTGTGTGCGTGTGTGTGTGTGGAAAGGTTAATATATGAGAATAAGGGTTAGTGCTCATGACATAAATGTAGATGCATATCATTAAAAATCCTCACTAACCATAAAAATTTCCCACAAAAGATGAATAATGGAAATACGTGACCCAAATAATATCCCACTGAAAATAATGTTTAGCAAGAGATGCTTTAACATTATGAGAAAAAAGGATACAAGGATATGCTTCATGGCTCTTTTCATAAATATTCCTCTTTTTTTTTTTTTTTTGGGGAAGCCAGATGCGTGAAGAATATCCTTGCCTATAACAACCCATTTCTTTCATATAAACCACTCATAAGATATGCATCAAGTCAATTAGCAAATGTTAAATAATAGGGGGGAAAAAGGGGTAGGATAATGTGAGTTTGGTAGGGTTAGGGGAAGCCAGAGGGCAATAATATATTGGGATCAAAATCTTATGTTAGTCATTCATTACAGTATCATGCAACCAGTTCCTGCCAGAATTTCAGTTACAGTCTATCGAGTTTTAAAACTGTAGGAAGGTAAAGATCATATTATCACAATAGTCGCCATGTTCATTTTTCCTACAAGGCTAAGTATCCAAGCGTTTTACCGCACAAGAGTTGGGTTTAGACACCTTACATTTGTGTTCCATCTTCTCTTTGTTGCCCAATTCTCAAATCAATGCCCTTTTCAGATTCAGTTATTAGGTAATTCGGGAATACGCATACGAAATAAATGGTGATTATTCTAGCTTTATTTTGATTTCATACGAAGAAAAGAAAAAAAAAATGTATGCATCTTATAAAATAAAAATAAATGCAATGCATGAACTAACATTTTAACGACATACAATATCTAAGGTAGTAAGGTTTCCCTCCCCCACACTTAAATTTTGCATAGTCCACGATGCAAAGAAAACAAAATAAAATAAAATGGATATGAAATAAGTGAGAAGAGAAAACTCCCTGAAAGAATCTTGGGTTGCCTCCCAAGTAGCGCCTTTGTTTCTTGTCGTTGGCTCGACCTCTTTTCTGATCATGGATCCTCCAAATCAATATCTTCAATTTTGCGAGCAACTCCGTCATAGAAATGTTTCAACCTATGACCATTCACCTTGAAAATCTTGTTAGTATCAAGGCTCCTAATTTCTACTGCCCCATGAGGATGGACATAAGTGACTTCAAAAGGGCCTAGCCACCTAGATCTAAGTTTCTCAGGAAATAATTTTAATTTGGAGTGAAATAACAGAACTTTTTCTCCTACATGAAACTCTTTCCTAACCAACTTAGCATCATGAAATGCCTTAGACTTGCCCTTATAAATGACTGAATTGTCATAGGCTTCTAACCTTATTTCCTCTAACTCTTGCAGTTGTAATTTCCTCTCCTTTCCTGCTTCCATATAATCCATATTACACTTTTTTACATCCCAAAAGGATTTATGTTCTAATTCTATAGGCAAATGACAAGCTTTCCCAAAGACTATCCTGTATGGTGACATCCCAATTGGAGTTTTGTATGCAGTCCTGATGGCCCAAAGTGCATTATCTAATCTATCGCTCCAATCCTTCCTATCAGGTCTAACAATTTTCTCCAAAACCCCTTCAATCTCTTTATTCATACTCTCAGTTTGACCATTAGTCTGTGGGTGATAAGCAGTCGAGACCTTATGCGTAATATGAAACTTATCTAGGAGACCCTTTAAAGTTCTATTACAAAAGTGGGTTCCCCTATCACTAATGTTGGCTTTAGGCATCCCATACCTATTCAAAATGTTTTTCTTAAGATGCTTAACCACAGTCTTAGCATCATCAGTTCTAGTTGGAATAGCCTCAACCCACTTGGATAAATAATCCACACAAACTAGAATATACTGATTACCATTGGAAGGAGGAAACGGGCCTATAAAATCAATGCCCCACACATCAAAAATTTCACACACAAAGATATTATATAAAGGCATTTGACTATTATCACGCAAATTTCCAGTTCTTTGGCACATGTCACATCTTTTGCAGAATTCAAAACAATCTTTGTGAATTGTGGGCCAGAAAAATCCACATTCTAAAACTTTATGTGTAGTGCGTTTAGGACCAAAGTGACCTCCTCCCTCTCGGGAGTGACAAAACTCCAAAATAGATAAAATTTCAGAATCGTCAACACATCTTCTAATTACTTGGTCACTACAAAAACGCCACAAATAGGGTTCATCCCACACATATAGTCTGGCTTGTGATTTAATTCTATCCCTAGCATGTTTAGGCACATTAGCAGGAAAGGTCTTGGTAACTAAATAGTTAACAATGTCCACATACCAAGGAAAAGTATCAGTGACAGCATATAAATGTTCATTGGGAAAAGAATCATTACAGTCATTACTAATTTCTGCAGTTTGAATCCTACTCAAATGGTCGGCTACTTGGTGATCTAGGCCTTTCCTATCCTTAATTTCTAAATCAAATTCTTGCAAGAGTAAAACCCATCTAATTAGTCTAGGTTTGGCCTCTTTCTTTTTCATTGAATATTTCAAAGCAGCATGATCAGAATATACAGTGATCTTAGTACCCAGCAAATAAGATCTAAACTTTTCCAATGCAAACACAACAGCATACATTTCTTTCTCAGTGACCGTATAATTACATTGTGCAGCATCTAATGTCTTACTGGCATAACAAATCACATGAGATTCCCTCCCCTGTTTTTGCCCTAAAGCAGCCCCTACTGCTTTATCAGATGCATCACAGAAAAGTTCAAAAGGAAGGGCATAATTAGGTGGTTGAATAATAGGAGGTGAAATCAGACACTTCTTTTATTCATCAAAAGCATGCTTGCAATCATCATTAAAATCAAACTCAACATCCTTAGCAAGCAAAGCACATAACGGAGAAGCAATTTTTGAGAAATTCTTAATGAATCGCCTATAAAAACCTACATGTCCCAAAAATGATCTAACATCTTTCACACCAGACGGGTAAGGCAAAGACTGAATCACTTCTACCTTAGCTTTATCAACTTCTAACCCTTTTTCTAAAACGATATGGCCTAGGACCACTCCATGATCAACCATAAAATGACATTTTTCAAAGTTCAAAATTAGATTGGATTCATTGCAACGCCTAAGAACTAATGTCAAATTATGCAGACTTTGGTCAAAAGAGTCACCATGCACAGTAAAATCATCCATAAACACTTCCATGATCTTATCAATGAAATCAGAAAATATGGACATCATACAACGTTGAAAAGTAGCAAGTGCATTACAAAGGCCAAAGGGCATGCGTTTAAATGCATAAGTACCAAAAGGACAAGTGAAAGTGGTCTTATCCTGGTCCTCTGGAGTTATGGGTACTTGTAAGTAACCCGAATACCCATCTAAGAAGCTATAGTAAGAATGACCAGCTACCCTTTCTAACATTTGATCCATAAAGGGTAAGGGGAAGTGGTCTTTCTTTGTTGCTTTGTTTAGCTTCTTATAGTCAATACATACCCTCCAACCTGATTGCATTCGTGTGGGTATGAGCTCTCCCTCTTTGTTGGTCACTACAGTGGTGCCACCTTTCTTAGGGACTACATGTATAGGACTAACCCACTTAGAATCGGCAATGGGATAGATCACCCCTGCTTCCAACCACTTTAAGATTTCCTTTTGCACCACCTCCATCATAGGAGGATTGAGACGGTGTTGAGGATCTCTTTTAGGGGTTGCATCAGGTTCTAAGGCAATTTTATGTGTACAGAATGTTGGGCTTAGTCCTTTAATATCAGCTAAAGTCCATCCTATTGCACTCTTGTTATCTCTAAGAACTCTAATTAATTTTTCCTCTTGCAATGCAGTTACAGAATTAGAGATAATCACAGGTAGAGTTTCTTCATCACCCAAGTATACATATTTCAAATTAGCAGGCAGAGGTTTCAATTCAGGCTTAACAATAGTATCTTGGGCTGACATGGCGTTAACACATAACTTTTGTCTAGCAATTTGAAAAAGGGGTTGTATGCTTTGTAAAGACTTCAGATCATATATAGCATCCACCAATTCATCACATAAAACATAATCACACTCAGTCAAATCAATACTGGACAAACTATGAGTAACAGCCAGATTCAATACATCATCAGTATCTAGTTCAAAAACATCTTGGGACAATTTTTCATATACATCCAAGGCACTCACATTATGTACGTCAGTAGGAAATCGCATGGCCTCAAATATATTAAACTTAATCACTTCACCATCAAATTCCATGGTTAACTGGCCACTATGTACATCAATCTTTGTTCTAGAGGTTTTCAAAAATGGTCGGCCAAGTAGAATGGGTGGTTCATTCTCTCCCCCTCCCATGTCAAGTACATAGAAATCAGCAGGGAAGACAAGCTCATTTACCTGGACTAAAACATCCTCTAAGATGCCATCAAGGTAAGCATTACTTCTGTCAGCTAACTGAATCACCAAGCTAGTCTATTCTAAAGGTCCAAGATTAAGAGAATCATAAATAGATCTAGGCATAACATTGATAGACACTCCTAAGTCAAGCATACATCTATCAAATCTACTGTTACCTATTTTACAAGGTATAGAAAACATGCCAGGGTCTTTGCACTTAGGAGGTAACTTCTTTTGAAACACAGCAGACAAATTTTCCCCCACACTAATCTTTTCATTACCCTTCAGCTTCCTTTTATTGGTGCACAACTCTTTCAGAAACTTCGCATATCTAGGCACTTGCTTTATAGCATCTAAAAGAGGAATATTGATTTCTACCTTCCTAAACGTGTCTAAAATCTCATCATTAGCTGCATCACGCTTAGGTTGGGCATATCTTTGTGGGAAGGGTGGTCTAGGAACATAGTGAGGAAGTTTGTTGAAGTTCTCTAGAGTCATCTCTTGATGCTTCCTACTCTTAGGTTCTTCCCCCTTCTCTTTCTTGGTCTCAACTAGTTCCTTGGTCTTAGTTTTCTCACTCACCTCTTTTTCAGTCTCAACCTCTTTCTTAGACATATGGGGCTCTCCTAGTTCTTTTTCACTCCTTAAGGTTATGGCACTAACATTATCCTTAGGATTTGTAAAGGGTTGGGCAGGTAATCTATTACTATTCTGAGACTGCATATTACTAACCAAGGTTCCTAAGGCAGATTGGGTCTGGCTCATTTGCTTAAGGACAGTTTCCATTGAATTAAATATGGCCTCTGTCTCTTTCTTATCTTGGTCCATCTTTTTAATTAGCTGTTCTAACAAAAGGGAGGTCTTATCAGTTTGGTTAGCTGGAGGTTGAGGTCGAGCAAAACCAGATGGATTAGGTGGTCCATACCTAAGGTTAGGATGATCTCTCCAACCCTCATTGTAAGTGTTAGAGTAAGGGTCATACTTCCTAGGTTGATGGTTAAACATAGCATTCACATTCCCCTCCTGTAAGGTTGGACAAGCATCAGTGGGGTGACCTTCTATAGAGCATATTCCACATATTACCCCAGCACTAGGTCCTTTGGTCATCAACTTATCTATCTTAGAGGTCAAAGCTGCTAACTGGTGTTGAATAGTATCAATCTCATTAACCCCACCAGTAACTAAGCCAGATCGAGTATTGAACTATTGTGAGTTTTGGGCCATATTAGAGATCAGGGTCATAGCCTGGCTAGGTGTTTTGTCAACTAAGGCTCCTCCGCTAGCAGCATCTATCATGCCCCTATCATTAGGCAACAGTCCTTCATAAAAGTATTGAATCAGCAATTGGTCATTAATCTGATGTTGGGGACAACTGCTACATAGTCTTTTAAATCTTTCCCAGTATTCATATAATGACTCATTCAAATTTTGCCTAATTCCACAAATTTGCTTTCTAATGGCACCAATTCTACTAGCAGGGAAAAATTTCTCAAGAAAAGATTTTTGCAATTGAGTCCAAGTAGTAACAGACCCAGGAGGGAGGTTATACAACCAATCTTTAGCTAAGTTATGAAGAGAAAAAGGAAAAGCACGAAGCTTAACCTGATCCTCATCAATCCCATCAGGTCTCATAGTAGAACAAACAACTAAAAATTCTTTTAAGTGCATATGAGGATCTTCGCCAGATAAACCATTAAATTTAGGTAAAAGATTTAGAAAACCTGAATTTAGCTTCAACGGTTTCTCCAATTCAGGAAAAACAATACCAAGCGGCTGTTGCGAGACATCTGGCGCAGCTAACTCCTTCAAAGTCCTTGCCGTCGCCATAAATGGTTCTTCCTCGTCTTCTTCGTCGTTCACAAAAATTTCAAGTAGCTGTTCTACGGTGGCGGTATTCAAGAACTCAACGTATGTGTTTATACATTTTATTCTCTCGTCAACGTTCATAAACCTGAAAAGAAATATTTAATTAATTGAAATAAAATAGACTAAAGCAAATAATAAAGGTAATAATAATAATAATAATAATAATAATAAATAATAGATAATGAGATTAAATTCAAAACTTTGTAACCAAAATAATTTCCCCGGCAACGGCGCGAAAATTTGTAAGGCTTGTCGCAGTGCCTACAAATTAAATAATCTAAACACCCTTTTAATTATATATTAAAAACTATAGATAGGGTAAGTAAGGTCGATCCCACGAGGAAATAAATTTTAAGCTACTCAGGAATGAAGTCTCATTAAAAAAAACATATTATTACTCCTAGTTCTAATTATATAACTCAAACAATCGCGAACAAAAACAAAACTAATTGGGGAGGGGGGATTGGATAGAATATTCTATTAGCTAATGAACAATATAATTAAATTGTAAAGTACTAAAATTTTAAACTAATAATAAAATTTATGCAAAATAGAAGATAACAAATATTACTCAATTTGAAAAAAAAAATTGCTTGACCTTTAATGCATATTTTACTATGCTATGTTATTCAATCATCGATACACATATTATATTTACTGAATAGTTAAACTGAAGGTTAAGAACGTCTGTAACCCCTATTTTCCGTTACTGTTTAATACACCCTAGAACGTCTAAGGATGAATTCTATTAAGTCGTTTAATTTATTACTCTACAGCATAATAAATTAAAGACTCAACGCATGACGATTTAGGAAAACTTCATTTAACCTAAACCATTAAATCCTCAACAGCAGATTGAATGCAATTCAGACCTAAGTTGATTCTTTTAACGCTAATAGTCAAAAGTTGTTACTTGTTAACACTAATTAAATGTTAGAATCATTTAGGTGGCCAAACAGAAGTAATTTAACATTCAATATCAAACAATTAAACCAAATCAACTTGGATTATTCATAAACATAATGTGAATTTAGGCACAAAATTAATCTCAAAAATAACACATGGTAAAATATAATATTTAGGTCAAGCAAAAAATGTTAAATTAGCCTAACATATTAAAACTAAAACAAATAACTTCAACAAATAACATAAAAACAAAGACAACAAAAAAAAAAAAATTCTACTAAAAGTTCACGTGCAGGGTAGAGAAACAATTGGGACAAAAAAAAAGGGAAAAATAATTAAGTAAAACAAATTAAAAAAACAGAGTATGAAGGCAGAGAAGCAACCGAAAATCAGAGGAGGATCTGGGTGAGCGATTATCACGATCGTGGTGATGATCGGAGTTGATGAAGATGTTGATCGTGATGATGGGAGTTTACAGTGATGTTGATTGTGAAGATGATGATGATTGTGATGGGGTGAAGAGTATAATGATGATGGAGAAGATGAAGAACAGAGGATGAGGAGAAGATCGCGCCAAAACAGAGATGAGCTTCTGGGTATGCGATGATCGATTACGATGATCCACGATGATGGTAATGGTGGATACTCTGATAGAGGTGGTGATGATTGATCTGATGATGGGGATGATCGATGATCAAGGATGATGGTGGAGGTGATTACGATGATGAAGCTTCTCTGATTAAAGTGGAGAATATGATGATGAAGAAGATGATAGTGAAGCTGATGATGATTCTTCTGACTCTGCTCGTTTTTATAGTGTTGTGGAGCTGAGGATGCTGTGGTCTTGCATGAGGCATGGAGGAGATGAAGGAGCATCAAGAGTTTTGTATGGCGTGGAGAAGATGTCGGTGTGAGGAGGAAATGAAGGGGCTGCCGTGATTTCAGGAGGAGATGAAGTTGGAGAAAATCAAGGTGAGCCGTGTGTTGGTGATGATGGATGATGATGTTCCGAGCCTGGTGCCGAGAAGACGGGAGTGAGGAGAGAGAAGGGCCAAAAATAGGTGTGGTAGTTCATGGCCTGTTGAGGTTTGATTTTTTTCTTTTCTTTTCTTTTCTTTTTTTCCAAGTGGAAAAATTTGCTGGGCTGGGCTTTTTCTGATTCGATCTTCATTTTTGATAATACTGCATCTTTTTCTTGCAACTTGCTCGAGTTTATTGAATACTTCGTAATGGAACGCTCTTGATAATTTATTTAACCTGAAAAATAGGGAAGAAAAAAAATAAAAATAAAAATTACTTTACAATTAGCTCAATATTACTATTTTAACCCATAATTAAAACTACGAATTAAATTTGGTCTAATAACCCATATTTTTGTTCTTATCGTTATTTTTTTCTAAATATGCAAATGTAACTAATCATGCAATTATATGCTACAAATAACAAAAATAACTAAGCAAATAAGAATAGAATAAATGTAAAAATAAATTTGTAACAGTCTTCTTAGGAATAACTTGAACGGGGCTAACCCACTCACTATCAGAAATTGGGTAAATGATCCCATGGTCCAACCACTTTAGCACTTCTGTCCTAACCACTTCCTGAAGAGTAGGGTTCAAACGCCTTTGACGGTCACGGTAGGGTTTAGCATTGTCCTCTAGATGAATCCTATGTTGCACAATGGAAGGACTAATACCTTTAATATCCCCTAAGGTCCAACCCAAGGCTTCCTTGTTCTCTCTAAGTAAGGCAATCAACTTAGTCTCTTGGTCCCCGTCTAGGTCAGAAGCAATAATGACAGGCAAAGATTCATTGGGGCCTAGAAATGCATACCTAAGAGAATCAGGAAGGGGTTTCAGTTCAAGAGCAGGAGGGGAAACAATTTCAGAAGCAGATTCAGAAACAGCAGTGAGCAAACAATCAGCAGTAGAGCACAAGTCATCAAACTCAAAAGCACCATACTCAGGCTCATCATTCACAAGAAAGGACTCATACTCAATAACAAACACATCATCACAAGCATCGTCAAGTATAGAATCCTCTATCCAGTGAAGAGTAGAGAACTCCATATCATCAAAACCAGAGGGCTGCCTTTGTAGGTTAAAAATGTTCAACTCTACAGTCATGTTACCAAAAGACAGTCTCATCATGCCATTCCTGCAATTAATGAGGGCATTGACAGTGGCCAAGAAAGGACGCCCTAGAATCACGGGAATTTGACTAGCAAAGTTAGACACCGTCTCAGTCTCAACCACAACAAAGTCCACAGGGTAAATGAATTCACCCACTCAGATCAGCACATCCTCAACTATCCCCCTAGGCAATCTGGTCGATCTATCAGCTAACTGAATGACCATCTTAGTAGGCTTAAGTTCACCTAACTCTAGCCTCTCATACTCAGTGAAGGGAATCAAATTGACACTGGCCCCTAAATCAAGCAGGGCTCTATGAATAAGCTGGTCCCCTATAACTATAAAAATAGTAGGGCAGACGGGGTCCTTATACTTCACTGGGATCTGATGAGATAGAATAGAACTCGCACTAGAGGCTAAGAAAGCCTTTTTAGGGACATTGGTAGCTCTCTTGGTTGTGCACAGATCCTTTAAAAACCTAGCATATGGAGGCATCTGCTGAATAGCATCGAGCAAAGGAATGTTGATCTTGACTTGAGTGAAGGTCTCTCTCATCTTCTCAACATGGGCTTGATCTTTCTTCTTAAGCCTGTGGGGAAAAGGAGGCAAAGGCATATGGACTTTTTCAGAAGAAGAAGGAGAAGAATAAGAAGAAGAATGACCCTTAGAAGGAGAATGGTCAACTGACTCAGAGGTGTCTTTCTTTTCAAGTTCATCTTTTTTAGATGGTGACTCAAGAGGATGATGAGAAGTATCAGAATCATTGGAGACACCATCAGTAGCATCCCTTGACTCACTGGATGAGCCAGACGGTGAAGAAGAGGAAGAAGATTTCTCAAAGAATTGGTGAGGATACCTACAGGGCTCATTGGGACTTCTAACCTGATTATCAATCTCTCAACCAAAACGGAGAGATATCACTGCATTCACTTTCCTTACAGACTCACTAGGGTTACTAGAAGATGAAGAGGTGTGACCCTTAGGGTTTACCTCAGGCTGACTTGGAAAAGTACCTGACTCCTTAGAAGATGATGCTAACTGGGAAAACTGTTCAGTTATCATTCTCATCATTCTTTCCATGTTAGCATTAATCATTCTCTCCACATTATTATTAATTCTCCTCTCCATTTTTAGATCAGTTCTACTTTGGTCGTTTGCTGCACAAAAACTAAACTAATTAATACTATTTTTTTGTTTTTCAGCAATAAATAGCATCTAAAAATAAGACTAATCTTGACAAAAATAAATAAAAATCAAAATATAAACTAAATTTCAAATTAAAACTAAACTACTAAACAAAATAACGACTCAACGACAACGAACACGAAAGCGACTCTAACAACTCTAATAATCAAACTACGACTCGATGTAACCAAATTTCACAATGTCATCTCCGGCAACGGCGCCAAAAACTTGTTATGATTTCCGCAAGTATACGGTTTATCGTTGTAACACTAACGGGTATCGATCCTCAGGGATGGTTGTGAAATTGAGCTACTACTCAACTAAATTAAACTTGCTAGACAACCCCTTAATTTATAGTCTTATAATGTAAATTAGCAGGAGATACCATATGAAATTAGCATTAGAGAATGAACAAGTAAGAAAAGAACTCAAATGATAAAGTGTAAAGCAACCAACACTTTTCGGAATCCAATGACAATTAAGTTGTAGACTATGCAGCTTTCAAAACAGAGAAACTGGATTGAAGAACCACGGGAACAGAGCAAACCATGAGAGCCCAAAAATCAATTTGCAATTTTCAACTCAACATCTCTTAAATTGAAATAAAAACTAGAATAATTTATAGACTTGAGAATGTGGGCTGAATTAAAACCAAACTAGTAGTAGAACACCAAGAACAAGAATAGCCTCTAACTACTCTCTATTCCTACTGATCGAATTTGAATATAAACAAAAGGAAAATGAAAGCTCCAATGCGAGTGAGTGCTTCAACCTAATCTGTCTACTTGCTCCTCTAATCTACTGCTATCCTCTCCATTTGAAGCCGCTTGAAGAACCGATTAAGTGCTCCTATTAACTACTCCGTAACTGATAGTTTAATGATGTTGAATCAATAAATGGTGAGGATAGAGACTGAAACGACTGATGAACTGGGGAAGGCGAAGCAGCAGCGGTCTGGGCTCTCTTGCTTGTGAAATGAGGAAGGGGGAAACGAAGGGTTGAAGCAGGGGGCAAGCTGCCCTGTTTCGGTCTGCATCTCGTGGGATGAGGCAGATGAATAAGAAAGAGGAGATGGGGTTGCTCCTGTCATGTGAGTGGGGCATGCCTCACTTAAGTGAGGAAGCTGGGCTCAGCTTTGGTTTTGGGTCGCATATCTCGGCCGAGCTTTCCTCTCTTTCTTCTTGATCCAAAGCTTGTTCTCAATCCAATTCCTTCTTGATTCTTTTTTTTTTCATTTTTTTCAAGCAATTTATTTATTCTTCAAATTTCTCAAATTCTTACAAAACAAATAAAATCAATATTAAAATCTTAAATTAATAATTTATTCCGAGCAAATATTAGGTAATAAAAGGTATAAAAATGTAATAATTTCAGGCTGAACAATACTGGCTGTGTCGACACTCCACAACAAAATGGAAGGATGGAACGCAAACATCGTCATATACTGAACATTGCGAGAGCATTACGTTTCCAAGCCAGGTTACCATTAAGTTTGTAGGGGGAATGTGTGTTGACGGCTACACACTTAATAAAACGGACACCCAATAGTGCATTGCAGGGCAAAAGTCCATATGAGATTCTTTATCAACAACCACCTTCCTATGACCACCTTAGAGTGTTTGGGTGTCTATGCTTCGCTCAAAATCGTTTGAGGACTAAAGATAAGTTTGCACCACGTAGCCGCAAATGCATTTTTTTGGGTTATCCTTTTGGAACAAAAGGTTGGAAAGTGTATGACTTGGAGACTCATGACATGTTTATCAGCAGGGATGTGGTATTTTATGAAGAAATCTTTCC
This sequence comes from Carnegiea gigantea, assembly GCA_029747015.1. Lineage (NCBI taxonomy): Eukaryota > Viridiplantae > Streptophyta > Magnoliopsida > Caryophyllales > Cactaceae > Carnegiea > Carnegiea gigantea. Next base: position 92,030 of record JAKOGI010001372.1, read on the forward strand.
TTGCAAGGCCAACACCCCAGAGAAAGTAAGTGAACATCAAGGAAGTTTCAGGAGCAGAACCATATATGATGATTCTGAGATTATTTGTGAGGTAGGTGATGAGATAAATCAAGCGGATGCCACGGCCGAGTATCGTGATAGGGGGAGCAGCGAAGGAAACCGCGGCCTGCATGAGGAGCAGCCGGTTGAATCTCTGGGCCTTGGAGTGTCGACTGTAGCAGGCCCAGAAGCACAGCAACCTGCGGCCCAACAGAGTGTAAGTCCAGCCGCCCAGCTTGCCTCCCTGAATGTTCCAGGTTTCAACCCGGCCTAAGAAATCAGACGTGGAGAACGGGCCAGGAAGCAACCAGCCCACTTAGGTGATTTTGTGTGCTACGGTGCCCGTATCGACAACCCCATCTCACTTGCCACTTCTCCCCAAAAAGGGTCCTCAGATATGCGTTATCCTATCACTAATTATGTCACTTGTGCAAATTTCTCTCCTTCTCATCAAAAATATTTAGCTGCCATTACTAAAGTCATTGAGCCCAGTCTGTATTCTGAGGCCGTGAAGGATCCTCAGTGGCGGAAGGCAATGGCAGAAGAAATAAAGGCGTTGGAAGATAATGCAACGTGGGAAATTGTAAACCTTCCACCAGGTAAGAGGCCTATCAGTTGCAAGTGGGTATATCGCGTCAAGTACAATTCAGATGGCACAATCCAACGCTACAAAGCCCGCTTGGTTATACATGGGGATCATCAAGTTGAAGGTCTTGACTACAACGAAACATTCGCTCCAGTGGCCAAGATGACTAGTGTGAGATGTTTTCTCGCAGTTGCAGTTGCAAAAGGATGGGAACTCCATCAAATGGACGTCAACAATGCCTTTTTACATGGCGATCTTAACGAAGAAGTATACATGCGAATGCCTCCTGGTTTTTTCCCCAGTACATCCGGCAAAGTGTGTAAGTTGCGAAAGTCTCTTTATGGACTTCGCCAGGCCCCTCGGCAATGGTTTGCTAAGCTTTCTTCCAAATTATGTGAGTATGGTTTTGTTCGCTCATATACAGACTATTCCTTGTTCGTTTATAGACAAGGAACGATTTTTTTGGCCGTATTGGTATATGTTGATGACATTGTACTCGCCGGCAATGACACCCAAGCCTGCAAGGATTTTAAAACTTATTTACATGCTTGTTTCAGTATTAAGGATCTCGGCCCTTTAAAGTATTTTTTGGGTATTGAGGTGGCCCAGGGACCCCAAGGAATGTTCCTATGTCAACGCAAGTATGCCCTGGAGATAGTTCATGAGTGTGGTCTTTTAGGTCTAAACCGGCTGATTTTCCAATTGAGGAGAATCATAAGCTTGCTCTTGCACATGGAAGTCTCTTGAAAGACGCTACTCCATATCGCAAATTAGTTGGGAAATTGATTCATCTTACTATTACTAGGCCCGATCTTGTTTATGCAGTGCACATTCTCTCTCAGTTTATGCATGCTCCCAGAGAGGAGCACATGGATGCTGCACGCCGGGTATTGCGCTATCTGAAAGGAACTGTTGGGTTTGGTATTCTTCTCAAATCTAATGATACTATGAATCTTTTCGGTTTTTGTGACTCTGATTGGGGGGCATGCCCACTATCAAGAAGGTCTTTAACAGGATACTTTATACGGCTTGGTGAATCATCCATTTCTTGGAAGACTAAGAAACAAGCTATTGTCTCCAGGTCTTTTGCTGAAGCTGAGTATCGGTCTATGGCGGCAGCTACCAGTGAGTTAATATGGTTACGTGCTTTCTTAGCTTCGTTAGAGGTGTTTTTCCACCAACCAATGAAGCTCTTCTGTGACAGTCAAGCTACATTGCATATTGCCAAGAATCCCGTCTTTCATGAACGGACAAAGCATATTGAGATGGATTGTCATTTTATTCGGGGAAAGGTGGTCGCTGGGCTGCTCACTTTATCATATGCTGGCAGAAAGGAACAACCTGCGGATATCTTCACCAAGGCACTTGGGAAGCGACAATTTCACTACTTGAAGAGCAAGTTGGGCATGGTTGATTTACATGCTCCCACTTGAGGGGGAGTATTAGGAAACTAATTGTTGTTTAAATAAAATAGTTAGATCTTATTTTGTTGAAGATTTTATATTATTTAGGTTTTCTATTTTTTTTCTGTATCTTTTCGGTGACTTAGCTTACAAGCTAGAGGGAACTAGGTTATATAGTGGTGATGTATATGTAGCTCTAGGCGTGTAAATAACAAAGGGGGAGAGGCAACAGGAAAGCCTGTATTGAAAAGTTGAGTTCATAAGTTCATTACTAAATTTGAGTTCATAAGTTTATTAGTTGCGGTTTGAAGATTACTTGTCTCTCCTACCAGTCTCCCTCCCTCCCTCCCCAAAAAGCCAAAAAGCAACTCATTCAGTTAGGAAACTGCTAATCATCGCAGTCACGCCAAGCAACAAGTTCTTTCATGGATTGAATCCAATTCAATCGAATTATCATTAGATCATAAAACGGCAACAACAACAACAACTCTAACAGGCGCAGCAGGTGTGACGAGGAGGGACGATGGGGAACAAGATCGCGAGGACAACACAAGCCTCAGCGACAGAGTACTATCTCCATGACCTTCCTTCCTACCATAACTTAGTCTTGAAAGAGGTTCTTTGTCGTGGCCGCTTCTTCAAATCCATCCAATGTAAACACGACGAGGGTCTCATTCTTGTCAAGGTCTACTTCAAGCGAGGCGACCACATTGATCTCAGAGAATACGAGAAGCGCCTTCATCATATTCGGGATACCTTCCTCACCATTCAACACCCCCATGTCTGGCCCTTCCAGGTATTTAATTTCGTGCGCACTCTGTATTTTCATGCAATTCAACTGAGTTGTTGTTAGTTCATCCAATTTTGAGTTTCGAGAAGCGCCTTTTTTTCCCCCTTTTGGAGGGAATCATGAACCCTTTAAGAATTTTAAGAGATATTCAATTTAGGAGAGTGTTGAGGAGGAATGTGAGGTATTGAATTTCGTGGGCATTCTGTATTCTCATGCAATTCAAGTGGGTTGATGGTAGTTCATTCAATTTTGAGTTTTTCAGCTCTTTTAATTGTGTTGGGTTGCAGTTGTATTTGCCTTTTTTCTTTTTTTTTTTTGGGGGGGGGGGGGGGGGGGGGGGTGGTTAATGTTGGAGTGTGGAAGGAGGAACGTCAGGTATTTTTACTTCATTTGGATATCTAAGGAGAATGGAGGGAAGAGGATGAACTCATTAAGAGTTTTCTCCTGAACCCAACCTGTTTACCTCCATTCGAGGATGAGCTTACATTGAGGTAGCGGAGGAGAGGGATGAATGATTATGGTTATATTCCTCATTCCTCAATTTAAATTTCCCTAACAAAGTGGATATTTTTTTTTTTTAATTTTTTGGTTTTCTATTCGTACTGCCCATTACTTTTATCTTATGTTTGTCATATATTTGTATGCTAGTAGTACCCTAGTTTTAACAAAGTTATTATTATCGCATCTCTGATTGTCTGAGCTATAATACTCACCTCTCCTATGTTGTTTTTATGTTTTTATGCTGTTTTTAAGTACTTCTTTTATATGTATCAGAAGTTTCAAAATCTAAAATTTTTCTAAATTTTTTTATATGCGTGACTCTCTTGGAATCGTCCTCTCTGTGGGCAGAGATGTCACACTAGGAGTTGTTGTTTTTTTGTTATTTTTGGAGCATCTGATGGAATTGAGCCAGGTTCTTGCCTGCACTTTTTCTAGAATTTGTATACTCCTAATTGTGTGGACTGTGGATATATGTTGTCACAAGGTGACTAATTGATTTAACAAAACTAAAGAGCGGAAGCAGATCACAGTAGCAAAGGAGGTAGGAACAACAGGCTATACCACAAGTTATGTAATCATATAGCAACTCTCGATTCTGATCAAATTGGTCTAGGCTGCTTTCTGAATTCTTAAGCTTTTCGTCATCTCCATGCTATGTGGTCACTTTTGGTATTGAATCATTCATAGCATTGAACTGGGTTGTTGGCAGTTTTGGCTGGAGACTGATAAGGCTGCCTATCTGCTCAGGCAGTATTTCTTCAATAATCTCCATGATCGGCTCAGTACTAGGCCTTTTCTTACCCTTGTTGAGAAGAAATGGCTGGCTTTTCAGGTCTTGATTCTTCTATTTTATGACCTCTTTCTGTTTTTTCTGTGCAATTGGGGTGGGAATCACATTGGTTGACTATATATTGAGTTTGAATTTCTCTCTTTCAGTTGTTATATGCCGTCAAGCAGAGTCATCAACGTGGGATTTGTCATGGTAAGTTACACAATTTTGGTAATATTTGTTGGTTATTTGTAAACCCTTGTTCGAATTGGTATAATATAAGGGTTTCATGCTTATCTTGTTGGAGGTGATATAAAGTGTGAGAATGTGTTGGTTACTTCCTGGAATTGGGTTTACCTCGCTGACTTTGCATCTTTCAAACCCACCTACATTCCCGATGATGATCCATCCGATTTTTCTTTCTTCTTCGATACTGGGGGGAGAAGGCTCTGTTATCTTGCACCTGAGGTAGGTTACCCTTTTTTCTTTTTTGATTGTTGCTGCAATGTCCTTTCCCATTCCTCTGTTGCTACACATAGATGCAACTCCGTTACGTCCATTGATTTTGTGTTTCACTGATTCGCATATCTAAATTCTAGATTGTGGTGCATGGGTTATGGTAGACTGGTAGTTGATTTCTTTGCATTTGTGAACATGTGAGTACAATGTCAAGGTTAATGCCTATTAGGGTTGTAAAAGAACTGAGCCTGTTTGGCAAGCCCTCGGGCTCGACGAAGTCAAAGCTTGGCTCGGCTTGGCTTGGCTTTGGCTCGGCTCAGATACATGTTGAGCCAAGCTCGAGTGCAGGTTCGGCTCGGCTCGGTCGAGCTCAATTAGGTATTTTGGGTTGTGAATAGCCTTTGTTCCACTAGTATACATAGACTTTGTATTGGTTTGCATGTCCATTGTTCAATACTGAAGCATAGAATTGATATTTTTTCTTTTAGTAGGGGTTGTAGTATTTTAAAATAAAGAATTTTTCAAGTTAAGTTGCGTAAAGGTTTGAACTATAAAATTTAAAAAAAAATTCACTATAAAGCTGAGGCTTGACTCGGTGAAAACTTGGCTCGGAGTTGGGCTCGGCTTGGTTGCTTATCCATGGATATCTTTGGTTGATGACTTGATGCTCATGAATGAGGCCAGGGATAATTAAATTGTAGGATCAAGTCATTGTTTCTTCATGGTCACCCAGTGTCAATCCTCTAAATGGAATTTCATGTCATGTGGATATTCTTTCAAAATATTTTGCAGAGGTTTTATGAGCATGGAAGTGATATACTACTAGCACCTGATGCACCTCTAAAGCCATCCATGGATATCTTTGCAATGGGGTGAGCTCTAAGTTCCTCTTTACTAGCTCAATCACAAATTGACATTTGCTAAGGTGATAGCTCTTCTGAGAACTCAGTTTGACTTACAAAGCTTTGAAGTATTTGTAATACAATTGCGGTCTTGTATGTGTGTGCGCTTTCTTCTAAAAGATATGATACATGGAATACCGGACTTAGGTGCATTTGTTTGTCATACTCTGATATTTTCTAAATTGTTGCATACTTGGATGTTATTGACCTATGATCGATGTTTCCAGGTGCTGATTCTCAGATCTGAGTATTCTATATCCGTGCTTGCTTCCTGCTTTCTAGAATGAGATTGCAGTTTCCATGGTGTCTAATACTTGACATAGGAGTTTCAAGATGAGGGGGAAAATGGATGTTTATTTGGGCCTTCTCAGAACCTTCTCTGAGAAGTTTGACTTAAAAGAGGAAGAGTACCTTATTAGTTATTAGCCTCCTGGTGCTAGGTTTCCAAATTTCTTTTGGTAAGGTTATGATTTTGCCTACTTTGGCGAATTCAGTGGTCTGAATGAAGAAGCTTGTGGATGTAGCCCTTAAAATTTAATGGAGCTAAATGATGAGAGTGATTTCATGGAACAACTATACTTATTAGTAAAGCTCTTCTTGGTCAATCTACCTCTTTATTGATTGGTTATGCAAGTAGTAGTGGAAGTTCCTGCTATCTGTTTGCTTCAAGCACTTGTCTATTCTTCAGAATTTGTTGTGTCCACTAGCAAGCCTCATTTGATTGCTACTATAATTTTCTTATGATTTCTTTTTCTTTTTAGGTGTGTAATAGCGGAGGTTTTCTTGGAGGGCCATCCACTGTTTGAACTCTCCCAGCTACTTGCTTATCGGAGAGGACAATATGATCCTAGTCAGCATCTTGAGAAGGTGCTAAATGCCAACACAGCCCCTAATGTGCAGAAGAGAAAAGAAAAGTTTGTTGAAACAAATGAAAGACGCATTAAAATTTTTTTTGCCCACGTGACTGATTTCATGAAATTGTTGTGCATAAAATAGGGTTGTAAATGAGCCGACCCGGCTCTGACTCAGCTCGAATTCCGAGCCTGTAAAGTTTAGGCTCGCGTTCGAATGCACAGCGCTTGGCATGTTAGCTTGCCTCAGCTCGGTATTCTTTTGTTTTTGTTTGTTTTGGTGAAAAAGTTTCCAAATTTAAGGCTGCAATGCAAGTTAATTTTTTGTTTTAGCATTGGATTAAAGATAATATTGTAATACAATTTTGTTGATTGTAGTAGTAATCTCATACCTTCGCCACAAGCGCATAAGAAAAAATGAATTAATTGATCTAAACTGAGCCCAATTGAGCCAAGCCGACCTGAGCCTTGCTGAGCTTGGGCTCACCTCAGTATGCGTTCGAGCTCGGGCTCGACTTGAGCTCGGTTTGACTCAAGCCCGAGCCGAGCTTTGACTGAGCCGAACACAAGGGCTTGGCAAGCCGGCTTGGTTTCATTATAGCCCTAGTTGTGCTTATCGCTCTATTGGTTCATTTCATCTATATTTAAATGTAAAATTGGTTACTTACTGATTCCTATAGCTGCTTGCCTGGCTCTTATGTGCTCCAAGCTGCTTGTTGAATAAGTAGTGTGCTTTCTACTCTCTAGCTTTGGTATTTTTCTGTATATTTTATTCAGTTAGGGAAGGGTGTTACACAGAAGTGTAAAGGATCTGCACTGAATTGCTTAGTGTACCTCTCGATAGCCAACTTTCCTGCAGAATACTGAGTTACTTTTTCTCACTGTGGTGCTATTCCCCTTTTTGTTTGTTTGTTTTTGGGGCTGTGTAGCAGCATATACTCATTTCCACATTTTTTAACCCCTGATCAAAGCATGCCTTTGCACCTGCATGGTATTGATCTTTAAGCAATACAGCTCATAAGATTCGCTGTAGATATTTTGATGTGATGTCTCAAGTTTCATGAACTTGCTATTAGAGCATTTCTGTCAGCTTTGTGATCGTGCTTGTTATTGGGTTCCATAATTTCAGATCCGTGATCCAGGAATTCGGAAGATGATTCTTCACATGATTCAGTTGAATCCAGATGAACGATTTTCTGCTGAAGCCTATCTCCTGAAATATGCTGGGATGGCATTTCCAAACTATTTCTCACCATTTCTCCACAACTTCTATTCATGTTTGGGCTCTCTTGATCCTGATGCGAGGGTAATCGATGCTTATGCTAAGTCCTTTTGTGTGTGCACACGTGTGCTCTCTCTATGTCCCTTCCCGTTCCCTCTTCTTGTCTCTATAATTCTTGACTACTTTAATGTTTATTCTAGGTTGTAATGTGCCAGAGTACCTTTCATGAGATAGTTAAGCAAATGAGCAGTAGTGAATCTCGTGATGAGACAAGTAAAGGACTTGGGGCACATCCTAACTCTGCTGCAGGTGAGATATCTCAAGAAATGGTTAGGAAGGAAGTTCACAGTCATCCCAAGGGATCTTCGAGGAAGGATCATCTAACAAATGGCTCTGCTCATGAGCAGTATGAGCTTCTTGCTCATCTAGGTAGTTTACTCGGGGATGTGGACCCATCAAATCATTTTTCTAGTGATAGGGCTCAGGAGGATGCAACTGAGTTTCGCTCAGTGCAAAAACAGGAAAAAAACCAGCATTCTTCTAGCCAGTTACTCCAAAGCATTTCTGATGTGTTTGAGAGGTCTGATCATGCATTTCTGAAGAAGGTCAGTATAAATGAGTTGAAGTCCTTGATGTCTGAGTATGACAGTGAAGTAGATACTTATCCGACGCCCTTCCAAAGCCTACCTCGTCAGGCAATGAGTTGTGAAGGTATGGTGCTTATTATCTCCCTGCTATGTTCGTGCATACGCAATGTCAAGTTTCCTCAGCTACGGCGAAGTTGTATACTTCTCCTGAAGTCTTTGTCTGTATATATTGATGATGAAGATTGTCTGCAGCGTGTGCTTCCGTATGTCATCTTTATGCTATCTGACCCAGCAGCAATCGTTCGTTGTGCTGCTATGGAGACTTTGTGTGATATTTTGCCTTTAGTCCGAGAATTCCCCCCAAGTGATGCTAAAATATTTCCTGAATACATCCTTCCCATGCTCTCTATGTTCCCTGATGATCCTGAGGAAAGTGTGAGGATCTGTTATGCAAGCCATATATCCAAACTTGCATTGACATCCTACGGATTTTTGGCTCGTTCCTTGAGGATGAGTGAGGCAGGAGTGTTAGATGAACTGAGTGTACCCCAAAAGTCATCGGTGGTGTCAACTGACAAGGGACAGGTCCCCAAAGTAAATGGCAATGCTCAACTTGCTCATCTTAGGAAATCTGTCGCTGAGGTAGTCCAGGAACTCGTAATGGGTCCAAAGCAAACTCCAAATATTCGGAGAGCACTCTTACAAGATATTGCTGGCTTGTGCTGCTTTTTCGGCCAGAGGCAGAGCAATGATTTTCTATTGCCAATCCTTCCTGCTTTCCTGAATGACAATGATGACCTGCTGAGAACAGTTTTCTATGAGCAGATTGTGTATGTCTGCTTCTTTGTTGGCCAAAGAAGTGTAGAGGAATATCTTCTTCCATACATTGAGCAGGCTTTAAGTGATACAGCTGAAGGTGTAATAGCTAGTACATTGGATTGCTTGACCATTCTGTCCTATAATGGTTTCCTAAGGAAAAGAATACTTGTGGAAATGATACAACATGCCTTTCCATTGCTATGTTATCCCAGCCAGTGGGTAAGGAGGTCGGTTGCATCTTTCATAGCTGCAAGTAGCGAGAGTTTGGGTGCTGTTGACTCCTATGTTTTTCTAGCCCCCGTAGTTCGCCCCTTTTTGCGCAGGCAACTGGCTTCCTTAGCTTCGGAGAAAGCTCTTCTTTCATGCCTGAAGCCTCCTGTTTCTAGGCAGGTATTCTATGAAGTATTAGAAAACGTCCAGGGCTTGGACATGCTGGAGAGACAGCAAAAGATATGGCATGCATCAACGCAGCCTAAACAATGGGAAGCTGCAGATTCACCTAAAAAGGACAAGGGACTCCAGGATCCAGAAAGTGGGAGACTTTCTGTTGACCAAATGGACACAACTGAATGTAATAGTAGTGAGGTTAAGTTGAGAGGTAAGGGGTGTTGTATCCATGGTGCTCCACGTACACTTGACATAAGCGATCATCTTTCATCAGAAAAGCTGAGGTTCTCAGGCTTGATATCTCCTCAGCTCAGTGGTAGTAACAGCTTCCGTCTTGATAAATCATATGAAAATATACCTGTGTACTCCTTCTCCTTAGACAAAAGAGAAGCAGGGCATTCACAGCGAGCTTCTGATGCTTCACATCAGCTGAAATCTTTAAGAAGTAGTTCATTTTCCACAGCTCCTAATCTTGCCTCAAGTTTATTTAGTGTCGCTTGTGGCAGTACACAGTTCCACAGAGTGGTTCATGAACCTGAACTCAAAGAAAGTGATCAGAACTCATGCATGAGTAGCAAATTTCAGGACATAGGAATCTCTAGCACTGTAAAAGGAAATTCAATGTTTGTGGAGGATATCTCATCTCCAAGTGAAATAACGGGGCCACCGGCTCTCTCATGGATTTCGACACTTCCTGATTCTGGATGGAAGCCCCGGGGAGTGTTGGTTGCTCATCTACAGGAGCATCGTTCTTCTGTGAATGACATTGCTGTTTCAACTGATGACAAATTCTTTGTGAGTGTGTCAGATGATTCAACTGTGAAGCTATGGGAGTCAAGAAAGCTACAAAAGGATATCTCATTTAGGTCTAGGCTAACGTACTCTTTGGAGGGAAGCAGGGGCTTATGCGCAGTTATGCTCTGGGGTTCAGCCCAAGCGGTTGTCGGTGCATGTGATGGAAGGATACACACGTTCTCTGTGGATTACGCTTCCAGAAGACTTGAGAACGGCAACATTGCTGAGAAGTGCTCAGGGATTGCTGATATATCGAAGAACAAAACAGGGGAAGGTGCAATACTGAGCATTGTCAACTCTGCTGATGCCGATGCTAATCATACACTCATGTACAGCACACAGAGTTGTCGTATTCATCTATGGGACACTAGAACAGGAACAAACTCTTGGACTTTAAAAGCCACTCCTGAGGAGGGTTATATCTCTAAGTTGGTGACAGATCCATGTGGAAACTGGTTTGTCTCAGGGTCTTCTAGGGGTGTGCTGTCTCTATGGGATCTTCGGTTCCTAATACCTGTCAACTCATGGTCATATCCTCATCCATGTCAAGTAGAAGACATGTGTCTGTATATTCCTCCTCCAAACACACTGTTTTCTGCCACGGCTAGACCTCTTATCTATGTTGCAGCAGGTTTTAATGAGGTTTCTCTATGGAATGCTGAGACTGGTAGTTGCTATCAGGTACATCACCTGTTCCTTTTAATGTTTATTGGCGGGGGAAGTTGTCATATCAGTGGTGGACATCATTAGTTGGTCTTATTAGAAAGACGAAAATTCCTTGCAATTGCCACGGTTGCACTGAAGGCTCTTTTCAGACTTCATAGGGCAACACGTATGCTCACACTCAGCCCACATAATGACCTTGTGTGCTGTGCTTGGTTGCTATTTTCATGTTTTTCCTCAAAAAGGAAAAAAAGAGAAAACAAAGACGCCCTGACCAGGCCGAGTTAGCACAACCTTAAACCCCAGCTTGATTCAGCCCATTCAATTTGGTGGGCTGTGCTGTTGCCTGGTTTGATCTGAGCCTGGGCTGGTCTGGGCTGTATAGCCTGCTCATTTGGCACCTCTGAGATAGGTGGATGATTTATTCCCTCTGATGTCGTAGATAATGCACTTGTAATTATACCTAGTGAGTTTGTTTTGCTGGATTCAATTTTTGGCAGGTATTCCAAGTGCCAGTTAATAATGCCAATGCTGCAGTGTCTGACCTGCCTTGGGCTCTGTCCAGGCCTCCAATCAAGGCAAATCTTAAGTCAGACCCAGCACAAAATGTCAACCTGAAATATAGAGTTGACGAGTTTAATGAACCTTCTCCTCGCCTCTCCGGCATTCGCTCATTACTGCCTCTACCAGGGGGAGATTTGCTAACAGGAGGAACAGATTTGAAGATACGTCGATGGGACCAAAGCAGGTTCTAGCTTGCATCTTCGCTCTCCCTTCGTTATTTCGTTGCAATTCTTAAGCAAGATCTTCTCATTTGCTTCGTTAAATACAGACCTGAGAGGAGTTACTCTATTTGTGGGCCAACAATTAAGGGCCTTCGAAATGATGAAGTCTACGAAATTAGATCTTGCTCCGGTGTGCAGCTTGTGCAGGTACTTGATTACAGACGGTGTGCTTAGATGTTTTTCTAGTAAAGGGATTCGAAATCAATCATCCCGTCTGTCTTTGTCCTGATTTCTGTAGTATTGTCTGGCTTATTTGCGTGACTGGAATTATTTAATTGAAGGGATCAGCTGTGATCACTGTATCTTTTATTTGGGTAGCCGACGAAGCTGAGCTCCAGTAAAATTTGATTAACTTTCATGAGTATCGCGAAGAATCTCCACTTTTCAGGATTAGAGAAGTCATTCTCATGTTTTAGTCCTAACACTGCTCCCTTCTGTAACTCTGTTTATGTTCACTCGCCGACTACCTTTGTGAAGTAACCTACTACTTGTCAAATACCAACCCATGTTATACATATTCCTGAATTTCTGATGAAGGCTCCTTTTTCTCTCTTTTTTTCCTGTTAATAATATGACGCATCTCTGAGCGCTGTTAACTCCTAGGACATCTCGGTGATGTAGGTTTGTTTTTTCCTTTTTTTTGATTTGGGGGGTTTTTTGGGGGGGGGGGGGGAGATCGGGAGAAGGGGGAAAATAGGGGAAATCTCCCTCACCAAGATGCCCCTAATGAGAATGTTGGGTTTGAATACTACCGTACCCTTCCTTTCGTTGTTGAGTAAGGATAATGAGTATTAGTCTCCCAGTCTCATTTTTATTAACCAAACAAGGGCGTACTATTGTTTTCATTCTTTCACGCAGGTAACCTGAATTTCTGTTCTTAAAGGGTACCATCTTCTTCCCTCTGCGCCCCCCCCCCCCCAAAAAAAAACTCTTGAACAGATACTCTTGCTTGTTAATGGGAGCCTTCCCTTTCAGTACTTACTACTTACCCCTTCCGAAACTCCACTATGGGCAAAGGGTTGCCATTCTTAGATTTGTGAAGGAGGAAAAATAGTTAAAAATGAAGTTGAAAAGCTAGTCTAATTAGAATGTGATGCAAATATGTGACATGCATATACACTTCACTTGATAAAAACAGTGTCATTTGAAACAGGAGATGAGTACGAGACCTCTAACTGCCAAATTGACAACAAAAGCAGTCCTTGCAGCAGCGGCTGCTGATCCTGCTGGTTGTCATCGTGACTCCATTCTTTCACTTGCATCTATCAAGTTGAACCAGAGACTCTTGATATCAAGTAGCCGAGATGGGACGATCAAGGCCTGGAAATGATGCTTTCCGGGTTCCTATCTACATTTTCTTTTTTTTTTTCTTTTTTTTTTTTTTTAACTGCAGATGAAGGGTCATCTGCAAATGCTATTTTGTTGATAGCAGGTAAAATTACAGTAAACAATTTTTGTGGCTGGTTAAGATGTTGATTCTAGAGCCCCCGTTCGAACTTGAGGCCATCCTACTGGGGAAGATAATTATTTATTTTTTTGGCTGGTTTCTGAACCAACCCATCATAGGAGATTGATTTCCTCTAGCAGGCCATCTCTTTGATGGCCGAAAGTCGATTTTGTATATTCACATATAGAAAAACTTGTAGGGTGCCTTTGCCAGCCCTACATGGATTGTATAATGTATAGTATATCATCAAAAAGGGTTATCTATTGGTATTTGATCGATCTTCTCATCGAGGTATGGAGTTCAATTGTTAGATGACTTTTGGGAGGCGGTGGCGTCCCCCGTTGCCTCTCCCTCTTCCATTTCTAGCCTCACCCATTGAGATGGCAGCATGAGCGATGGGGTGCTTTGGTAGGCTATCGTACCAAGCTAGGTGAGAGGAGGGGGAGGTGTTCCGCAGGTAGGTGGTGATTTTCTCTTTGGTTTATTCTTCCATATTGTAAGAATGCAAGTAGCAAAGGCAATGGTTTTGCTTTCTTCAGACACTGCTTTTTGTAGTAAAATCTTGATCTGGTTTGAATACTTTTCCTGTTTTCTACTTGCGATGATCCCTACTTAAATTAGACAGAGGCACAAAATAAAAGAAGAAATAGAAAGGCCAAACTTGGCTAACAATATGCGACTAGATTTCCGTCTCTGAAAATATGATCACTATAAGAAAAATAGGTGGCTTCTACGCTTAAAATTCTTCGGCCGCACATACATGTGAAGTTAGGACTGCTTCCTTTTCTTAGGCAGTAGGCTAAATGTGCTGTGGGAGAGAGTGGGAAAATATTTCCCCCGCTTATTAAGCGTGGCAGCGGATCAAGTGTCCACTCTGGTAAGCGTGCGGAATGACGCATCTCTCCACGCTTATATCTGAAAACAGTATGCTGTACATATAAGAGTAGGGATGGATCTTTTCTTGTGAACACCATGCCTTCTATTCCCACACCTATAAGTGCTAGGAACATGCACGCATGTAACTTCAACTTTTTCCTTTAAAGCATTGATAAGCACCTGATTAGCCCTTCAATTGCGAGAACAATTGAGCAGCATCCTACTTGAACTGGTACGCGTACATCATTTCACATTGTCGTTACTTCTACTACTAGAACTGAGATTGCTCCAAGGTTGATGGTTCTAGCATAAATAAATCTTTCATCCCAAGATCTGATGACGAATGCTTCTGTGCTAAAGAAGAGGATTTGGATCCATAAAAGTTGATTACGATGATTCGGTACTTGTATGGATAAATTATGTGTATATATGTATATAAAAAGTGTGTGCTAACATCCCTACTTGAAAGTTAAAACTTCATACAATGTTAGATGTAGGTTTTGTTCCTTTTTGGATAAATATGTACATGTATAAATGAGATAGGGAATTCATAATTTGAAATATGAAAGATCTAATGTCAATTAATTTGTGTAATACTATATTAATTTTTGTATAAATTAATAAGTAGTTTATTGATTTTAAGATCTCATTTAGAAAAATCATAATGTGTTTGGATTTTAGATGTCTGCAAATTCATAATCCAAGTAAGTATGAAATTTGAATAAATGTGAAAAGAACAAATTAGAAGACGGTTCAAATTTGAAATAAGACAAGTTCAATTTAATAAAAATTTTAATTCAACAAAATAAGTTCACTTTAGCAAAAAAAAGGTCAAGAATTCCCCCCCCCCCAAAAAAAAAGAGGAAGTTCAAATATGTTAAATTTAATAATAGTCAATTTAGACAAGTTCAATTCAAAAAACAAATTAAATTTAATTAAATTGAATGAAAATAAGTTAAAAAATACGCACTCGCCCCAAAAAAAGTTGAAAAAAACATATCTAAGTTAAAATCAATTAATTAAATTGCATTTTAAACTTGGAATAAAACATTAGCAAAGTTGCCCCTTTCAAGATAGTCTAGTAATAGAGTGACCCTTTAACTGATTTTCAAAAGAAATATTAGAACTTATTTTCCTTTAAACTGCATACGTAAAAATTTATCCATTTAAAAAAATAAAGTCAGCAGAGTTAGGTTTCAAACGACAACCAGGTCACGTTCCACAATCTAACACTATGTTACATTGGTTGAAAAGAGAAAAAAATAAATAAATGAAGATAAGTATATGATTTGTTCATTTCCACCACAACAATAATTAATTAATTATAGCTCTACTATACTAATTTATATGGATCATAGTCTGTCTCAGATCACAGACCATTACATTATGTACATGTTTTCTCTTAGAAAATGTTATCCTCTAATGTTCTAAATTTGTTTTGCTAATAAAGTGGTTGTTGCCTGTTTTTTTCTCTCTCTCCCCCCCCCCCACCTAATGTAGATGCAAACTTCATTTTCAAATATGATTAAAAATGTGTAATTCTCAACTCGCGAGATAATTGGCTTGTTATCTTTTGGATCCTCAACGACGAACAGGCTTTTAAAATTATTTTTGTAAGTTACAGAGTAAATGTTGCTACGATGTCATAGGAAAATTTATATTAACTTACGGGATTGAAGAAGAATGTAAGATTACAAGAGATATGTACTGTCATATTCATTACAAATCAGTTGTTCTGTTTGCTATTGCCTATATATTGGAAAAGCGATGTTTGATCTTGAAATTTCAATTCAAACTGTACAATAACTCTCGACATTTCTTTATAAGACAATACTACGTATGACTTTTCTTTACATGACCTCCATTTCCCTTACTACCACTCCAAATGCACTTGTGATTTAACTGTCTTTTTCTATGTTTACTGGTTTTCTTAGTATGTAATTGGTATTATTTACGACAAACTTGTTACAACATCGGTGTCATTTGAATGAAAACCCCAGCAAAAAGAAAAAGAAAAGATTACGCAATTTTCTTGACATTTGATTGTCTGTATTAGAGTTTAAATACGTATGTGCTCTAGTGACAACATGTCACATGGCTAACAGTGATTGTTCACTTATCACCAGCCATGCATATATACATTACCATCAATCGTGAAATTAGAATGAGATCGCCCACATTCATCGATTCGAATTGACTTATTTAATAAATAGATTAATTTTGTGTCAACCTTAAAATAATTTAGATTTATTCAAAATTGAAAAATAACATGTCTTCAAGTTAAACAATCAAATTGTGTCGATGAATTCGAGTCAAAATCGGTTTAGTTCGTGTGTCTCTCAATAACTTCAGATCGGCTTCGAATTATGTGATCGTATCGGGGGTTAGATTTTTCCAGCTCTACTTAATTATTAAAAAAATTATGTATGGCAAAATATTAATCCACCGTGCCTTATAAGACACGCAACAAATAATTATTCCATATTCACATGTTAATTCGGTGCAAATGATCTACAAACCTACACTATGTATGGAAAAAAAATCATAAACTATTTTTGAGCTGCCATGAATATTCAAAGTGATTCACACAATTAAAATATTAGGGTAATTACAATCGTGAAGATGACATTCATATGTGTAAGGGTATAATCGGGTAGAATATAGTTGAGCTTAATGAAATGAGTGGAACAATTTAAAGTCGTAGCAACTAGCAAGTGAGCCGAGTCGAGCCGAGCCTTTCATAAGATTTTTGAGCTGGCTTCGGGTTATCACGATCGCGCGTAGTTTGGCTCGAATCCAAGTTGAGCTATATGTAAATAATAATGTTCTCTCCGTCCCAGAAAGAATGCTCCTTTTTTTTTTTGAAGGTCACAAAATTATGTCCAATTTCTAAACTTGTGTGCACTAAATTCATAAAATTTCCCCAAGCATCCCTATTTCTGAATTTAAAAAACACAGTTATGAAAAGGAATGTAGCCGAAGGATACTTTTGAATTTAAATATTAAAGATATTATTGATATTTTCGTTTAAAAAATGATAGTGCATATTATATTGAAAATACGAATTTTCTTGTAGGCAAATCATAAAAAATTTCATTCTTTAAGTCAACCACAAGTTTAAAATGATGTGAAATTCCATAGATAGATTTAATGCTCTAATATGTCCATACTCGAATATCTGTAGGACTTGATGTGTGGATATTGCAAAACCCTCCTCAATATGTTGCAATAGTTCAATATGAGAATTGTCGAGATCTGAATCACTCAACAAAACTATAATACCATATTTAATAACTAACTGAACTAAAAGTATAAACTGATGATTAAAAATAAGAACAGATATTATACCCTGACTCTTCTAATCAACTGCTGATTCATTCGTCCATACTCCATGGACGGTCATTAAAAACAAACGTGAGGGGGTTTGTTGATTTGCTCAATATATGTGCATAGGTGGGCAGCAACTGTGAAATGACACTTTTTTCTTTTGGTCTTGCAAGTTTGCATATTATTATTTAATTCGACCGTTAAAATTTTGTGGCTATGAACAATGGTTGTATTTACATGTTAAGAAAATAATAATATTAGGGGCGGCGGTGATTGGAGTACTTGAAATTGACGGCTGAGAATAGAGGACATTAGGTAAAAAGTTATTTATTAAGGATTTGGTAATGCCAGCTCTCTTTTTAGTTTTAGCACATTGGTTTGCCACGTATCCCAGTATCCCACCAAGAGTGTACATCCAATCGCACTCTTCCAATTCTCTAGCAACACAAATAATGTTGCTAAAGATTACGTAATTTTCATCTATTTTTAAAATATAAAAAGAGTGAAATATGCTCCCAAGAGCTGAATAGTAAAGCCTGCACGCAAACTACTCGTGTTATTCAAACTAAAAAAAAAACAATCTTTACTTTACCATTGTACAGATGGTATTTAACAATAATAGATGTCCTTAGAATAGAAACAAGGATAAGGTTATATTAGTTGTTTAATTTGATATTAATACGACTAATATAATGAAAGAACAACTTACAACTTTATTGAGTTTTATTTTTTGACAGGGCTAGCTGTATGTCTTCGACATGTACGTCTAACATATTTTAATTTTTGATTTTAAAACTTTTTTCTATTTTCTGTGTGTCAGACACGTGTCCAAGAAGTGTCGGTGTCATATTAGCGTCCAGCACGTGTTTGACATGAGACACGACACCTATAAGAAGTGTCTGTACTTCATAGCCAATTGCACTATATAATTGGCACCCCCTCCCCCCAATTCTCTCTTTCTTATGTGGAAAGTGGTAAATAATAAAATCCCCAGGTAATCCTTTCAAAACGATTCCAGTGATTATCATCTACATGGTAGAATGATCATTATAATAAGAAGCATAAAATTAATGGACTAATTAACTATTAAATTTTGTGACCTATCTACACCATCCAGTTTGTTCCTAGATCTGTCACTTCTTGGTTTGCAAGATGACACACACACATTTGTTTAGCCTGTTGCATGAAGAATCTGTTGGAGATTTTCAAGGTGCAAGAACAGGCCGAGGGAGCAGGAGACCACCACGGTCTGCCCGTGGTGAATGCCACGGCCCGTGGCTCTCTTTTTTCCTGATGGCTTGTTTTGTTCTGGGCAACAAGGATCACGGACCACCCGTGGTGTCTACTACGGTCCACAGTCTGCAGTTTCTAACTATTTTCTATCCAGATTGAAGCCTCCAATGGTATTTACCTCAAAAGACACATGTCAACAGGTGCATATCTGGTGCCTCTTCAGATTAAGAGGCGTAGGTATAAGAAGAAGAGAAACCAACACATGCAACATAGATTTTCTTAGTGAGTGACTACAGCACTCTCTTTGATTTGACATTGAAAAAACCTTGAACATCTATACTTTCCTTACTCAGCATCTTATCTTTAAGATTGTTTACGGTATAGTAAATGCATCTTAAGGAAAGTTTATACGTTCTCGATTTGCTGAGATATCTAGTACCATATTCAACTCATTTTTCTAACATTCTTAAGACTTATTTGACAATGGCAACACTTCGTGGGATGACATCCAATTTTCAGAAATTGGACAAGTTCGAGAGCATCAGTTTTCGATGTTGGCATAAGAAGATGCATTTCGTCCTCACCACAGTGAAGGTGGTGTATGTGCTGAATACTCCATATCCTATGGAAACCGAAAACGAGTCTTTGGAGCAAACCTACCGAAGATCCAAGTTCAAGAACGATGACTACATATGCCATGGTCATATCTTGAATAGCATGTCGGATGCCTTGTTTGATATCTATCAAGGGATTGAGTCTGCTAAGAAACTTTGGGAGGCAATGGAGAACAAGTACATGACAGAAGGTGCATCAAGTAAGAATTTTTTAGTAGGTTTGTTTAACAATTACAAGATGGTCGAAGAACGCCATGTTCTTAACCAATTGCATGAAATTCAATGTATCTTAAGTCACTTTAAGCAACACAAAATGCATATGGATGAGTATATTATAGTTTCCTCTATTGTAGACAAACTTTCCCCCTCTTGGAAAGACACTAAAAGAACCCTAAAACATAAGAAAGAGGATATGTCTCCTGAGAACTTGACTAACCATCTTCGAATTAAGGAAAAGTTACGTATACAGGATGACACTAAGGAGCATGTCTCCAAGGTTCATGTAATCGAAGGTGGCAAATAAAGTCTAGGACAGAAAGGAAACAAGAAAAGGCCATACAAGGATAGCAACAACAAGGGTAACAAGAAGGCAAAAGCGATTTGTTGGGAATGCAACAAACCGAGCCATAAGAAGAGAGATCGCACTATTTAGAAGTGCAAACATGGATTGAACAACCAAAAGGCCAAGACAAAGGACAGCTTTGTGGCTATGATCTTTGATCAAATCAATGTTGTCCAAAGTGACAATGATTGGTGGTTGATTTGGGTGCCTCCAAGCATGTGTGCAAAGTCCGCTCCTTCTTCAGGACTCTTATACCAACCGAGGATGGAAAAGTGTTCTACATGGGCTACACCTCAACTGTTGATGTAAAAAGAATAGGCCAAGTAGAACTAGTCTTTACTTCCGGCAAAACTCTTGTGTTGAATGATGTATACTATGGAAGTTAGGAAGAATCTTGTTTTCGGTTTTCTTGTTAATAAGTTTGGCTTCAAACAAGTATATTAAGCCGACAATTTTATTTTGTCCAAGGGTGGTGTCTTTGTGGGGAAGGGATACGCTGGGGGTGACATATTTAAGTTGAATGTAATCACTCCTTTTAGTAGTAACAAAGTGAACAATTCTGCTTACATACTTGTCTATTCTATTTCTTCTCTATGGCATAATCGTCTTGTATATGTGAATTATAAGAGGTTGAAAGAGATGTCTAGACTTGAGTTAATTCCAAACATGGATGAAAACATGGAGAAGTATAAGACTTGCATGTTAACAAAGATTACTAGGAGCTCTTTTCCTAATGTTCAAAGGATCACCAAATTGCTTGAATTAATTCATAGTGATTTAGGTGATTTTTATAGCACTCCTTTTGGAGGAAAGAAATACTATGTCACATTCATTGATGATTTCTCAAGATATTGCCAAGTGTATCTTTTAGATGTTAAAAGTGAAGCATTAGACAAGTTTAGGATTTTAAAGAATGAATCTGACTTGCATTGTGAAACCTTCATTAAAAGACTAAGATTGGATAGGGGTGGTGAATATTATGATCCAAGTTTTTTCCAGTCAATCGATATAGTTCATGATGTCACAGCACCTTACACACCACAACAAAATGGTCTAGCGGAAAGAAAAAATCGAACCTTAACTGAAATGGTAAACGCTATGCTTTCTAAGTCTGATCTAAGTAAAGGTTTTTGGGGTGAAGCAATGCTCACAGCATATTATATCCTTAATAGGGTTCCTAACAAAAGGAACTCTACTACCCACATGAGTTGTGGAATAAGAGAAAACTAAACCTGAGTTATTTCAAAGTTTGGGGTTACAGGGCTATTGTAAGAGTCCTAGAACCCAAGAAGAGAAAATTGAGAGAAAGAGGAATTGAGTGCATCTTTATAGGTTATGCTGAACACAGCATAGCCTATAGATTTATGGTCATTAAACCAAATGACTCAATCACGACGAGCAACATGATTAAATCAATAGATGCAATTTTTGATGAAAATAAATTTTCTTCAATTCCTAAATCCAATAACCTTATTCCAACTACCATGGCTCCAAGTAATGGTCAAGAACATGGAGACATAGTAGAAGTAAGAAGGAGTAAGCGGATTAGAAAGAAGAAATCCTTTGGACCAGATTTCTTTGTCTACTTGGTAAAATGAACTAGGGAATCTATTGAAAATGAAATTCGCTACGTTTATAGCATTGATTCAGATCCTACCTCTTTTAAAGAGGCTATGGAATCACAAGATGCTCCTTTCTAGAAAGAAGCAGTCTAAGATAAAATGAACTCAATAATGAAAAATAACACTTGGGTCTTAGTAGATCTACCCCCTGGATGTAAACCTATAACATCTAAGTGGATCTTTAAAAGGAAAAGAAGAGTAGATGGTACCATAGAAAGATTTAAGGCTCAGTTGATAATAAAGGATTTTAATCAAAGACATGCTATTGACTACTTTGACATGCACCGGTAGCTAGGATTGCAACTATTAGAGTCCTTATTGCTATTGCTGCAATTTAAAAGCTAGTGATCCATCAAATGGATGTAAAAACTGCATTCTTAAATGGTAAATTGGAAGAGGAGGTGTATATGAAACAATCTGAAGGTTTTGTAATTTTAGGCCAAGAAAGAAAAGTATGCAAACTCATAAAATCACTGTATGGCTTGAAGCAAGCACCTAAATAGTGGCATCAAAAATTTGATAAAGTAGTGCTTTCATTTGACTTTAGGATTAATGAATCGACAAATTTGTGTATTCCAAGTTTGAACATGGAAAAGGTGTGATTATATGTCTGTATGTTGATGACATGCTGATTTTTGGGACTAACTTAGAGGAAGTAGAGAAAACCAAGAAATTTCTATCTTCCAAGTTCTCCATGAAAGATATGGGGGAGGCTGACATTATACTTGGCATCAAGATCATTAGAAATAATGATGGTATTTACTTGACACAATCTCATGATATTGAGAAAGTACTTGGGAAGTTCAATTATCGAGATTGCCTCCTGGTATCCACTCCATTTGATTCAATTTATAAGTTGACTCGAAACAGTGGGAGACTTATTGCATAACTTGAGTATGCAAAGGTCATAGGATGCTTGATGGATGCCATAACAAGCACAAGGCCGGATATTACATTCGCCGTTAGGAAGTTAAGCCGATATACTAGTAACCCTAGTAAAATTCATTGGCGTGCAATAGAAAGAGTCTTGAGGTATTTAAAGAATACTCAAGACTATGGCCTACGTTATTCAGATTATCCTTCGGTCTTTGAAGGATACTCGGATGCAAGTTGGGTAACTGATAGAGAGGATTATACCTCCACGTGAGGTTGGGTATACTTGCTTGGTAGTTGGGCTGTATGTTGGGCATCCAAGAAACAAACATGTATAACAGATTCTACCATTGCAGCTGAGTTTGTGGCCTTAGCTGTCGCAAGCAAAGAGGCAGAGTGGCCAAGAGACTTATTATTGGAAGTGCTATTGTGGCTTAAGCCAATGTCGCCACTCTCGATCCATTATGATAGCAAATCAACACTATCCAAGGCTTATAGTCATGTCTATAATGGCAAATCAAGGCACATTGGACTTAGACATGCCTATCTTCATAAGTTGATCAAGGATGGAGTGATCACTGTCAACTTTGTGCGAATAAGTGAAAATCTTGCAGATCCTTTAACCAAGCGTCTAGCAAAGGACTTGGTGTTTTCAAAGGGGATGGGACTCAAGTCATATCTTTAATCACTAATAATGAAGCCTCAACTTAATTCGTGATATGACGTCAAGTCTTAAGTTCAATGAGTGACAACATTATATAGTGATTGATAGCACTAACATAATTCATCCCAAGGTAAGAGTGCTTGTAAACTGTAATGTTTATAAGAGGGTGAGTTATACTCTTAATAGACCTTGATTGAATGACTTATATTATAGGAGCAAATTTCTAAGGTCTACCTAAGTGAGTGTTGTTGCAGAAAAACAGAGTTTTAATATTTATAAACCCCAAGTGCAAGGTGTATCGTTGAGTACTTGGGGTGTCGTCCGCAGGGAATTGTGTTTCCAACTACCAGGGCTAGCTAAAGCGTCTCGAGCTAGGCAGGATCGAAGGGTGAAGGACTAAACTACGTTATAAACACAGAAACAAACGACTTGGAGTTGTGATTTTACCAATGGATAAACTAACTAACCAAGATGAGTCCTAACCTACCCAAACCACGCTACGAACAAGAGATGGTCGGTTGCACCATCAAAGACCACTCAAGCCCTCTCTCAAGGGTCATGAGCTAGTCTAGTTAGTCTAACCGCCTATTCTCATGGGGTTAGCCCAACTAGACCACAAAACTAGCAACCCCGGACCTAGCTCGATTCGGATACTATTCTCATGTCCCGAACTCAACCATTCTCTCTCCCACACTAGCAAATTGACCTCACCTCTCAGCATAAGTCAATCGCCCAAAAATATGGATGAAAACCCTCTCAGGCATTTCATCGAACACTTGGCGGGCGTGAAGGAAAACTCTAGGTTCTAAGCATGGATTGAGTATGGTTAGGCCAAATACAAGATTAATTAGCCATCAAGAGGCTAATCACAACCCAAGCCAATACAATCTACCAACAAAATATCAAGAACACATCAAAACCTAAACTAACCAACAAGAACAAGAACATGAAGAACAAAGCAAAGGAAATGAATTAAAACGAATCTAAACAAGTAAATAACATAAATTAACAACGAAAACTAAACATACAAACTAAACAAAGTAAATACAAGAATTAAAACAACAAGAACATAGCAACGAATAGAGAGAGGAGGAGAAAACTTAGTCTTGAATTGATGAAGAACTTGAGATTCAAAGGTTGAATTCAATGTTACAATCTTCAATCCTAAACTAATCTCCCTTATTAACTAAAATCTAACCTAAACTAACCTAGAAATCGCCAAAGAATCGCCAGAGCTAATCCCCGTGCGAACCCCCCGAACCACCTCTGAACAGACGCCCGAAAAAGGGATTTATCGCGAACCCAGGCCCGACGCACGGCCGTGCCGGGACGCACGGCCGGCCGTGCGCCTGAACGCACGGTGCGTGGCCGTGCGTGGCTTCGGCCACCGGTGCACGACCGTGCCGACCTGCAGGTCGGCCGTGCACCGTCCTTCGCTGCTGCTTCTCGCTTATTTTCGCTGATTTTCATCGTTTTGTCCCATCTTCGTCCCTTTCTGCGACGTTTGCTTGATTTGGAGTTATTTCCTACAAAATATAAATAAAACAAGGTAAAATCCTAAAGAATTAAGTTATTATACGAGTAAAAGTGGGTGAAAGAAGCACGTAAAATGGGTAAATTTACCGTTCAACACACCCCCACACCTATCTTTTGCTCGTCCTCGAGCAAAAATAAAAGAAAAACTAAAGTAACCAACTAACTCACTTTCGTAGGAATCACGGTTGTATTTAGCGTATGCAACAAGCCCTTTAAACCCCTTGGTTACCCCAAGTGGACGAGTAAGGTCTCGTGAGGGTTTGCAGAAGATATACCCACAAAATCTCAAAAAGGAAAAACAAAGAAAAGAGAAACACAAATCGAAAAATAAAAATGACAAAACACAATATATACAATAGGGTGAACTGTACACGTTCGGATCAACCAAAACCACCTAGTAGCTCAAATATCAGTCTGTACACAAGCATTATATGCATTTCAGGACACATCATCCCAAAGAATGGCATTCAGATATCAGCTTTTCACCCCACGACGCATGAAAATAATGAATCCATCCTGGTGCCTGTGTGCAAGTGTATCATCACCCTGAAACTAAGCCTACCAAAACCAAACTCAATCCCACGCAATTGACACAAGCTACCTTTTCAAATGGCTAGCATGGAAAGCAGGCTTCCCCAGTAGCAGTATTGCCTCAAAGGGTAACACCCAGTAGCGCATGCCTCAAAGGGGTACTTGTCATTTCCAACTCTTTTCTTCCCCACTTGTTTTTCTTTTCCATTATTTTTTTCATTACAAACTCATGTCACGCCTCAAAGGGATGCACCCAGTAGCGTTTGAATTTGTTTGTTTTTTTTGCTTTTGTTTTGGAAAAAGGGGGTGCCAGCGCATATAAAGGGAACTGTGCAGTAGACAGTGGGAGAGTCGATCGTGAAAGACTAAGAATTCAGGATGATGACAATACATGAATTCAGGACTGGATTGCAAAACTACGATGGACTGTTGGGGTTAGAACTGAGGTTTAAAACGACAGACTGGGGATGAACATCTATCATGCACATTATACTTATATACGAGCTAATAGTCAAGGTATCAGGGATCAAGGCTGATCAAAATAGTACAAAACTCCCTTAAATGCAAAAAGAAAAGAAAAATTTACACAAAAATGAAAAATTTTCACAAAAATAAGAAGAAAAATGGGAGATGACCCCACCCCCACACCTAAATCTCACAATGTCCTCATTGGGAGCGTGAGTCATCACCAACACACAAAAATAAAGAAAACAAAATCAAACACAAGAAAAACAAAAGACGACAAAAATATATACAAGCTAACACACTCTCCCAAAAACACAATCTCACCCAAAACAACAACACGATCACACATATATACAAACTGACACCACCAAAAACAAATATGGACCAATCCAACAACACCACCAATCACAACACAATAAAAATTCACAAAAACACGAAAATGGTGATCATAACCAACAACGGCTCGGCAGCATCCACATTTCACCACAAGATGATCACCAACCAAAACACAATCCTAATATCCACAACTAAACAAAAATAAAAAGAAAGAAAAGAAAAATAGAAAGAAGGGGGGGAAGAGTGAGAACGAGTATACCAGGTCGGGTACTGAATGTACCCGAACTATGCCATGACGGCTTAAGGAGCATCAGCCACTCCTTGCCGCTCAAGATGCGATTCGTCAGCTCGGATGCAGTCAAAGCTCTCAGGAGCTTATCATGCATAGCTGCATGTAGCTCGGAATGGTGTGAGTAAGGGAACACTGGTAAAGATGGAGCAAACAAAGTTAGTGCCCTCTTAAACTCACCAAATACCTGTGAGAAATCAGTAGAAAAATCAAATGCAATAGTCAACACGATTTCTCCAGGCATGCCCTCTAGGTACGGACGAGAAGGATCAAGGAGGGGGTCATACC
Source organism: Carnegiea gigantea (assembly GCA_029747015.1). NCBI lineage: Eukaryota > Viridiplantae > Streptophyta > Magnoliopsida > Caryophyllales > Cactaceae > Carnegiea > Carnegiea gigantea. The sequence goes on from JAKOGI010001372.1 coordinate 118,251, forward strand.
CTCTAAAAGTACCTAGAGACTTACGGCAGGCAGCCTCATTCCCCTCAAGTATCACAAGAGGATCGATAAGCGACAAATCACAACACTTAGGGGAATGGGAGGGTGGTGAACATGAATAGGAAGCATGGGATGTATCAAGAGAGGTGGGGGATATATTATCAACAAAATTAGGACTAGTTGGCCCTGCAACCACAACATCCATGCATGAAGTCCCTGTGGGAGTCCCATAAAAAGTATGCACCTCAATAGAAACATTGTCGGACTCAGACCAAGTATCATCCTCCTCAACACTAGCGCTAACGCCAAAGGTCTCACCTACCTCAAACTCCGTCAACTGAGCTAAAGGGGAAGGTGTATCAGGAAAGGTCATGATAAGCGCAGTGTTGTCCCAAAGGGTATTAGGAAAGGATGAAGCAACAGTGAGTGAAGGGATCAAGGGAGGGTCGACTACGTCCTCTAGTCCGGACTCTAGAGGTGGTAAAGACGCACCATCATCACACAGGTTGACATCAAGTCTAGGAGCACTAGAATTAGGGTCAATCTCGGGTGATAGGTCATACTCCCGCATTTTATTAACAAACTCAGCAAACTCAACTTGTTGCTTATTCATTGTCTCTATCATATTGCTAAGTCTAGCAAAGCCTTCATTAGAAATATGATAGGGACAAGAAGTACTGGCGTGGTCAGAACAATGGCAAATTTCGCACACAGGAGGGGCATAATTAGGGATGCAAGGGGGTGGGGTACAAGAATCAGAACAACTAGTTTCAAATTCATAAGTATCCCAAGCCAACCACTCAAGTAATTCCCAAGCTTCATCAACATTTCGAGCATAGAAATCCCAATGCTCCAAAAGAGCACGGGTCTCACAATTCACACCCTCATCAACAACATGCAATATTTCCCATTTTCCATATAAACATCCACAAGAAGCACATTGAGCAAGATAAGCATGTAAACGATCCCAATAACGGTAAAATAATTCTTACTCACATTGGGGAAAATGGAAAATTGCCATTGAAATTTTTTTTGAAATTTTTTTTTTTTTGGGATTTTCAAAAGGCCTAGCCTCGAATGCTGAAGTAAACCCTAATATTGAAAAACGCCAATTCCCCGGCAACGGCGCCAAAAACTTGTTGCAGAAAAACAGAGTTTTAATATTTATAAACCCCAAGTGCAAGGTGTATCGTTGAGTACTTGGGGTGTCGTCCGCAGGGAATTGTGTTTCCAACTACCAGGGCTAGCTAAAGCGTCTCGAGCTAGGCAGGATCGAAGGGTGAAGGACTAAACTACGTTATAAACACAGAAACAAACGACTTGGAGTTGTGATTTTACCAATGGATAAACTAACTAACCAAGATGAGTCCTAACCTACCCAAACCACGCTACGAACAAGAGATGGTCGGTTGCACCATCAAAGACCACTCAAGCCCTCTCTCAAGGGTCATGAGCTAGTCTAGTTAGTCTAACCGCCTATTCTCATGGGGTTAGCCCAACTAGACCACAAAACTAGCAACCCCGGACCTAGCTCGATTCGGATACTATTCTCATGTCCCGAACTCAACCATTCTCTCTCCCACACTAGCAAATTGACCTCACCTCTCAGCATAAGTCAATCGCCCAAAAATATGGATGAAAACCCTCTCAGGCATTTCATCGAACACTTGGCGGGCGTGAAGGAAAACTTTAGGTTCTAAGCATAGATTGAGTATGGTTAGGCCAAATACAAGATTAATTAGCCATCAAGAGGCTAATCACAACCCAAGCCAACACAATCTACCAACAAAACATCAAGAACACATCAAAACCTAAACTAACCAACAAGAACAAGAACATGAAGAACAAAGCAAAGGAAATGAATTAAAACGAATCTAAACAAGTAAATAACATAAATTAACAACGAAAACTAAACATACAAACTAAACAAAGTAAATACAAGAATTAAAACAACAAGAACATAGCAACGAATAGAGAGAGGAGGAGAAAACTTAGTCTTGAATTGATGAAGAACTTGAGATTCAAAGGTTGAATTCAATGTTACAATCTTCAATCCTAAACTAATCTCCCTTATTAACTAAAATCTAACCTAAACTAACCTAGAAATCGCCAAAGAATCGCCAGAGCTAATCCCCGTGCGAACCCCCCGAACGACCTCCTGAACAGACGCCCGAAAAGGGGATTTATCGCGAACCCAGGCCCGACGCACGGCCGTGCCGGGACGCACGGCCGGCCGTGCGCCACCACGCACGGTCAGAACGCACGGCCGTGCGTCTGGCCGTGCGTGGCTTCGGCCACCGGTGCACGACCGTGCCGACCTGCAGGTCGGCCGTGCACCGTCCTTCGCTGCTGCTTCTCGCTTATTTTCGCTGATTTTCATCGTTTTGTCCCATCTTCGTCCCTTTCCGCAGCGTTTGTTTGATTTGGAGTTATTTCCTACAAGGCACAAATAAAACAAGGTAAATCCTAAAGAATTAAGTTATTATACGAGTAAAAGGTGGGTGAAGAAGCACGTAAAATGGGTAAATTTACCGTTCAACAAGTGTGAAGTGTGGCCGCTTCAAAGAGCTAAAGTGCTTGGCTTGATGCACTCATGAAGGATATGGACACATGATCGGATAATAGTGTCAAATTTTTAAGTATGGATTGAGATTTGTGTGTGAAATGTATCCAATTGATCAGAAAGGATGTGTAGTTCAATGACTTGTATCCTATTACATTCAGGTTCATTGTAATTACATTCACTACATGAAAGTTCAAATCGCAAAATACTTTTATTATGCATGAATTTCCAGTTTCTCGGATGTTGCTTTCTATGTATTTCCTTTCTTGAGATGGCTGGGAAAAATTTTAAATTCCTGTACTGTCTTGAAAATGGCGGGGAAATGTTAGAGATTTTCAAGGTCCAGGAATAGGCCGAGGGAGCAGGAGACCACCACAGTCTGCCCGTGGTAAATGCCACGGCCTGTGGCTCTCCTTTATTTCTGATGACTTGTTTTGTTCTGGGCAGCGAGGACCACGAACCATCCATGGTGTCTACCATGGTCCATGGTCTGCAGTTTCTAACTATTTTCTATCCGGATTGAAGCTTCCAATGGTATTTCCCTCAAAAAACACCTGCCAACAGGTGCATATCTGGTGCCTCTTCAGATTAAGAGGCCTAGGTATAAGAAGAAGAGAAACCAACACTTGCAACATAGATTTTCTTAGTGAGTAACTACAGCACTCTCTTTGATTTGATATTGAGAAAACCTTGAACATTCATACTTGCCTTATTCAGCATCTTAACCCTAAGATTATTTACGGTATAGTAAATAAGTCTTAAGGAAAATGTACACGTTCTCGATTTGTTGAGATATCCAGTACTATATTCAACCCATTTTTCTAACAGAATCTTGTGTCTTGATAACATCTACTCGCCATGACAATTAAATGGTATCTCTAACAGCTTACGTGCTAGCGGCCTAGCACTTTAGTTCTCTGTCTCTCTTTATGAGTAAGTTGGTCCGTTCACTGGCCTTATATCTAAAGAAGTCATGAACTCTTTAACCTTTTAGGAGAACATCAATTGCGGGAAAAAAAGCCCCCAATTTGCTTGTTGCATATCTTCCAAACAAAGGGAATTTTTCCGGTACATTTTACAGCAATTTGTCAGTTGCGCTGCATGTTTGGCATGCCGTAGTTCTCCTACAATTCCTTGCTATGTTGTGATTGTCTTTTACTGTTGCCTAACACTAACAGTTCTATGAGGTGCAGGTTTCTCATTGTTTTCAAGAAGCAAATCGGCGGACAGCATGGATGTCAATAGTACTAGTAGCGGTTATTCTTTCTTTCAAAAATCTTCCTAGGAGTTAATAATAATTGGGTCTTGAGCCCTACTTAGCACCCAGACAAAAAAAGTTGTATGAAGTCCAAATTTACAAATTTTTGTATGAGACGGTCTCGTATAAAAATTATGATGAGATAATTTTTTTAAGGGATGACTTTTAGAAGTTTTGCGATGAATAACAACTTATATTACAGTTGCTTTTTAATTCGGAAGTAATTAGTAATTTATCAAATAGTGGCTATTTATCATAGTCACCTTTAAATAAATTGCTAGTTATTATTGTATTTGTTAAAGATCAATATAAAAGTGTATGTCTCACAACAAATTTTAGCTGAGATAATCCCAAGCAAAACTTATTATTGTAATCACCATATTATAAATAATATCCAATTATAAGAAGTCCAGAAAAATGTTAGATGACATATGTGTGAGTCGTATTAATTCGAGCCTAAGTTTATATTTTTACTTTATTTTTTTTGTCTTGGATTCTCCATTCCATTGGAGTCGAGCCACTGTCTACCCAATAAAGGGTACACATCACAGATTTTCTCTACTCACTAGATTTGAATCCGAGACCTTTACTTACGGAGAACAAGTGTCAAACCAACCAACCTATGTTGGTTATATTTCTACTTTATAAACTATATATACCAATTATAACTATGGAATCTTGCAATGAAGCAACTACATTTATGTATGCGGCTATGTACACACCAAATGACAATTGTAATACTAGTGTTGGATGTTACTTATCTCTTACATAACATGACCTTCTACAAATTACGGGATTTGGTATTTATCATGTTTAATAAGTTCACAAATTCTTGAGTGGGACCATCTTACATAAGGCTTATTGTGAAACAGATTCTTTTACGGATGACTTTTTTGAGGTATTGCAGTGACTAATAGTATGTTTTGAAATGACTTTTAAACTCAGAGCTGATTAATAGTTCATTTAAGGAATGCTATAATAACAGTTACCTCTTAGCGAATATATGACTTACGTGAGACGATCTCAGATAAGACTGAGTATAAACTTCCAATGTCTCAACTCGCTCCTTTTCTTCGCCTAATGTACAACAGTGGTTCCCCGGTCCTTTAAGTCTACAATATGTATATCATACTCCTGGGAGCATATATTTTCAAGAGCCACATCAGCAAATATATATTAAAAAATTAATATATGATAAATATACAACGTAAAAATATATACATGTGGGCAATGAGAACATGTGCTCTTAGGAGCATGTCCACAAATATGTATATCATACTTCTAGAGTTAATATTTGCGGTGTGAGGGTAGGCTTGGATTAAGAAGGTGAAATCAGGTCTATCATGTCACCCAACAAATCTTCTCACGAGGGATCCAGTCTCATATATTGAATCACTGAAATACCAAGAAAAGTTGAAACTCTTCTCTAATGTACAATCCCATCCCACAGTCACCACTTAAAGACACAAAAACATAAAGATTGAGACGTTCACGAGGGGCACTAACACCAACCGAAACGAGAATACCAGAAACAACACAAGACATTGTCGAAGCAAAACAATCCCACAAGCCAAAGACCATTTTCAACCCCAAAATTACAAAAAAAGTACTCATTTGTTGCAAATGTGAGTGGTTTCTGTCCTTGTGGTCTAAATTCTTCGCCTGTGAATCTCTCTCTCTCTCTCTCTCTCTCGTTTGTGTATTGTTGTCAGCAGAAGCACCCGTGACCTCTAAATTCATGCCATTCTACTACAAGACAAATCAGCTTCACTTTCCACCTAAAACCAAGGGCACCAATATACAAAACCCAAAAAATTCTCCCACAGTATATAAACCCTCAAATTCCACACTTTTTGAACATCCCACATCAACATTCCCTCCACATTCTCTCTCCCCTTTCTTTTTCCCCGTTTGGCCTTCTGGCATTAAAACATGCCTAGAAAGAGATCACCCCTTTTACTTCTCCTTCTCTTCTTGCTACATTGCTCAATGTGCCATGGAAGACACATAAGAAGCCATAAAAAGCACAATGATCCCAAGCAATTAACCATGAATATGACACAAACTCAGAGGAATTCAGAAGAGATGTTCATGAAATGGGTTAATTTTGTTGGTAGTCTTAATCATACCCTTTTCAAGGAAGCTAAGAATAAGGTATCCCCTTCTTTTACTCTAAGTGTTAGTAAAAACCTTGCCACCGGTGACTTCACCTCCATCCAAGATGCCATTGATTCTCTTCCCGACATCAATCTTGTCCGAGTTGTTATCAAGGTTAACGCTGGCATTTACACGTGAGTTCTCTATTTTTTTTTTCAACATCCTCATTTAAAATTTTCGCGAGTAATATGTTAGGACCCTCTGTTTTTGGGCCAGGAAAATGTTCTGTTTCTTATTGTGGCGTGAATAGTATGCACTTGGCCCGATCATGATCATGATAAAGTTTGAATCTTTGTGATGTTTTCTGACTTATTATCTTGAATTATGAAATGGGTTAAGGTTGAAATTTTGTGGGTTCCTTATTTTTGTTTCTTTTTCCAGGGAGAAGGTGAACATACCCCCATTAAAATCCTTCATAAGCATAGAAGGCGAAGGAGCAGATGACACAATCGTGCAATGGGGAGACACAGCAGATACAATCGGGCCCAATGGGAAGCCTTTGGGGACCTTCAATTCTGCCACCTTTGCAGTTAATTCTCCTTATTTCATGGCCAAAAACATCACCTTCAAGGTTCGATTCCTATGTATTTCTTATTGTTCCTTTCTGCTCCTGTCTGTTTCAAACTAAACTTTTTACATGTACTATATTTCAACTAGAGTCCCCCTACCATTGCATAATTGGTTAAAAGGAGCCTAATTTAATTAGCTACAATTGACCAAAAATTATTTAATTCAGATTGAAAATTCCAGGAACAGATAAAGCAATTGTAGTGTTATACTTTATTGACACGCATGAATACATCCAACTAATAATTGCAACTGAAATGATGAGTTGGTGCAGAATACAACACCAGTACCACCACCAGGAGCAGTGGGGAAACAAGCAGTAGCATTTAGAATATCAGCAGATACAGCAGCATTTGTGGGATGCAGGTTTCTGGGAGCTCAAGACACTCTTTATGATCATGTAGGAAGACATTATTACAAGGATTGCTACATTGAAGGCTCTGTCGATTTCATTTTTGGCAATGGCCTCTCTCTCTTTGAGGTACTTTGTTCGTTAGTTATACCTACCTAGCTAGTTTGTTCTGATATGTCTATCAGATCGACCTTGAACCTTAATAATTGAAACTGTACGGGGACCGAACTGATTCTGTTGTCCTACCACATAGATAATGTGTGAGAACGAACGACTTAGTATTATGGTTGCATATATCTTGTCCCAATTTAGAGATAATTGTATACTGGCTTGTCATGTTATTTGTTTTGGTGTTTCTAATGCTTAAGATGACTCCACTAATGGATAAGTGTAATTTATAGTAACAAAATTTGGAATATACATCTTTGTTGAAGACATGCATGCCAACTCTTTTTGGAACTTAGAAGAAAGTTCTGTTAATGATTATTGTCATAATGCTAAGGCTTTTTCTCTTTCTAATGAGCAAGATTAATTATCACTTAATGATTATAATAGATATGAATGAAAATAATATATCTAATCCACTTTCTAGATTTTAGAAAGTTAATCCAAAAAAACTGTGTGCTACTACAGATGAACTTTTGTCCCATATTGGAAGGAATATTTTTCATTGCTTTTGTCTTACTTTTTTTTTTTTTTGGTGGTAAGGAGAATTTTCTAAATTGTTATTATTGGTTGTAATTGAACGGACAATAAAATATGTTGTATACTATATTTAGAGATATAAATAGATATATAACTGTGTTATAAATAAAAATATAAAAGTCCAACAAAAAAGTCAATTTGTAGAAAGATAGTTTATAAGACATCTATTCGAAGATGGTCTTAACTCTTTTATAAGAATGTGAACGGTTTCATAGAAGTTGTACATAAGAACATCCAACACAGTGAAATTGCCGAACTTCATAGCTACCAGAGCGCTTTTTTTTTTCCTCTTAGATTATCATCTTACTTGATCATCTAATGGTTAGGTTTGCATAACATGATTCAGTAGATAATTGGTATTTTTCTATGTTGGATCTATATATAGTTTGGGTTAAGCATGCCAAAATTTTAATTATTTGCAGGGGTGTCATGTACATGCAATAGCACAGACAATAGGGGCACTAACAGCACAAGGGAGGAGCAAAATGTTGGATGACACAGGCTTCTCTTTTGTGAATTGCAAGGTGACAGGGTCAGGGGCTCTGTACCTAGGAAGGGCATGGGGTCCCTTCTCTAGGGTCGTCTTTGCCTACACTTCCATGGATAACATTATTCTTCCTAAGGGCTGGTATAACTGGGGTGACCCTAGCCGTGAAATGTAAGTGTCCTACATCATTTAATTTCATCTAATTTAATTTTATCTTATTTCTTCCTTTCTTTAACTCTCCTAGCTCCTCTCCTACCCCTACCCCTAACCCTACCCCTATCCCATTCTTTATTATTAGAGCGAGTGACTCCTGGTACATTGATCGATCATTACCTTAACTAGGTTACGTTAGTCCAGCTCAAGTAGAGTTTCCCAGTCTTGAATTGGGCTTATTATTTTTGAACCAATTGACTAGATTTCTCATTGTTTTTTTGAGTGAGTTGTAACGTTTTTTTCATTAATTTTCTCTTAAATAAAAAAAGATGATACCAAATCCATTAAGGGAAAAAAAATTAAGAAAGATGCATGGGCCAGCACGGGTGTGGTGGAGAATATATCTCAAAAGAGCAAGGACTACATATAAAGATTGATAAGGATGATGCAGGGAGCACAATGCAGAATCCACCTTGACACCGTCATGCCCAGTTAGTGACATTCCCACATCGGACGCACCGTTCATTTCATAAGATATATACAGAAAAGCGCGGCGAGCCGCGTTGTTTGTATAACTAATTCTGCGTAAGGGGGAAGTTAGGTTGTAAATCATAATTAATGGCAGCCGGCATAAATAAAGTACTATAAGGTTCCCTAACTTTGTCATTATCAGAAGGATTAGTTACTCACTTGGCACCGTATATTGACATGTTTTGCACTCGGAAAAGATTCTCAAAACCTAAGTACTGCCACTCGAGTATGGACACACTAAATTCCTTTTTGCATGTAGGCTTACATTAAATTTTCTTAATTAATGACCGAATTGAAGGAGTTGCGGTCATCTTCTCATGGATTCTATGAACTTACGTATTACGAAAGATTGATTAACTCACAACCACAAGATTTAAAATATTAGTACAAAATCAAGCATCATATGAGAATTTTTAAATGAAAACTATAAGCATATTCATTGGTTAGTTTTTACTAGGCATTTGTTATCTCGAGTCGATTTTATCTATCACTAGGGTTCACCCATCTATCCCTTAGTTTGGTTAAGCCAACTCTATGACGACAACTAATTTTAGAATTCTAGTTTAAATTTTGTCTGCATTAATCTTGTACATCACCTGAAATCCCCAAGATCAATATGAATTACTCAATTATTACATTAGAAAAATTCTTAGCATGGTATTAGAAATGTGGTCTAAATATGATACATGTATATACAAGTTTGTGTAGTATTCATTATACTCAATCGGCCAAAAAATCTCTACTAATTAAAAACCAAAATATTGCAAGCATATTTTTTTTGGGTGGGATGTTTTTATAAAAAATTATTCCCCCAAAACCCATCAAATGCGTACCTTATAATGGGTAGCAAAGCATGCGCATAGTCTGCGCCGTTTCCACTCAGCATTTTTTAGTCATGGGCATACTAGTATTTACTTATTTATTGTGCATTTTTTTTTTCCCCTTGAGTTTTTAATATTGATTTTTTTATTTTATAAAATAAAATATAGGACTGTCTTTTATGGGCAATACAAGTGCACAGGACCAGGGGCAAGGTTTGCAGGGAGGGTGGCATGGTCAAGAGAGCTCACTGATGAAGAAGCTAAGCCTTTTATTTCTCTTGGCTTCATTGATGGCTCTGAATGGGTCACTTTGTAATTATTATTTGACTAATCAACCTAATTTCAAATATATAAATTCATAGAATATTCCCAACAACTTCTCTTTACCAGTCCATCACTCTTGGCTTATTTTTCAAGTTGCCCTCTCACAGAGTGAGGTTTATTTATACTTTAACCTACACCCGATTAATCCATGTATATCAGCGACCTTGGTTGTAAACGTAGGGGCGAAGTGAGTATTTGTGTTGAAGGAGGCTATGAACTAAATTGAATAATATGAGGGACTTTAACATTAAAAATCAATTCAACTTTACCCAATTTAAGAACTGTATAACTGAAAAGTGAAAACTAACTTGTACGCAAAAGGTCAAGGACTCATTACTTCCCTTTGCCCATTTTATACTTCACTCTGCATAAAAGGGATAAGAAGTTTTTAAGAATCCAAAAAATTGGAAAGGAAACAGTGCCAATATGTGATATATCCATGTAGTTAATGAAATTCTCAAAATTGCTACGACTGTATGTGTATGTGACTGATGGACACGGATGCATGTCATAGTAAAATAACCCAAGTTCACTAGCAAATACATGAAAGATGCTGCCCCTTTGGGGTAGCCTAGTAATACGGTATTTGGCTTGGTTGTATGCATGTGTAAATTTATCTATTTTAAAGTGCGCGGGGGGGAAGGGGAGGGATATATAAGCCATGCTATTGCTTAAGGACGAGGTGACAAATCGTTAATGAACTATCTGAGAGCAGTTTAATTTAGCTAGAATAAAGTTTCAGATTCAGATTAGTCAAAATTTTGGTTCATTTCTTTTTAGATTGGTAACTTTAGAATTACTATTTGAAACTTTGGAAACAAACTTATTCGTTCCTTTTTTTTTAAAAAAAAAAATTATTTGTTCACTTTCGATGCATTGAAACACTACAAAAAGCCTCTGCTAGACATATTCTTAACTAGAGTTTCAAGTTTTAGCAATGTTGTATCCTTAAACTTGATTATAAAAAATGAAAAAGAAACATAGAAGTATGATATGAATTTGCATGTAATTTCAATTTAAGAGAGTGTTATATCTGCTAATTAGTATAATTGGTGAAATCTTCAAAGTTGTAGTAAAAAATCAAAATTTGAATCCAACCTAAGTTATAGTTGGTGGAAATGAAAAAAGAGAGAGAAAGAGGATACCAACATAGCTAAAATTTTGGTAACCTTATAATTGCATTCGTCAGCAATTTGATTCACAAGAACAGAATAATACAGGAGAAAAGATCAAGATAATGGAAAAAGTGAGAAGCACCTAGCATCTGCTAATATGAGATGTTTAGAATCCCACATTGGCTAATTACAACAACAATCCCACCTTAATATGCTCCCTTAAAACACAAATGGATTGTCGAGCTCAATCACATGAGCTTGTGATCCAAGTGGGGGCATTAAGGTGGTGGAACACAGGCTCAATCAACTGGGTCGGATTTGTGATGGTTGAATGCCTGTTTTGCCCAATCCAAGTTGGGAGCCTGACCCTAGTGACCTAGGTGTAGGCTTGGGTTGACTGATTGGGCCCTAAAGTGGCAGGGATTGCGTGAGGCTGGTTTAACAGAGCAACAGAGCAACGAACACTGCCCGCTCTTGTCAGTAGAAGGATAACGAGTTGGTGCCATCCAGATCCAATGCTGCCTGATTGGTTGTGCTCCTATTGAACCATTACTTTTTGGCTTTCGTAGATGGGCTGCACCAGAAAATAACTCCCTTCATCTCCTTTAATTCGTAAAGTTTTGCAAAAACATGCATATCAAGAATTCAGTCAAAATAACGCTCATTCTGAGATACCCTTAAATTCTTGAAGTTAAATTTTAACTGTCTTGAATTTCTAGATAATAGCTATTTAATTTTTTTTATTTAACCCGCTAATTAAAATAGCTAGTCTTCAGAATGTAAATATATTTGAAATATAAAAATAACTCTAATTTCTGTACGCCAATTATTATTTGTTGCTTATTACTTTGAGGGGGTAAAATGAAAAAAGAGTTGATTAATTGTGCTAATATAGAAGCTATAGAGATATAGAAGCTCAGTCGTAGAGCATTTGGATTCCACAGGGATCGAAATTATCTTCAATTCTCTCTAAGTTGTATGCATGTGTAAATTTATCCATTCAAAAATAAGGAAGATAAGATATGAGTCAAGCCATTGTTGAAGGATGAGATGATAAGATACTAATGAACTATTTGAGTGCAATTTAATTAACGAAGAAAAAGAGTGTAGTTCGCATTAGTCAAAACTTTGGGTCATTGCTTATTTAAATGGGAATCTTAGCTTAACATTCAATAATTATCGTTTGAAACTTTGTAAAAAAATTATTTGTTCCCTATTAAAGAAGAAGAAAAAAGCTTATCTGTTGATCTCCGATACATCGAAATGCAATAAAAGGCCTCCGCCAGACATGATATTTCCGCAATAAAATTTCAAGTTTTAACAGTGTTGCATCCCTAGTAGTTGGTGAAGCCTTTGAAACTATAATTAAAAAAAATAATTTGAATCCGACCTTATTAACATTACCTTCTCCCCACCTCATAGATACATTAATCAACGATTTCAGCAGAACAGCAGAAAAGACCAAGACAATGGAAAAAGTAAGAAGCACCTGACATATACTAATGTGAGATGTTTAGAGTCCCACATTGGCTAGGTGCAGCAACAATTCCACCTTAATATTCTCCCCCAAACACCAATTGTTCACCGAGCTTAGTCACGTGAGCTTGTGATCCAAGTGGGGGCATTAAAGTGGTGGAAAATGAACTCAGTCAATTGGGTCGGATTTGTGATGGCTGAATGCCTAGCTTGCCCTATCCATGTTCGGAGCTTGACCCTAGTGACCTAGGTGTAGGCCAGGATAACGAGTCGGTGCCATCCAGATCCAATGGTACCTGATTGGTTGTGCTCCTATTGAAACATTACCCTTTTGACTTTTGTAGATGAGTTTCACCAGAAAATAACTCCTTTCATCTCCTTTTATTCATAAAGTTTGGCAAAAACATGCACATCAAGAATTCAGTCAAAATAACACTCATTCTCAGATACCCTTAAATTCTTGAAGCAAAATTTTACATGTCTTTAATTTCTAGATATTAGCCATTTAATTTTTTTTATTTAACCCGCTAATTAAAATAGCTAGTCTTGAGAATGTAAATATGTTTGAAATATAAAAATAGCTCTAATTTCTATACGCGGATTATTATTTGTTGCTTATTACTTTGAGGGGGTAAAATGAAAAAAGAGTTGATTAATTATGCTAATATGGAAGCTATAGAGATATAGAAGGTCAGTCCTGAAGTGGCAGGGACAGCGTGAGGCTAGTTTCACAGGGCAACGAACACTGCCCACTCTTGTCAGTGGAAGGATAACGAGTCGGTGCCATCTGGATCCAATGGTGCCTGATCAGTTGTGCTCCTATTGAACCATTTCCTTTTGGCTTTCGCAGATGGCTGCACCAGAAAATAACTCCCTTCATCTTATTTAATTCGTAAAGTTTTGTAAAAACATGCATATCAAGAATTCAGTCAAAATAACACTCATTCTCAGAAGTTAAATTTTGAATGTCTTGAATTTCTAGATACTAGACATTTAATTTTTTTTATTTAACCCGCTAATTAAAATAGCTAGTCTTGAGGATGTAAATATGTTTGAAATATAAAAATAACTCCAATTTCTATACGCTAAGTATTATTTGTTGCCTATTACTTCGAGGGGGTAAAATGAAAAAAGAGTTGATTAATTGTGCTAATATAGAAGCCATAGAGATATGAAAGCTCAGTCATAGAGCGTTTGGATTCCATAGAGATCGTAATTATCTTCAATTCTCTCTCAGTTGTATGCATTCGTAAATTTATCCATTCAAAAATGAGGAAGATAAGATATGAGTCAAGCCATTGTTAAAGGATGAGATGATAAGATATTAATGAACAATCTGAGCGCAATTTAATTAACGAAGAAAAAGATTTTAGTTCGCATTAGCCAAAACTTTGGGTCACTGCTTATTTAAATGGGAATCTCAACTTAACATTCAATAATTATCGTTTGAAACTTTGCAAAAAATTATTTGTTCCCTATTAACGACGAAGAAAAAAGCTTATCTGTTGATCTCCGATAAATCGAAATGCAATAAAAGGCCTCCGCCAGATAAGATATTTCTGCAATAAAGTTTCAAATTTTAACAGTGGTGCATCCCTAGTAGTTGGTGAAGCCTCATAGATACATTAATCAGTGATTTTTAGAGTCCCACATTGGTCAATTGCAGCAACAATTCCACCTTAATATGCTCCCTCAAACACCAATTGTTCACCGAGCTCAGTCACGTGAGCTTGTGACCTAAGTGGGGGCATTAAGGTGGTGGAAAATGGACTCGGTCAACTGGGTCGGATTTGTGTTGGCTGAATGCCTGGCTTGCCCTATCCAAGTTGGGAGCTTGACCCTAGTGACCTAGGTGTAGGCCTGGGTTGATTGGGTCCTAAAGTGGCAAGGGCTGCGTGAGGCTGGTTTCACAGAGCAACGAACACGGCCCGCTCTTGTCAGTGGAAGGATACCGAGTCGGTGCCATCCAGATCCAATGGTGCCTGATTGGTTGTGCTCCTGTTGAATGTAGGCCTGGGTTGATTGGGTCCTAAAGTGGCAGGGACTGCGTGAGGCTGGTTTCACAGAGCAACGAACATGGCCCGCTCTTGTCAGTGGAAGGATACCGAGTCGGTGCCATCCAGATCCAATGGTGCCTGATTGGTTGTGCTCCTGTTGAACCATTACCTTTTAACTTTTGCAGATGAGTGTCACCAGAAAATAATTCTTTTCATCTCCTTTTATTCGTAAAGTTTGGCAAAAACATGCACATCAAGAATTCAGTCAAAATAACACTCATTCTCAGATACTCTTAAATTCTTGAAGTTAAATTTTAAATGTCTTGAATTTCTAGATATTAGCCATTTAATTTTTTTATTTAACCCGCAAGTTAAAATAGCTAGTCTTGAGAATGTAAATATGTTTGAAATATAAAAATAACTCTAATTTCTATACGCCAACTATTATTTATTGCTTATCACTTCGAGGGGGTAAAAAGGAGTTGATTAATTGTGCTAATGTAGAAGCTATAGAGATATAGAAGCTTAGTCATACAGCGTTTGGATACCACAGAGATCGAAATTATCTTCAATTCCCTCTAAGTTGTATATGAATGTAAATTTATCCATTCAAAAATGAGGAAGACAAGATATGAGTCAAGCCATTGTTGAAGGATGAGATGATAAGATATTAATAACCTATCTGAGTGCAATTTAATTAATGAAGAAAAAGAGTTTAGTTCGCATTAGTCAAAACTTTGGGTCATTGCTTATTTAAATTGAATCTCAGCTTAACATTCAACAATTACCATTTAAAACTTTGTAAAAAATTGTTTGTCCCCTATTAAAGAAAAAGAAAAAAGATTATCTGTTGATCTCCAATACACCGAAAAGCAATAAAAGGCCTCTGCCAGACATGATATTTCGGCAGTAAAGTTTCAAGTTTTAACAGTGTTGCATCCCTAGTTGTTGGCGAAACCCTTGAAACTATAATTAAAAAAATAATAATTTGAATCTGTCCTAATCAACATTACCATATCCTCGCCATAGATACATCAGTCAGCGATTTCAACGGAGTAGCAGAAAAGACCAAGACAATGGAAAAAGAAAAAAGCACCTAGCATCTGGTAATGTGAGATGCTTAGAGTCCCACATTGGCTAATTACAGCAACAATCCCACCTTAATATGCTCCCTTAAATGCAAATTGTTCGCCGAGCACAGTCACGTGAGCTTGTGACCCAAGTGGGGGCATTAAGGTGGTGGAACATGGAGTCAGTCAATTGGGTCGGATTTGTGATGGCTGAGTGCCCTGCTTGCCCTATCCAAGTTGGGAGCTTGACCCTAGTGACGTAGGTGTAGGCCTGGGTTCATTGGGTTCTAAAGTGGCGGGGACTGCGTGAGGCTAGTTTCACAGAGCAACGAACACTGCCTGCTCTTGTCAGTGGAAGGATAATGAGTTGGTGCTATCCGGATCCAATGGTGCCCGATTGGTTGTGCTCCTATTGAACCATTACCTTTTGGCTTTTGCAGATGGGCGGCACGAGAAAATAACTCCCTTCATCTCCTCTTATTCGTGAAGTTTTGCAAAAACATGCATATCAAGAATCCAGTCAAAGTAACACTCATTCTTAGATACCCTTAAATTCTTGAAGTTAAACTTTAAATGTCTTGAATTTCTACATACTAGCCATTTAATTTTTTTTATTTAACCCGCTAATTAAAATTGCTAGTCTTGAGAATGTAAATATGTTTGAAATATGAAAATAACTCTAATTTCTATACGCCAATTATTATTTGTTGCTTATTACTTTGAGGGGGTAAAATGAAAAAAGAGTTGATTAATTGTGCTAATAAGGAAGCTATGGAGCTATAGAAGCTCAGTCATAGAGTGTTTGGATTCCACAGGGACAGAAATTATGCTCAATTCTCTCTAAGTTGTATGCATGTCTAAATTTATCCATTCAAAAAAGAGGAAGATAAGATATGAGCGATGCCATTGTTGAAGGATGAGATGAGAAGATATTAATGAACTGTCTGAGCGTAGTTTAATTAACGAAGACAAAGTGTCTAGTTCGCATTTGTCAAAACTTTGGGTCATTGGTCATTTAAATTGGAATCTCTGCTTAACATTCAATAATTATCGTTTGAAACATTGTAAAAAATTGTTTGTTCCCTATTAAAGAAGAAGAAAAAAGCTTATCTGTTGATCTCCGATACATCGAAATGCAATAAAAGGCCTCCGCCAGACAAGATATTTCTGCAATAAAGTTTCAAGTTTTAACAGTGGTGCATCCCTAGTAGTTGGTGAAGCCTTTGAAACTATAATAAAAAAAACAATAATTTGAATCCTACCTGATTAACATTACCTTCTCCCCGCCTCATAGATGCATTAATCAGCGATTTCAATAGAACAGCAGAAAAGACCAAAGACAATGGAAAAAGTAAGAAGCACCTGGCATCTACTAATTTGAGGTGTTTAGAGTCCCACATTGGCTAATTACAGTAACAATCCCACCTTAATATGCTCCCTTAAACACAAATTGTTCGCCGAGCTCAGTCACGTGAGCTTGTGATCCAAGTGGGGGCATTAAGGTGGTGGAACATGGACACGGTCAACTGGGTCGGATTTGTGATGGCTGAATGCCTGGCTTGCCCTATCTAAGTTGGGAGCTTGACCCTAGTGACCTAGGTGTAGGCTTGGGTTGATTGGGTCCTAAAGTGGCGGGGACTGCGTGAGGCTGGTTTCACAGAGCAACGAACACTGCCCGCTCTTGTCAGTGGAAGGATAACGATTCGGTGCCATCCGGATCCAATGGTGCCCGATTGGTTGTGCTCCTATTGAACCATTACCTTTTGGCTTTTGCAGATGGGCGGCACGAGAAAATAACTCCCTTCATCTCCTTTTATTCGTGAAGTTTTGCAAAAACATGCATATCAAGAATCCAGTCAAAATAACACTCATTCTCAGATACCCTTAAATTCATGAAGTTAAACTTTAAATGTCTTGAATTTCTAGATACTAGCCATTTAATTTTTTTTATTTAACCCGCTAATTAAAATAGCTAGTCTTGAGAATGTAAATATGTTTAAAATATGAAAATAACTCTAATTTCTATACGCCAATTACTATTTGTTGCTTATTGCTTTAAGGGGGTAAAATGAAAAAAGAGTTGATTAACTGTGCTAATAAAGAAGCCGTAGAGCTATAGAAGCTCAGCCATGGAGTGTTTGGATTCCACAGGGACCGAAATTATGCTCAATACTCTCTAAGTTGTATGCATGTGTAAGTTTATCCATTCAAAAAAGAGGAAGATAAGATCATATGAGCCATGCCATTGTTGAAGGATCAGATGATAAGATATTAAGGAACTGTCTGCGCGTAGTTCAATTAACGAAGAAAAAGAGTCTAGCTCGCATTGGTCAAAACTTTGGGTCATTGCTTATTTAAATTGGAATCTTAGCTTAACATTCAATAATTATCGTTTGAAACATTGTTAAAAATTGTTTGTTCCCGATTAAAGAAGAAGAAAAAAGCTTATCTGTTGATCACCGATACATCGAAATGCAATAAAAGGCCTCTGCCATGTAAGATATTTCCGCAATAAAATTTCAAGTTTTAACAGTGTTGCATCCCTAGCAGTTGGTGAAGCCTTTGAAACTATAATTAAAAAAAATAATAATAATTTGAATCCGACCTGATTAACATTACCTTCTCCTCACCTCATAGATACATTAATCAGCGATTTCAACAGAACACAAAAAAAGACCACGACAATGGAAAAAGTAAGAAGCACCAGGCATCTACTAATGTGAGGTGTTTAGAGTCCCACATTGGTTAATTATAGCAACAATCCCACCACAATATGCTCCCTTAAACACCAATTGTTCGCCGGGCTCAGTCACGTGAGCTTGTGACCCAAGTGGGGGCATTAAGGTGGTGGAACATGGACTCGGTCAACTGGGTCGGATTTGTGATGGCCGAATGCCCTGCTTGCCCTATCCAGGTTGGGAGCTTGACCCTAGTGACCTAGGTGTAGGCCTGGGTTCATTGGGTCCTAAAGTGGCGGGGGCTGCGTGAGGCTGGTTTCACAGAGCAACGAACACTGCCCGCTCTTGTCAGTGGAAGGATGCCGAGTCGGTGCCATCCAGATCCAATGGTGCCTGATTGGTTGTGCTCCTGTTGAACCATTACCTTTTAACTTTTGCAGATGAGTGTCACCAGAAAATAACAATTTTCATCTCCTTTTATTCATAAAGTTTGGCAAAAACATCCACATCAAGAATTCAGTCAAAATAACACTCATTCTTAGATACCCTTAAATTCTTGAAGTTAAATTTTAAATGTCTCGAATTTCTAGATATTAGCCATTTAATTTTTTTTATTTAACCCGCTAATTAAAATAGCTAGTCATGAGAATGTAAATATGTTTGAAATATGAAAATAACTGTAATTTCTATACGCCAACTATTATTTGTTGCTTATCACTTCGAGGGGGTAAAATGAAAAAGGAGTTGATTAATTGTGCTAATGTAGAAGCTATAGAGATATAGAAGCTCAGTCATACAGCGTTTGGATACCACAGAGATCGAAATTATCTTCAATTCCCTCTAAGTTGTATATAAATGTAAATTTGTCCATTCAAAAATGAGGAAGATAAGATATGAGTCATGCCATTGTTGAAGGATGAGATGATAAGATATTAATGACCTATCTGAGTGCAATTTAATTAACAAAGAAAAAGAGTTTAGTTCGCATTAGTCAAAACTTTGGGTCATTGCTTATTTAAATTGAATCTCAGCTTAACATTCAACAATTATCATTTGAAACTTTGTAAAAAATTGTTTGTCCCTATTAAAGAAAAAGAAAAAAGATTATCTGTTGATCTCCAATACACCGAAAAGCAATAAAAGGCCTCTGCCAGACATGATATTTCGGCAGTAAAGTTTCAAGTTTTAACAGTGTTGCATCCCTCGTTGTTGGCGAAACCCTTGAAACTATAATTAAAAAAAAATAATTTGAATCTGTCCTAATCAACATTACCATATCCTCGCCATAGATACATCAGTCAGCGATTTCAACGGAACAGCAGAAAAGACCAAGACAATGGAAAAAGAAAAAAGCACCTGGCATCTACTAATGTGAGATGTTTAGAGTCCCACATTGGCTAATTACAACAACAATCCCACTTTAATATGCTCCCTTAAATGCAAATTGTTCGCCGAGCACAGTCACGTGAGCTTGTGACCCAAGTGGGGGCATTAAGGTGGTGGAACTTGGAGTCAGTCAATTGGGTCGGATTTGTGATGGCTGAATGCCTGGCTTGCCCTATCCAAGTTAGGAGCTTGACCCTAGTGACCTAGGTATAGGCTTGGGTTGATTGGGTCCTAAAGTGGCGGGGACTGCGTGAGGCTGGTTTCACAGAGCAACGAACACTGCCCGCTCTTGTCAGCGGAAGGATAACTATTCGGTGCCATCAGGATCCAATTGTGCCCGATTGGTTGTGCTCCTATTGAACCATTACCTTTTGGCTTTTGCAGATGGGCGGCACGAGAAAATAACTCCCTTCATCTCCTTTTATTCGTGAAGTTTTGCAAAAACATGCATATCAAGAATCCAGTCAAAATAACACTCATTCTCAGATACCCTTAAATTCTTGAAGTTAAACTTTAAATGTCTTGAATTTCTAGATACTAGCCATTTAATTTTTTTTATTTAACCCGCTAATTAAAATAGCTAGTCTTGAGAATGTAAATATGTTTAAAATATGAAAATAACTCTAATTTCTATACGCCAATTACTATTTGTTGCTTATTACTTTAAGGGGGTAAAATGAAAAAAGAGCTGATTAACTGTGCTAATAAAGAAGCCGTAGAGCTATAGAAGCTCAGCCATGGAGTGTTTGGATTCCACAGGGACCGAAATTATGCTCAATACTCTCTAAGTTGTATGCATGTGTAAGTTTATCCATTCAAAAAAGGGGAAGATAAGATCATATGAGCCATGCCATTGTTGAAGGATCAGATGATAAGATATTAAGGAACTGTCTGCGCGTAGTTTAATTAACGAAGAAAAAGAGTCTAGCTCGCATTGGTCAAAACTTTGGGTCATTGCTTATTCAAATTGGAATCCTAGCTTAATATTCAAGAATTATCGTTTGAAACATTGTTAAAAATTGTTTGTTCCCTATTAAAGAAAAAGAAAAAAGCTTATCTGTAGATCACCGATACATCAAAATGCAATAAAAGGCCTCCGCCATGCAAGATATTTCCGCAATAAAGTTTCAAGTTTTAATAGTGTTGCATCCCTAGCAGTTGGTGAGGCCTTTGAAATATAATTAAAAATAATAATAATAATTTGAATCCGACCTGATTAACATTACCTTCTCCTAATCTCATAGATACATTAATCAGCGATTTCAACAGAACACAAGAAAAGACCACGGCAATGGAAAAAGTAAGAAGCACCTGGCATCTACTAACGTGAGGTGTTTAGAGTCCCACATTGGCTAATTATAGCAACAATCCCACCATAATATGCTCCCTTAAACACCAATTGTTCGCCGGGCTCAGTCACGTGAGCTTGTGACCCAAGTGGGGGCTTTAAGGTGGTGGAACATGGACTCGGTCAACTGGGTCGGATTTGTGATGGCCGAATGCCTGGCTTGCCCTATCCAAGTTGGGAGCTTGACCCTAGTGACGTAGGTGTAGGCCTGGGTTGATTGGGTCCTAAAGTGGCAGGGACTGCGTGAGGCTGGTTTCACAGAGCAACGAACACTGCCCGCTCTTGTCAGCGGAAGGATACCGAGTCGGTGCCATCCAGATCTAATGGTGCCTGATTGGTTGTGTTCCTATTGAACCATAACCTTTTAACTTTTGCAGATGAGTGTCACCAGAAAATAACTCTTTTCATCTCCTTTTATTCGTGAAGTTTGGCAAAAACATGCACATCAAGAATTAAGTTAAAATAACACTCATTCTCTGATACCCTTAAATTCTTGAAGTTAAATTTTAAATGCCTTGAATTTTTAGATATTAGCCATTTAATTTTTTTTATTTAACCCGCTAATTAAAATAGCTAGTCTTGAGAATGTAAATATGTTTGAAATATAAAATAACTCTAATTTCTATACGCCAACTATTATTTGTTGCTTATCACTTCGAAGGGGTAAAATGAAAAAGGAGTTGATTAATTGTGCTAATGTAGAAGTTATAGAGATATAGAAGCTCAGTCATACAGCGTTTGGATACCACAGAGATCGAAATTATCTTCAATTCCCTCTAAGTTGTATATAAATGTAAATTTGTCCATTCAAAAATGAGGAAGATAAGATATGAGTCAAGCCATTGTTGAAGGATGAGAAGATAAGTTATCAATGACCTATCTGAGTGCAATTTAATTAACGAAGAAAAAGAGTTTAGTTCGCATTAGTCAAAACTTTGGGTCATTGCTTATTTAAATTGAATCTCAGCGTAACATTCAACAATTATCATTTGAAACTTTGTAAAAAAATTGTTTGTCCCTATTAAAGAAAAAGAAAAAAGATTATCTGTTGATCTCCAATACACAGAAAAGCAATAAAAGGCCTCTACCAGACATGGTATTTCGGCAGTAAAGTTTTAAGTTTTAACAGTGTTGCATCCCTAGTTGTTGGCGAAACCCTTGAAACTATAATTAAAAGAATAATAATTTGAATCTGTCCTAATCAACATTACCATATCCTCACCATAGATACATCAGTCAGCAATTTCAACGGAACAGCAGAAAAGACCAAGACAATGGAAAAAGAAAAAAGCACCTGGCATCTACTAATGTGAGATGTTTAGAGTCCCACATTGGCTAATTACAGTAACAATCCCACCTTAATATTCTCCCGTAAATGCAAATTGTTCGCCGAGCACAGTCACGTGAGCTTGTGACCCAAGTGGGGGCATTAAGGTGGTGGAACATGGAGTCAGCCAATTGGGTCGGATTTGTGATCGCTGAATGCCTTGCTTGCCCTATCCAAGTTGGGAGCTTGACCCTAGTGACCTAGGTGTAGGCCTGGGTTCATTGGGTCCTAAAGTGGCGGGGATTGCGTGAGGCTGGTTTCACAGAGCAACGAACACTGCCCGCTCTTGTCAGTGGAAGGATAATGAGTTGGTGCCATCCAGATCCAATGGTGCCCGATTGGTTGTGCTCCTATTGAACCATTACCTTTTGGCTTTTGCAGATGGGCGGCACGAGAAAATAACTCCCTTCATCTCCTTTTATTCGTGAAGTTTTGCAAAAACATGCATATCAAGAATCCAGTCAAATTAACACTCATTCTCAGATACCCTTAAAATCTTGAAGTTAAACTTTAAATGTCTTGAATTTCTAGATGTTAGCCATTTAATTTTTTTTTATTTAACCTGCTAATTAAAATAGCTAGTCTTGAGAATGTAAATATGTTTGAAATATGAAAACAACTCTAATTTCTATGCGCCAATTATTATTTGTTGCTCATTACTTTAAGGGGGTAAAATGAAAAAAGAGTTGATTAATTGTGCTAATAAGGAAGCTGTGGAGCTATAGAAGCTCAGTCATAGAGTGTTTGGATTCCACAGGGACCGAAATTATGCTCAATTCTCTCTAAGTTGTATGCATGCGTAAATTTATCCATTCAAAAAGAGGAAGACAAGATATGAGCGATGCCATTGTTGAAGGATGGGATGATAAGATATTAATGAACTGTCTGAGCGTAGTTTAATTAACAAAGAAAAAGTGTCTAGCTCGCATTAGTCCAAACTTTGGGTCATTGGTCATTTAAATTGGAATCTCAGCTCAACATTCAATAATTATCATTTGAAACATTGTAAAAAATTGTTTGTTCCCTATTAAAGAAGAAGAAAAAAGCTTATCTGTTGATCTCCGATACATCAAAATGCAATAAAAGGCCTCCGCCCGACAAGATATTTCTGCAATAAAGTTTCAAGTTTTAACAGTGGTGCATCCCTAGTAGTTGGTGAAGCCTTTGAAACAATAATAAAAATAATAATAATTTGAATCCGACCTGATTAACATTACCTTCTCCTCGCCTCATAGATACATTAATCAGCGATTTCAACAGAACAACAGAAAAGACCAAAGACAATGGAAAAAGTAAGAAGCACCTGGCATCTACTAATTTGAGGTGTTTAGAGTCCCACATTGGCTAATTACAGCAACAATCCCACCTTAATATGCTTCCTTAAACACAAATTGTTCGCCGAGCTCAGTCACGTGAGCTTGTGATCCAAGTGGGGGTATTAAGGTGGTGGAACATGGACTCGGTCAACTGGGTCGGATTTGTGATGGCTGAATGCCTGGCTTGTCCTATCTAAGTTGGGAGCTTGACCCTAGTGACCTAGGTGTAGGCTTGGGTTGATTGGGTCCTAAAGTGGCGGGGACTGCGTGAGGCTGGTTTCACAGAGCAACGAACACTGCCCGCTCTTGTCAGCGGAAGGATAACTATTCGGTGCCATCAGGATCCAATTGTGCCCGATTGGTTGTGCTCCTATTGAACCATTACCTTTTGGCTTTTGCAGATGGGCGGCACGAGAAAATAACTCCCTTCATCTCCTTTTATTCGTGAAGTTTTGCAAAAACATGCATATCAAGAATCCAGTCAAAATAACACTCATTCTCAGATACCCTTAAATTCTTGAAGTTAAACTTTAAATGTCTTGAATTTCTAGATACTAGCCATTTAATTTTTTTTATTTAATCCGCTAATTAAAATAGCTAGTCTTGAGAATGCAAATACGTTTGAAATATGAAAATAACTCTAATTTCTATACGCCAATTATTATTTGTTGCTTATTACTTTAAGGGGGTAAAATGAAAAAAGAGTTGATTAATTGTGCTAATAAAGAAGCCGTAGAGCTATAAAAGCAAAGCCGTAGAGCTAATGCTCAATTCTCTCTAAGTTGTATGCATGTGTAAGTTTATCCATTCAAAAAAGAGAAAGATAAGATCATATGAGCCATGCCATTGTTGAAGGATCAGATGATAAGATATTAATGAACTGTTTGAGCGTAGTTTAATTAACGAAGAAAAAGAGTCTAGTTCGCATTGGTCAAAACTTTGGGTCATTGCTTATTTAAATTGGAATCTTAGCTTAACATTCAATAATTATCGTTTGAAACACTGTAAAAAATTACTTGTTCCCTATTAAAGAAGAAGAGAAAAGCTTATCTGTTGATCACCGCTACATCAATAAAAGGCCTACGCCAGACAAGATATTTCCGCAATAAAGTTTCAAGTTTTAACAGTGTTGCATCCCTAACAGTTGGTGAAGCCTTTGAAACTATAATTAAAAAAATAATAATAATTTGAATCCGACCTTATTAACATTACCTTCTTCTCGCCTCATAGATACATTAATCAGTGATTTCGATAGAACACAAGAAAAGACCATGACAATGGAAAAAGTATGAAGCACCTGGCATCTACTAATGTGAGGTGTTTCGAGTCCCCTATTGGCTAATTATAGCAACAATCCTACCATAATATGCTCCCTTAAACACCAATTGTTCGCCGGGCTCAGTCACGTGAGCTTGTGACCCAAGTGGGGGCATTCAGGTGTTGGAACATGGACTCGGTCAACTGGGTCGGATTTATGACGGCCGAATGCCTGGCTTGCCCTATCCAAGTTGGGAGCTTGACCCTAGTGACCTTGGTGTAGGCCTGGGTTGATTGGGTCCTAAAGTGGCAGGGACTGCGAGAGGCTGGTTTCACAGAGCAACGACTACTACCCGCTCTTATCAGTGGAAGGATACCGAGTCGGTGCCATCCAGATCCAATGGTGCCTGATTGGTTGTGCTCCTGTTGAACCATTACCTTTTAACTTTTGCAGATAAGTGTCACAAGAAAATAACTCTTTTCATCTCCTTTTATTCGTAAAGTTTGGCAAAAACATGCACATCAAGAATTCAGTCAAAATAACACTCATTCTCAGATACCCTTAAGTTCTTGAAGTTAAATTTTAAATGTCTTGAATTTCTAGATATTAGCCATTTAATTTTTTTTATTTAACCGGCTAATTAATATAGCAAGTCTTGAGAATGTAAATATGTTTGAAATATAAAAATAACTCCAATTTCTATACGCCAACTATTATTTGTTGCTTATCACTTCGAGGGGGGTAAAATGAAATAGGAGTTGATTAATTGTGCTCATGTAGAAGCTATAGAGATATAGAAGCTCAGTCATATAGCGTTTGGATACCACAGAGATCGAAATTATCTTCAATTCCCTCTAAGTTGTATATAAATGTAAATTTTCCCATTCAAAAATGAAGAACATAAGATATGAGTCAAGCCATTGTTGAAGGATGAGATGATAAGACATTAATGACCTCACTGAGTGCAATTTAATTAACAAAGAATAAGAGTTTTGTTCGGATTAGTCAAAACTTTGGGTCATTGCTTATTTAAATTGAATCTCAGCTTAACATTCAACAATTATCATTTGAAACTTTGTAAAAAATTGTTTGTTCCCTATTAAAGAAAAAGAAAAAAGATTATATGTTGATCTCCAATACACCAAAAAGCAATAAAAGGCCTCCGGCAGACCTGATATTTCGGCAGTAAAGTTTCAAGTTTTAACAGTGTTGCATCCCTAGTTGTTGGCGAAACCCTTGAAACTATAATTAAAAAAATAATAATTTGAATATGTCCTCATCAACATTACCATATCCTCGCCATAGATACATCAGTCAGCGATTTCAACGGAACAGCAGAAAAGACCAAGACAATGGAAAAAAAAAAAGCACCTGGCATCTACTAATGTGAGATGTTTAGAGTCCCACATTGGCCAATTACAGCAACAATCCCACCTTAAGAAGCTCCCTTAAACACAAATTGTTCGCCGAGCTTAGTCACGTGGGCTTGTGACCCAAGTGGGGGCACTAAGGTGGTGGAACATGGAGTCAGTCAATTGGGTCGGATTTGTGATAGCTGAAAGCCCTGCTTGCTTATCTAAGTTGGGAGCTTGACCCTAGTGACGTAGGTGTAGCCGTGGGTTCATTGGGTCCTAAAGTGGCGGGGACAGCATGAGACTGGTTTCACGGAGCAACGAACACTACCCGCTCTTGTCAGTAGAAGGATAATGAGTCGGTGCCATCCGGATCCAATGGTGCCCGATTGGCTGTGCTCCTATTGAACCATTACCTTTTGGCCTTCGCAGATGGGCGGCGCAAGAAAATAACTCCCCTTATCTCCTTTTATTCGTGAAGTTTTGCAAACACATGCATATCAAGAATCCAGTCAAAATAACACTCATTCTCAGATACCCTTAAATTCTTGAAGTTAAACTTTAAATGCCTTGAATTTCTTGATACTAGCCATTTAATTTTTTTATTTAACCCACTAATTTAAAATAGCTAGTCTTGAGAATGTGAATATGTTTGAAATATGAAGATAACTCTAATTTCTATACGCCAATTATTATTTGTTGCTTATTACTTTAAGGGGGTAAAATGAAAAAAAAAGAGTGATTAATTGTGCGAATATAAAGAAGCGTAGAGCTATAGAAGCTCAGCCATAGAGTGTTGGATTCCATACGGACCGAAATTATGCTCAATTCTCTCTAAGTTGTATGCATGTGTAAATTTATCCATTCAAAAAAGAGGAGAGATAAGATATGAGCGATGCATTGTTGAAGGATGAGATGATAAGATATTAATGAACTGTATGAGCGTAGTTTAATTAATGAAGAAAAAGGGTTTGTCTAGTTCGCATTAGTCAAAACTTTGGGTCATTGCTTATTTAAATTGAATCTCAGCTTAACATTCAATAATTATCATTTGAAACTTTGTAAAAAATTATTTGTTCCCTATTAAAGAAAAAGAAAAAAGATTATCTGTTGATCTCTAATACACCGAAAAGCAATAAAAGGCCTCCGCCAGACATGATATTTCGGCAGTAAAGTTTCAAGTTTTAACAGTGTTGCATCCCTAGTTGTTAGCGAAACCCTTGAAACTATAATTAAAAAAATAATAATTTGAATCTGTCCTCATCAACATTACCATATCCTCGCCATAGATACATCAGTCAGCGATTTCAACGGAACAGCAGAAAAGACCAAGACAGTGGAAAAAGAAAAAAGCACCTGGCATCTACTAATGTGAGATGTTTAGAGTCCCACATTGGCTAATTACAGCAACAATCCCACCTTAAGAAGCTCCCTTAAACACAAATTGTTTGCCGAGCTCAGTCGCATGAGCTTGTGACCCAAGTGGGGGCATTAAGGTGGTGGAACATGGACTCAGTCAACTAGGTTGGATTTGTGATGGCTGAATGCCTGGCTGGCCCTATCCAAGTTGGGAGCTTGACCCTAGTGACCTAGGTGTAGGCTTGGGTTGATTGTGTCCTAAAGTGGCGGGGACTGTGTGAGGCTGGTTTCACAGAGCAACGAACACTGCCCGCTCTTGTCAGTAGAAGGATAACGATTCGGTGCCATCCGGATCCCATGGTGCCCGATTGGTTGTGCTCCTATTAAACCATTACCTTTTGGCTTTTGCAGATGGGCGGCACGAGAAAATAACTCCCTTCATCTCCTTTTATTCGTGAAGTTTTGCAAAAACATGCATATCAAGAATCCAGTCAAAATAACACTCATTCTCAGATACCCTTAAATTCTTGAAGTTAAACTTTAAATGTCTTGAATTTCTAGATACTAGCCATTTAATTTTTTTTATTTAACCCGTTAATTAAAATAGCTAGTCTTGAGAATGTAAATATATTTGAAATATGAAAATAACTCTAATTTCTATACGCCAATTATTATTTGTTGCTTATTACTTTAAGGGGGTAAAATGAAAAAAGAGTTGATTAATTGTGCTAATAAAGAAGCCGTAGAGCTATAGAAGCTCAGCCATAGAGTGTTTGGATTCCATAGGGACCGAAATTATGCTCAATTCTTTCTAAGTTGTATACATGTGTAAATTTATCCATTCAAAAAAGAGGAAGATAAGATCATATGAGCCATGCCATTGTTGAAGGATCAGATGATAAGATATTAATGAGCTGTCTGAGCGTAGTTTAATTAACGAAGAAAAAGAGTATAGTTCGCATTAGTCAAAACTTTGGGTCATTGCATATTTAAATTGGAATCTTAGCTTAACATTCAATAATTATCGTTTGAAACATTGTAAAAAATTGTTTGTTCCATATTAAAGAAGAAGAAAAAAGCTTATCTGTTGATCACCGATACATCGAAATGCAATAAAAGGCCTCCGCCATGCGAGATATTTCCGCAATAAAGTTTCAAATTTTAACAGTGTTGCATCCCTAGTCGTTGGTGAAGCCTTTGAAAGTATAATCAAGAAAATAATAATAATTTGAATCCAACCTGATTAACGTTACCTTCTCCTCGCCTCATAGATACATTAATCAGCGATTTCAACAGAACACAAGAAAAGACCACGACAATGGAAAAAGTAAGAAGCACCTAGCATCTGCTAATGTGAGGTGTTTAGAGTCCCACATTGGCTAATTACAGCAACAATCCCACCTTAATATGCTCCCTTAAATGCAAATTGTTCGCCGAGCACAGTCACGTGAGCTTGTGACCCAAGTGGGGGCATTAAGGTGGTGGAACATGGAGTCAGTCAATTGGGTCAGATTTGTGATGGCTGAATGCCCTGCTTGGCCTATCCAAGTTGGGAGTTTAACCCTAGTGACGTAGGTGTAGGCCTGGGTTCATTGGGTCCTAAAGTGGCGGAGACTGCGTGAGGCTAGTTCCAGTTAGCAACGAACACTGCCCGCTCTTATCAGTGGAAGGATAATGAGTCGGTGCCATCCGGATCCAATAGTGCCCGATTGGCTGCGCTCCTATTGAACCATTACCTTTTGGCTTTTGCAGATGGGTGGCGCAAGAAAATAAATCCCTTCATCTCCTTTTATTCGTGAAGTTTTGCAAAAACATGCATATCAAGAATCCAGTCAAAATAACACTCATTCTCAGATACCCTTAAATTCTTGAAGTTAAACTTTAAATGCCTTGAATTTCTAGATACTAGCCGTTTAATTTTTTTTATTTAACCCGCTAATTAAAATAGCTAGTCTTGAGAATGTGAATATGTTTGAAATATGAAGATAACTCTAATTTCTATATGCCAATTATTATTTTTTGCTTATTACTTTAAGGGGGTAAAATGAAAAAAGAGTTGATTAATTATGCTAATAAAGAAGCCGTAGAGCTATAGAAGCTCAGCCATAGAGTGTTTGGATTCCACAGGGACCGAAATTATGTTCAATTCTCCCTAAGTTGTATGTATGTGTAAATTTATCCATTCAAAAAAGAGGAAGATAAGATATGAGCGATGCCATTGTTGAAGGATGAAATGATAAGATATTAATGAACTGTCTGAGCGCAGTTTAATTAACGAAGAAAAAGTGTCTAGTTCGCATTAGTCAAAACTTTGGGTCATTGGTCATTTAAATTGGAATCTCAGCTAAACATTCAATGACTATCGTCTGAAACATTATAAAAAATTGTTGTTCCCTATTAAAGAAGAAGAAAATAGCTTATCTGTTGGTCTCCGATACATCGAAATGCAATAAAAGGCCTCCGCCATGCAAGATATTTCCGCAATAAAGTTTCAAGTTTTAACAGTGTTGCATCCCTAGTCGTTGGTGAAGCCTTTGAAACTATAAGAAAAAAAATAATAATTTGAATCCGACCAGATTAACATTACCTTCTCCTCGCCTCATAGATACATTAATCAGCGATTTCAACAGAACAGCAGAAAAGACCAAAGACAATGGAAAAAGTAAGAAGCACCTGGCATCTACTAATTTGAGGTGTTTAGAGTCCCACATTGGCTAATTACAGCAACAATCCCACCTTAATGTGCTCCCTTAAACACAAATTGTTCGCCGAGCTCAGTCACGTGAGCTTGTGACCCAAGTGGGGGCATTAAGGTGGTGGAACATGGACTCGGTCAATTGGGTCGGATTTGCGATGGCTGAATGCCTGGCTTGCCCTATCCAAGTTGGGAGCTTGACCCTAGTGACCTAGGTGTAGGCTTGGGTTGATTGGGTCCTAAAGTGGCGGGGACTGCGTGAGGTTGGTTTCACAGAGCAACGAACACTGCCCGCTCTTGTCAGTGGAAGGATAACGATTCAGTGCCATCCGGATCCAATGGTGCCTGATTGGTTGTGCTCCTATTGAACCATTACCTTTTGGCTTTTGCAGATGGGCGGCACGAGAAAATAACTCCCTTCATCTCCTTTTATTCGTGAAGTTTTGCAAAAACATGCATATCAAGAATCCAGTCAAAATAACACTCATTCTCAGATACCCTTAAATTCTTGAAGTTAAACTTTAAATGTCTTGAATTTCTAGACACTAGCCATTTAATTTTTTTTCTTTAACCCGCTAATTAAAATAGCTAGTCTTGAGAATGTAAATATGTTTGAAATATGAAAATAACTTTAATATCTATACGCCAATTATTATTTGTTGCTTATTACTTTAAGGGGGTAAAATGAAAAAAGAGTTGATTAATTGTGCTAATACAGAAGCCGTAGAGCTATAGAAGCTCAGCCATAGAGTGTTTGGATTCCACAGGGACCGAAATTATGCTCAATTCTCTCTAAGTTGTATGCATGTGTAAATTTATCCATTCAAAAAAGAGGAAGATAAGACCATGTGAGCCATGCCATTGTTGAAGGATCAGATGATACGATATTAATGAACTGTCTGAGCGTAGTTTAATTAACGAAGAAAAAGAGTCTAGTTCGCATTGGTCAAAACTTTGGGTCATTGCTTATTTAAATTGGAATCTTAGCTTAACATTCAATAATTATCGTTTGAAACATTGTAAAAAATTGTTTGTTCCGTATTAAAGAGGAAAAAAAAAGCTTATCTGTTGATCACCGATACATCGAAATGCAATAAAAGGCCTCCGCCATGCAAGATATTTCCGCAATAAAGTTTCAAGTTTTAACAGTGTTGTATCCCTAGTAGTTGGTGAAGCCTTTGAAACTATAATTAAAAAAAATAATAATAATGTGAATCCGACCTGATTAACATTACCTTCTCCTCGCCTCATAGATACGTTAATCAGCGATTTCAACAGAACACAAGAAAAGACCACGACAATGGAAAAAGTAAGAAGCACCTGGCATCTGCTAATGTGAGGTGTTTAGAATCCCACGTTGGCTAATTATAGCAACAATCCCACCATAATATGCTCCCTTAAACACCAATTGTTCGCCGGGTTCAGTCACGTGAGCTTGTGACCCAAGTGGGGGCATTAAGGTGGTGGAACATGGACTCGGTCAACTGGGTTGGATTTGTGACGGCCGAATGCCTGGCTTGCCCTATCCAAGTTGGGAGCTTGACCCTAGTGACCTAGGTGTAGGCCTAGGTTGATTGGGTCCTAAAGTGGCAGGGACTGCATGAGGCTGGTTTCACAGAGCAACGAACACTGCCCGATCTTGTCAGTGGAAGGATACCGAGTCGGTGCCATCCAGATCCAATGGTGCCTGATTGGTTGTGCTCCTGTTGAACCATTACCTTTTAACTTTTGCAGATGAGTGTCACAAGAAAATAACTCTTTTCATCTCCTTTTATTCGTAAAGTTTGGCAAAAACATACACATCAAGAATTCAGTCAAAATAACACTCATTCTCAAATACACTTAAATTCTTGACGTTAAATTTTAAATGTCTTTAATTTCTAGATATTAGCCATTTAACTTTTTTATTTAACCCACTAATTAAAATAGCTAGTCTTGAGAATGTAAATATGTTTGAAATATAAAAATAACTCTAATTTCTATACGCCAACTATTATTTGTTGCTTATCACTTCAAGGGGGTAAAATGAAAAAGGAGTTGATTAATTGTGCTAATGTAGAAGCTATAGAGATATAGAAGCTCAGTCATACAGTGTTTGGATACCACAGAGATCGAAATTATCTTCAAGTCCCTCTAATTTGTATATAAATGTAAATTTGTCCATTCAAAAATGAGGAAGATAAGATATGAGTCAAGCCATCGTTGAAGGATGAGATGATAAGATATTAATGACCTATCTGAGTGCAATTTAATTAACGAAGAAAAAGAGTTTAGTTCGCATTAGTCAAAACTTTGGGTCATTGCTTATTTAAATTGAATCTCAGCTTAACATTCAACAATTATCATTTGAAACATTGTAAAAAATTGTTTGTTCCCTATTAAAGAAAAAGAAAAAAGATTATCTGTTGATCTCCAATACACCGAAAAGCAATAAAAGGCCTCCGCCAGACATGATATTTCGGCAGTAAAGTTTCAAGTTTTAACAGTGTTGCATCCCTAGTTGTTGGCGAAACCCTTGAAACTATAATTAAAAAAATAATAATTTGAATATGTCCTAATCAACATTACGATATCCTCGCCATAGATACATCAGTCAGCGATTTCAACGGAGCAGCAGAAAAGACCAAGACAATGGAAAAAGAAAAAAGCACCTGGCACTACTAATGTGAGATGTTTAGAGTCCCACATTGGCTAATTACAGCAACAATCCCACCTTAATATGCTCCCTTAAATGCAAATTGTTCGCCGAGCACAGTCACGTGAGCTTGTGACCCAAGTGGGGGCAGTAAGGTGGTGGAACATGGAGTCAGTCAATTGGGTCGGATTTGTGATGGCTGAATGCCCTGCTTGCCCTATCCAAGTTGGGAGCTTGGCCCTAGTGACGTAGGTGTAGGCCTGGGTTCATTGGATCCTAAAGTGTCGGAGACAGCGTGTGGCTGGTTTCACAGAGCAACGAACACTGCCCGCTCTTGTCAGTGGAAGGATAATGAGTCGGTGCCATCCGGATCCAATGGTGCCCGATTGGCTGTGCTCCTATTGAACCATTACTTTTGGCTTTTGCAGATGGGCGGCGCAAGAAAATAACTCCCTTCATCTCCTTTTATTCGTGAAGTTTTACAAAAACATGCATATCAAGAATCCAGTCAAAATAACACTCATTCTCATATACCCTTAAATTCTTGAAGCTAAACTTTAAATGCCTTGAATTTCCAGATACTAGCCATTTAATTTTTTTTATTTAACCCGCTAATTAAAATAGCTAGTCTTGAGAATGAGAATATGTTTGAAATATGAAGATAACTCTAATTTCTATACGCCAATTATTATTTATTGCTTATTGCTTTAAGTGGGTAAAATGAAAAAAGAGTTGATTAATTGTGCTAATAAAGAAGCCGTAGAGCTATAGAAGCTCAGCCATAGAGTGTTTGGGTTCCATAGGGACCGAAATTATGCTCAATTCTCTCTAAGTTGCATGCATGTGTAAATTTATCCATTCAAAAAAGAGGAAGATAAGATATGAGCGATGCCATTGTTGAAGGATGAGATAATAAGATATTAATGAACTGTCTGAGCGTAGTTTAATTAACGAAGAAAAGGTGTCTAGTTCGCATTAATCAAAACTTTGGGTCATTGGTCATTTAAATCGGAATCTCAGCTTAACATTCAATGATTATCGTCTGAAACACTGTAAAAAATTGTTTGTTCCCTATTAAAGAAGAAGAAAAAAGCTTATCTGTTGATCTCCGATACATCGAAATGTAATAAAAGGCCTCCGCTAGACAAGATATTTCTGCAATAAAGTTTCAAGTTTTAACAGTGGTGCATCCCTACTAGTTGGTGAAGCCTTTGAAACTATAATAAAAAAATAATAATTTGAATCCGACCTGATTAACATTACCTTCTCCTTGCCTCATAGATACATTAATCAGCGATTTCAACAGAACAGCAGAAAAGACCAAAGACAATGGAAAAAGTAAGAAGTACCTGGCATCTACTAATTTGAGGTGTTTAGAGTCCCACATTGACTAATTACAGCAACAATCCCACCTTAATATGCTCCCTTAAACACAAATTATTCGCCGAGCTTAGTCACATGAGCTTGTGACCCAAGTGGGGGCATTAAGGTGGTGGAACATGGACTCGGTCAACTGGGTCGGATTTGTGATGGCTGAATGCCTGGCTTGCCCTATCCAAGTTGGGAGCTTGACCCTAGTGACCTAGGTGTAGGCTTGGGTTGATTGGGTCCTAAAGTGGCGGGGACTGCGTGAGGCTGGTTTCGCAGAGCAATGAACACTGCTCGCTCTTGTCAGTGGAAGGATAATGAGTCGGTGCCATCCGGATCCAATGGTGCCCGATTGGTTGTGCTCCTATTGAACCTTTACCTTTTGGCTTTTGCAGATGGGCGGCGCAAGAAAATAACTCCCTTCATCTCCTTTTATTCGTGAAGTTTTGCAAAAACATGCATATCAAGAATCCAGTCAAAATAACACTCATTCTTAGATACCCTTAAATTCTTGAAGCTAAACTTTAAATGCCTTGAATTTCTAGATACTAGCCATTTAATTTTTTTTTATTTAACCCGCTAATTAAAATAGCTAGTCTTGAGAATGTGAATATGTTTGAAATATGAAGATAACTCTAATTTCTATACGCCAATTATTATTTGTTGCTTATTACTTTAAGGGGGTAAAATGAAAAAAGAGTTGATTAATTGTGCTAATAAAGAAGCCGTGGAGCTATAAAAGCTCAGCCATAGAGTGTTTGGGTTCCATAGGGACTGAAATTATGCTCAATTCTCTCTAAGTTGTATGCATGTGTAAATTTATCCATTCAAAAAAGAGGAAGATAAGATCATGTGAGCCATGCCATTGTTGAAGGATCAGATGATAAGATATTAATGAACTGTCTGAGCGTAGTTTAATTAACGAAGAAAAAGAGTCTAGTTCGCATTGGTCAAAACTTTGGGTCATTGCTTATTTCAATTGGAATCTTAGCTTAACATTCAATAATTATTGTTTGAAACATTGTAAAAAATTGTTTGTTCCCTATTAAAGAAGAAGAAAAAAGCTTATCTGTTGATCACCGATACATTGAAATGCAATAAAAAGCCTTCGCCATGCAAGATATATCCGCAATAAAGTTTCATGTTTTAACAGTGTTGCATCCCTAATAGCTGGTGAAGCCTTTGAATCTATAATTAAAAAAATAATAATAATTTGAATCCGACCTGATTAACATTACCTTATCCTCGCCTCGTAGATACATTAATCAGTGATTTCAACAGAACACAAGAAAAGACCACGACAATGGAAAAAGTAAGAAGCACCTGGCATCTACTAATGTGAGGTGTTTAGAGTCCCACATTGGCTAATTATAGCAACAATCCCACCATAATATGCCCCCTTAAACACAAATTGTTCGCAGCGCTCAGTCACGCGAGCTTGTGACCCAAGCGGGGGTATTATGGTGGTGGAATATGGGTTTTATCAACTAGGTCGGATTTGTGACGGTCGAATTCCTGGCTTGCCCCTATCCAAGTCGGGTGCTTGACCCTAGTGACCTAGGTGTAGGCCTAGGTTGATTGGGCCCTAAAGTGGTGGGGACTGCGCGAGGCTGGTTTCACAGAGCAACGAACACTGC
Source organism: Carnegiea gigantea (assembly GCA_029747015.1). Taxonomy (NCBI): domain Eukaryota; kingdom Viridiplantae; phylum Streptophyta; class Magnoliopsida; order Caryophyllales; family Cactaceae; genus Carnegiea; species Carnegiea gigantea. The sequence continues at coordinate 154,183 of JAKOGI010001372.1, forward strand.
CCTCTCTTGTCAGTGGAAGGATACCGAGTCGGTGCCATCCAGATCCAATGGTGCCTGATTGGTGGTGCTCCTATTAAACCATTACCTTTTAACTTTTGCAGATGAGTGTCACCCGAAAATAACTCTTTTCATCTCCTTTTATTCGTAATGTTTGGCAAAAACATGCACATGAAGAATTCAATCAAAATAACACTCATTCTCAGATACCCTTAAATTCTTGAAGTTAAATTTTAAATGTCTTGAATTTCTAGATATTAGCCATTTAATTTTATTATTTAACCCGCTAATTAAAATAGCTAGTTTTGAGAATGCAAATGTGTTTGAAATATAAAAATAACTCTAATTTCTATACGCTAACTATTATTTGTTGCTTATCACTTTGAGGGGGTAAAATGAAAAAGGAGTTGATTAATTGTGCTAATGTAGAAGCTATAGAGATATAGAAGCTCAGTCATACAGCGTTTGGATACCACAGAGATCGAAATTATATTCAGTTCCCTCTAAGTTGTATATAAATGTAAATTTGTCCATTCAAAAATGAGGAAGATAAGATATGAGTCAAGCCATTGTTGAAGGATGATATGATAAGATATTAATGAACTGTCTGAGCGTAGTTTAATTAACGAAGAAAAGTTGTCTAGCTCGCATTAGTCAAAACTTTGGGTCATTGGTTATTTAAATTGGAATTTCAGCTTAACATTCAATAATTATCGTTTGAAACATTGTAAAAAATTGTTTGTTCCCTATTAAAGAAGAAGAAAAAAGCTTATCCGTTGATCTCCGATACATCGAAATGCAATAAAAGGCCTCCGCTAGACAAGATATTTCTGCAATAAAGTTTCAAGTTTTAATAGTGGTGCATCCCTAGTAGTTGGTGAAGCCTTTGAAACTATAATAAAAAAAACAATAATTTGAATCCGACCTGATTAACATTACCTTCTCCTCGCCTCATAGATGCATTAATCAGCGATTTCAATAGAACAGCAGAAAAGACCAAAGACAATGGAAAAAGTAAGAAGCACCTGGCATCTACTAATTCGAGGTGTTTAGAGTCCCACATTGGCTAATTACAGTAACAATCCCACCTTAATATGCTCCCTTAAACACAAATTGTTCGCCGAGCTCAGTCACGTGAGCTTGTGATCCAAGTGGGGGCATTAAGGTGGTGGAACATGGACACGGTCAACTGGGTCGGATTTGTGATGGTTGAATGCCTGGCTTGCCCTATCCAAGTTGGGAGCTTGACCCTAGTGACCTAGGTGTAGGCTTGGGTTGATTGGGTCCTAAAGTGGTGGGGACTGCGTGAGGCTGGTTTCACAGAGCAACGAACACTGCCCGCTCTTGTCAGTGGAAGGATAACTATTCGGTGCCATCCGGATCCAATGGTGCCCGATTGGTTGTGCTCCTATTGAACCATTATCTTTTGGCTTTTGCAGATGGGCGGCACGAGAAAATAACTCCCTTCATCTCCTTTTATTCGTGAAGTTTTGCAAAAACATGCATATCAAGAATCCAGTCAAAATAACACTCATTCTCAGATACCCTTAAATTCATGAAGTTAAACTTTAAATGTCTTGAATTTCTAGATACTAGCCATTTAATTTTTTTTTATTTAACCCGCTAATTAAAATAGCTAGTCTTGAGATTGTAAATATGTTTGAAATATGAAAATAACTCTAATTTTTATACGCCAATTATTATTTGTTGCTTATTACTTTAAAGAGGTAAAATGAAAAAAGAGTTGATTAACTGTGCTAATAAAGAAGCCGTAAAGCTATAGAAGCTCAGCCATAGAGTGTTTGGATTCCACAGGGACCGAAATTATGCTCAATACTCTCTAAGTTGTATGCATGTGTAAGTTTATCCATTCAAAAAAGAGGAAGATAAGATCATATGAGCCATGCCATTGTTGAAGGATAAGATGATAAGATATTAATGAACTGTCTGAGCGTAGTTTAATTAACGAAGAAAAAGTGTCTAGTTCGCATTGGTCAAAACTTTGGGTCATTGCTTATTTAAATTGGAATCTTAGCTTAACATTCAATAATTATCGTTTGAAACATTGTTAAAAATTGTTTGTTCCCGATTAAAGAAGAAGAAAAAAGCTTATCTGTTGATCACCGATACATCGAAATGCAATAAAAGGCCTCTGCCATGTAAGATATTTCCGCAATAAAATTTCAAGTTTTAACAGTGTTGCATCCCTAGCAGTTGGTGAAGCCTTTGAAACTATAATTAAAAAATAATAATAATAATTTGAATCCGACCTGATTAACATTACCTTCTCCTCACCTCATAGATGCATTAATCAGCGATTTCAACAGAACACAAAAAAAGACCACGACAATGGAAAAAGTAAGAAGCACCAGGCATCTACTAATGTGAGGTGTTTAGAGTCCCACATTGGTTAATTATAGCAACAATCCCACCACAATATGCTCCCTTAAACACCAATTGTTCGTCGGGCTCAGTCACGTGAGCTTGTGACCCAAGTGGGGGCATTAAGGTGGTGGAACATGGACTCGGTCAACTGGGTCGGATTTGTGATGGCCGAATGCCCTGCTTGCCCTATCCAGGTTGGGAGCTTGACCCTAGTGACCTAGGTGTAGGCCTGGGTTCATTGGGTCCTAAAGTGGCGGGGGCTGCGTGAGGCTGGTTTCACAGAGCAACGAACACTGCCCGCTCTTGTCAGTGGAAGGATGCCGAGTCGGTGCCATCCAGATCCAATGGTGCCTGATTGGTTGTGCTCCTGTTGAACCATTACCTTTTAACTTTTGCAGATGAGTGTCACCAGAAAATAACTCTTTTCATCTCCTTTTATTCATAAAGTTTGGCAAAAACATGCACATCAAGAATTCAGTCAAAATAACACTCATTCTTAGACACCCTTAAATTCTTGAAGTTAAATTTTAAATGTCTCGAATTTCTAGATATTAGCCATTTAATTCTTTTTATTTAACCCGCTAATTAAAATAGCTAGTCATGAGAATGTAAATATGTTTGAAATATGAAAATAACTGTAATTTCTATACGCCAACTATTATTTGTTGCTTATCACTTCGAGGGGGTAAAATGAAAAAGGAGTTGATTAATTGTGCTAATGTAGAAGCTATAGAGATATAGAAGCTCAGTCATACAGCGTTTGGATACCACAGAGATCGAAATTATCTTCAATTCCCTCTAAGTTGTATATAAATGTAAATTTGTCCATTCAAAAATGAGGAAGATAAGATATGAGTCATGCCATTGTTGAAGGATGAGATGATAAGATATTAATGACCTATCTGAGTGCAATTTAATTAACAAAGAAAAAGAGTTTAGTTCGCATTAGTCAAAACTTTGGGTCATTGCTTATTTAAATTGAATCTCAGCTTAACATTCAACAATTATCATTTGAAACTTTGTAAAAAATTGTTTGTCCCTATTAAAGAAAAAGAAAAAAGATTATCTGTTGATCTCCAATACACCGAAAAGCAATAAAAGGCCTCTGCCAGACATGATATTTCGGCAGTAAAGTTTCAAGTTTTAACAGTGTTGCATCCCTAGTTGTTGGCGAAACCCTTGAAACTATAATTAAAAAAATAATAATTTGAATCTGTCCTAATCAACATTACCATATCCTCGCCATAGATACATCAGTCAGCGATTTCAACGGAGTAGCAGAAAAGACCAAGACAATGGAAAAAGAAAAAAGCACCTAGCATCTGGTAATGTGAGATGCTTAGAGTCCCACATTGGCTAATTACAGCAACAATCCCACCTTAATATGCTCCCTTAAATGCAAATTGTTCGCCGAGCACAGTCACGTGAGCTTGTGACCCAAGTGGGGGTATTAAGGTGGTGGAACATGGAGTCAGTCAATTGGGTCGGATTTGTGATGGCTGAGTGCCCTGCTTGCCCTATCCAAGTTGAGAGCTTGACCCTAGTGACGTAGGTGTAGGCCTGGGTTCATTGGGTTCTAAAGTGGCGGGGACTGCGTGAGGCTAGTTTCACAGAGCAACGAACACTGCCTGCTCTTGTCAGTGGAAGGATAATGAGTTGGTGCTATCCGGATCCAATGGTGCCCGATTGGTTGTGCTCCTATTGAACCATTACCTTTTGGCTTTTGCAGATGGGCGGCACGAGAAAATAACTCCCTTCATCTCCTTTTATTCGTGAAGTTTTGCAAAAACATGCATATCAAGAATCCAGTCAAAGTAACACTCATTCTTAGATACCCTTAAATTCTTGAAGTTAAACTTTAAATGTCTTGAATTTCTACATACTAGCCATTTAATTTTTTTTATTTAACCCGCTAATTAAAATTGCTAGTCTTGAGAATGTAAATATGTTTGAAATATGAAAATAACTCTAATTTCTATACGCCAATTATTATTTGTTGCTTATTACTTTGAGGGGGTCAAAAAAAAAGAGTTGATTAATTGTGCTAATAAGGAAGCTATGGAGCTATAGAAGCTCAGTCATAGAGTGTTTGGATTCCACAGGGACAGAAATTATGCTCAATTCTCTCTAAGTTGTATGCATGTCTAAATTTATCCATTCAAAAAAGAGGAAGATAAGATATGAGCGATGCCATTGTTGAAGGATGAGATTAAAAGATATTAATGAACTGTCTGAGCGTAGTTTAATTAACGAAGACAAAGTGTCTAGTTCGCATTTGTCAAAACTTTGGGTCATTGGTCATTTAAATTGGAATCTCTGCTTAACATTCAATAATTATCGTTTGAAACATTGTAAAAAATTGTTTGTTCCCTATTAAAGAAGAAGAAAAAAGCTTATCTGTTGATCTCCGATACATCGAAATGCAATAAAAGGCCTCCGCCAGACAAGATATTTCTGCAATAAAGTTTCAAGTTTTAACAGTGGTGCATCCCTAGTAGTTGGTGAAGCCTTTGAAACTATAATAAAAAAAACAATAATTTGAATTCGACCTGATTAACATTACCTTCTCCCCGCCTCATAGATGCATTAATCAGCGATTTCAATAGAACAGCAGAAAAGACCAAAGACAATGGAAAAAGTAAGAAGCACCTGGCATCTACTAATTTGAGGTGTTTAGAGTCCCACATTGGCTAATTACAGCAACAATCCCACCTTAATATGCTTCCTTAAACACAAATTGTTCGCCGAGCTCAGTCACGTGAGCTTGTGATCCAAGTGGGGGTATTAAGGTGGTGGAACATGGACTCGGTCAACTGGGTCGGATTTGTGATGGCTGAATGCCTGGCTTGCCCTATCTAAGTTGGGAGCTTGACCCTAGTGACCTAGGTGTAGGCTTGGGTTGATTGGGTCCTAAAGTGGCGGGGACTGCGTGAGGCTGGTTTCACAGAGCAACGAACACTGCCCGCTCTTGTCAGTGGAAGGATAACTATTCGGTGCCATCCGGATCCAATGGTGCCCGATTGGTTGTGCTCCTATTGAACCATTATCTTTTGGCTTTTGCAGATGGGCGGCACGAGAAAATAACTCCCTTCATCTCCTTTTATTCGTGAAGTTTTGCAAAAACATGCATATCAAGAATCCAGTCAAAATAACACTCATTCTCAGATACCCTTAAATTCATGAAGTTAAACTTTAAATGTCTTGAATTTCTAGATACTAGCCATTTAATTTTTTTTTATTTAACCCGCTAATTAAAATAGCTAGTCTTGAGATTGTAAATATGTTTGAAATATGAAAATAACTCTAATTTTTATACGCCAATTATTATTTGTTGCTTATTACTTTAAAGAGGTAAAATGAAAAAAGAGTTGATTAACTGTGCTAATAAAGAAGCCGTAAAGCTATAGAAGCTCAGCCATAGAGTGTTTGGATTCCACAGGGACCGAAATTATGCTCAATACTCTCTAAGTTGTATGCATGTGTAAGTTTATCCATTCAAAAAAGAGGAAGATAAGATCATATGAGCCATGCCATTGTTGAAGGATAAGATGATAAGATATTAATGAACTGTCTGAGCGTAGTTTAATTAACGAAGAAAAAGTGTCTAGTTCGCATTGGTCAAAACTTTGGGTCATTGCTTATTTAAATTGGAATCTTAGCTTAACATTCAATAATTATCGTTTGAAACATTGTTAAAAATTGTTTGTTCCCGATTAAAGAAGAAGAAAAAAGCTTATCTGTTGATCACCGATACATCGAAATGCAATAAAAGGCCTCTGCCATGTAAGATATTTCCGCAATAAAATTTCAAGTTTTAACAGTGTTGCATCCCTAGCAGTTGGTGAAGCCTTTGAAACTATAATTAAAAAATAATAATAATAATTTGAATCCGACCTGATTAACATTACCTTCTCCTCACCTCATAGATGCATTAATCAGCGATTTCAACAGAACACAAAAAAAGACCACGACAATGGAAAAAGTAAGAAGCACCAGGCATCTACTAATGTGAGGTGTTTAGAGTCCCACATTGGTTAATTATAGCAACAATCCCACCACAATATGCTCCCTTAAACACCAATTGTTCGTCGGGCTCAGTCACGTGAGCTTGTGACCCAAGTGGGGGCATTAAGGTGGTGGAACATGGACTCGGTCAACTGGGTCGGATTTGTGATGGCCGAATGCCCTGCTTGCCCTATCCAGGTTGGGAGCTTGACCCTAGTGACCTAGGTGTAGGCCTGGGTTCATTGGGTCCTAAAGTGGCGGGGGCTGCGTGAGGCTGGTTTCACAGAGCAACGAACACTGCCCGCTCTTGTCAGTGGAAGGATGCCGAGTCGGTGCCATCCAGATCCAATGGTGCCTGATTGGTTGTGCTCCTGTTGAACCATTACCTTTTAACTTTTGCAGATGAGTGTCACCAGAAAATAACTCTTTTCATCTCCTTTTATTCATAAAGTTTGGCAAAAACATGCACATCAAGAATTCAGTCAAAATAACACTCATTCTTAGACACCCTTAAATTCTTGAAGTTAAATTTTAAATGTCTCGAATTTCTAGATATTAGCCATTTAATTCTTTTTATTTAACCCGCAAGTTAAAATAGCTAGTCATGAGAATGTAAATATGTTTGAAATATGAAAATAACTGTAATTTCTATACGCCAACTATTATTTGTTGCTTATCACTTCGAGGGGGTAAAATGAAAAAGGAGTTGATTAATTGTGCTAATGTAGAAGCTATAGAGATATAGAAGCTCAGTCATACAGCGTTTGGATACCACAGAGATCGAAATTATCTTCAATTCCCTCTAAGTTGTATATAAATGTAAATTTGTCCATTCAAAAATGAGGAAGATAAGATATGAGTCATGCCATTGTTGAAGGATGAGATGATAAGATATTAATGACCTATCTGAGTGCAATTTAATTAACAAAGAAAAAGAGTTTAGTTCGCATTAGTCAAAACTTTGGGTCATTGCTTATTTAAATTGAATCTCAGCTTAACATTCAACAATTATCATTTGAAACTTTGTAAAAAATTGTTTGTCCCTATTAAAGAAAAAGAAAAAAGATTATCTGTTGATCTCCAATACACCGAAAAGCAATAAAAGGCCTCTGCCAGACATGATATTTCGGCAGTAAAGTTTCAAGTTTTAACAGTGTTGCATCCCTAGTTGTTGGCGAAACCCTTGAAACTATAATTAAAAAAATAATAATTTGAATCTGTCCTAATCAACATTACCATATCCTCGCCATAGATACATCAGTCAGCGATTTCAACGGAGTAGCAGAAAAGACCAAGACAATGGAAAAAGAAAAAAGCACCTAGCATCTGGTAATGTGAGATGCTTAGAGTCCCACATTGGCTAATTACAGCAACAATCCCACCTTAATATGCTCCCTTAAATGCAAATTGTTCGCCGAGCACAGTCACGTGAGCTTGTGACCCAAGTGGGGGTATTAAGGTGGTGGAACATGGAGTCAGTCAATTGGGTCGGATTTGTGATGGCTGAGTGCCCTGCTTGCCCTATCCAAGTTGAGAGCTTGACCCTAGTGACGTAGGTGTAGGCCTGGGTTCATTGGGTTCTAAAGTGGCGGGGACTGCGTGAGGCTAGTTTCACAGAGCAACGAACACTGCCTGCTCTTGTCAGTGGAAGGATAATGAGTTGGTGCTATCCGGATCCAATGGTGCCCGATTGGTTGTGCTCCTATTGAACCATTACCTTTTGGCTTTTGCAGATGGGCGGCACGAGAAAATAACTCCCTTCATCTCCTTTTATTCGTGAAGTTTTGCAAAAACATGCATATCAAGAATCCAGTCAAAGTAACACTCATTCTTAGATACCCTTAAATTCTTGAAGTTAAACTTTAAATGTCTTGAATTTCTACATACTAGCCATTTAATTTTTTTTATTTAACCCGCTAATTAAAATTGCTAGTCTTGAGAATGTAAATATGTTTGAAATATGAAAATAACTCTAATTTCTATACGCCAATTATTATTTGTTGCTTATTACTTTGAGGGGGTCAAATGAAAAAAGAGTTGATTAATTGTGCTAATAAGGAAGCTATGGAGCTATAGAAGCTCAGTCATAGAGTGTTTGGATTCCACAGGGACAGAAATTATGCTCAATTCTCTCTAAGTTGTATGCATGTCTAAATTTATCCATTCAAAAAAGAGGAAGATAAGATATGAGCGATGCCATTGTTGAAGGATGAGATTAAAAGATATTAATGAACTGTCTGAGCGTAGTTTAATTAACGAAGACAAAGTGTCTAGTTCGCATTTGTCAAAACTTTGGGTCATTGGTCATTTAAATTGGAATCTCTGCTTAACATTCAATAATTATCGTTTGAAACATTGTAAAAAATTGTTTGTTCCCTATTAAAGAAGAAGAAAAAAGCTTATCTGTTGATCTCCGATACATCAAAATGCAATAAAAGGCCTCCGCCCGACAAGATATTTCTGCAATAAAGTTTCAAGTTTTAACAGTGGTGCATCCCTAGTAGTTGGTGAAGCCTTTGAAACAATAATAAAAATAATAATAATTTGAATCCGACCTGATTAACATTACCTTCTCCTCGCCTCATAGATACATTAATCAGCGATTTCAACAGAACAACAGAAAAGACCAAAGACAATGGAAAAAGTAAGAAGCACCTGGCATCTACTAATTTGAGGTGTTTAGAGTCCCACATTGGCTAATTACAGTAACAATCCCACCTTAATATGCTCCCTTAAGCACAAATTATTCGCCGAGCTCAGTCACGTGAGCTTGTGATCCAAGTGGGGGCATTAAGGTGGTGGAACATGGACACGGTCAACTGGGTCGGATTTGTGATGGCTGAATGCCTGGCTTGCCCTATCTAAGCTGGGAGCTTGACCCTAGTGACCTAGGTGTAGGCTTGGGTTGATTGGGTCCTAAAGTGGCGGGACTGCGTGAGCTTGTTTCACAGAGCAACTAACACTCGTCTGCCCGCTCTTGTCAGTGGAAGGATAACTATTCGGTCCTATCCGGATCCAATGTGCCCGATGTGGTTTGCTCCTATTGAACCATTATCTTTGGCTTTTTGCATATGGGCGTCACGAGAAAATAACTCCCTTCATCTCGCTTTTGATTTCGTGGGAGCTTTTTGGCAGAAACATGCATATCAAGAATCCAGTCAAAATAACACTCATTCTCAATACCCTTAAATTCTATGAAGTTAAAACTTTAAATGTCTTGATTTCTAGAAGTATACTAAAGCCATTTTAAAATTTTTTTTATTTACCCGCTAATTAAAATGCTAGTCTTGAGATTGTAAATATGTTTGAAATATGAAAATAACTCTAATTTTTCTACGCACAATTAATTATTTGTTGCTTTTACTTTAAAGAGTAAAGATGAAAAAAGAGGTTGATTAACTGTGCTAATAAAGAAGCCGTAGAGCTATAGAAGCTCAGCCATGGAGTGTTTGGATTCCACAGGGACCGAAATTATGCTCAATACTCTCTAAGTTGTATGCATGTGTAAGTTTATCCATTCAAAAAAGAGGAAGATAAGATCATATGAGCCATGCCATTGTTGAAGGATCAGATGATAAGATATTAAGGAACTGTCTGCGCGTAGTTCAATTAACGAAGAAAAAGAGTCTAGCTCGCATTGGTCAAAACTTTGGGTCATTGCTTATTTAAATTGGAATCTTAGCTTAACATTCAATAATTATCGTTTGAAACATTGTTAAAAATTGTTTGTTCCCGATTAAAGAAGAAGAAAAAAGCTTATCTGTTGATCACCGATACATCGAAATGCAATAAAAGGCCTCTGCCATGTAAGATATTTCCGCAATAAAATTTCAAGTTTTAACAGTGTTGCATCCCTAGCAGTTGGTGAAGCCTTTGAAACTATAATTAAAAAAAATAATAATAATTTGAATCCGACCTGATTAACATTACCTTCTCCTCACCTCATAGATACATTAATCAGCGATTTCAACAGAACACAAAAAAAGACCACGACAATGGAAAAAGTAAGAAGCACCAGGCATCTACTAATGTGAGGTGTTTAGAGTCCCACATTGGTTAATTATAGCAACAATCCCACCACAATATGCTCCCTTAAACACCAATTGTTCGCCGGGCTCAGTCACGTGAGCTTGTGACCCAAGTGGGGGCATTAAGGTGGTGGAACATGGACTCGGTCAACTGGGTCGGATTTGTGATGGCCGAATGCCCTGCTTGCCCTATCCAGGTTGGGAGCTTGACCCTAGTGACCTAGGTGTAGGCCTGGGTTCATTGGGTCCTAAAGTGGCGGGGGCTGCGTGAGGCTGGTTTCACAGAGCAACGAACACTGCCCGCTCTTGTCAGTGGAAGGATGCCGAGTCGGTGCCATCCAGATCCAATGGTGCCTGATTGGTTGTGCTCCTGTTGAACCATTACCTTTTAACTTTTGCAGATGAGTGTCACCAGAAAATAACAATTTTCATCTCCTTTTATTCATAAAGTTTGGCAAAAACATCCACATCAAGAATTCAGTCAAAATAACACTCATTCTTAGATACCCTTAAATTCTTGAAGTTAAATTTTAAATGTCTCGAATTTCTAGATATTAGCCATTTAATTTTTTTTATTTAACCCGCTAATTAAAATAGCTAGTCATGAGAATGTAAATATGTTTGAAATATGAAAATAACTGTAATTTCTATACGCCAACTATTATTTGTTGCTTATCACTTCGAGGGGGTAAAATGAAAAAGGAGTTGATTAATTGTGCTAATGTAGAAGCTATAGAGATATAGAAGCTCAGTCATACAGCGTTTGGATACCACAGAGATCGAAATTATCTTCAATTCCCTCTAAGTTGTATATAAATGTAAATTTGTCCATTCAAAAATGAGGAAGATAAGATATGAGTCATGCCATTGTTGAAGGATGAGATGATAAGATATTAATGACCTATCTGAGTGCAATTTAATTAACAAAGAAAAAGAGTTTAGTTCGCATTAGTCAAAACTTTGGGTCATTGCTTATTTAAATTGAATCTCAGCTTAACATTCAACAATTATCATTTGAAACTTTGTAAAAAATTGTTTGTCCCTATTAAAGAAAAAGAAAAAAGATTATCTGTTGATCTCCAATACACCGAAAAGCAATAAAAGGCCTCTGCCAGACATGATATTTCGGCAGTAAAGTTTCAAGTTTTAACAGTGTTGCATCCCTCGTTGTTGGCGAAACCCTTGAAACTATAATTAAAAAAAAATAATTTGAATCTGTCCTAATCAACATTACCATATCCTCGCCATAGATACATCAGTCAGCGATTTCAACGGAACAGCAGAAAAGACCAAGACAATGGAAAAAGAAAAAAGCACCTGGCATCTACTAATGTGAGATGTTTAGAGTCCCACATTGGCTAATTACAACAACAATCCCACTTTAATATGCTCCCTTAAATGCAAATTGTTCGCCGAGCACAGTCACGTGAGCTTGTGACCCAAGTGGGGGCATTAAGGTGGTGGAACTTGGAGTCAGTCAATTGGGTCGGATTTGTGATGGCTGAATGCCTGGCTTGCCCTATCCAAGTTAGGAGCTTGACCCTAGTGACCTAGGTATAGGCTTGGGTTGATTGGGTCCTAAAGTGGCGGGGACTGCGTGAGGCTGGTTTCACAGAGCAACGAACACTGCCCGCTCTTGTCAGCGGAAGGATAACTATTCGGTGCCATCAGGATCCAATTGTGCCCGATTGGTTGTGCTCCTATTGAACCATTACCTTTTGGCTTTTGCAGATGGGCGGCACGAGAAAATAACTCCCTTCATCTCCTTTTATTCGTGAAGTTTTGCAAAAACATGCATATCAAGAATCCAGTCAAAATAACACTCATTCTCAGATACCCTTAAATTCTTGAAGTTAAACTTTAAATGTCTTGAATTTCTAGATACTAGCCATTTAATTTTTTTTATTTAACCCGCTAATTAAAATAGCTAGTCTTGAGAATGTAAATATGTTTAAAATATGAAAATAACTCTAATTTCTATACGCCAATTACTATTTGTTGCTTATTACTTTAAGGGGGTAAAATGAAAAAAGAGCTGATTAACTGTGCTAATAAAGAAGCCGTAGAGCTATAGAAGCTCAGCCATGGAGTGTTTGGATTCCACAGGGACCGAAATTATGCTCAATACTCTCTAAGTTGTATGCATGTGTAAGTTTATCCATTCAAAAAAGGGGAAGATAAGATCATATGAGCCATGCCATTGTTGAAGGATCAGATGATAAGATATTAAGGAACTGTCTGCGCGTAGTTTAATTAACGAAGAAAAAGAGTCTAGCTCGCATTGGTCAAAACTTTGGGTCATTGCTTATTCAAATTGGAATCCTAGCTTAATATTCAAGAATTATCGTTTGAAACATTGTTAAAAATTGTTTGTTCCCTATTAAAGAAAAAGAAAAAAGCTTATCTGTAGATCACCGATACATCAAAATGCAATAAAAGGCCTCCGCCATGCAAGATATTTCCGCAATAAAGTTTCAAGTTTTAATAGTGTTGCATCCCTAGCAGTTGGTGAGGCCTTTGAAATATAATTAAAAATAATAATAATAATTTGAATCCGACCTGATTAACATTACCTTCTCCTAATCTCATAGATACATTAATCAGCGATTTCAACAGAACACAAGAAAAGACCACGGCAATGGAAAAAGTAAGAAGCACCTGGCATCTACTAACGTGAGGTGTTTAGAGTCCCACATTGGCTAATTATAGCAACAATCCCACCATAATATGCTCCCTTAAACACCAATTGTTCGCCGGGCTCAGTCACGTGAGCTTGTGACCCAAGTGGGGGCTTTAAGGTGGTGGAACATGGACTCGGTCAACTGGGTCGGATTTGTGATGGCCGAATGCCTGGCTTGCCCTATCCAAGTTGGGAGCTTGACCCTAGTGACGTAGGTGTAGGCCTGGGTTGATTGGGTCCTAAAGTGGCAGGGACTGCGTGAGGCTGGTTTCACAGAGCAACGAACACTGCCCGCTCTTGTCAGCGGAAGGATACCGAGTCGGTGCCATCCAGATCTAATGGTGCCTGATTGGTTGTGTTCCTATTGAACCATAACCTTTTAACTTTTGCAGATGAGTGTCACCAGAAAATAACTCTTTTCATCTCCTTTTATTCGTGAAGTTTGGCAAAAACATGCACATCAAGAATTAAGTTAAAATAACACTCATTCTCTGATACCCTTAAATTCTTGAAGTTAAATTTTAAATGCCTTGAATTTTTAGATATTAGCCATTTAATTTTTTTTATTTAACCCGCTAATTAAAATAGCTAGTCTTGAGAATGTAAATATGTTTGAAATATAAAATAACTCTAATTTCTATACGCCAACTATTATTTGTTGCTTATCACTTCGAAGGGGTAAAATGAAAAAGGAGTTGATTAATTGTGCTAATGTAGAAGTTATAGAGATATAGAAGCTCAGTCATACAGCGTTTGGATACCACAGAGATCGAAATTATCTTCAATTCCCTCTAAGTTGTATATAAATGTAAATTTGTCCATTCAAAAATGAGGAAGATAAGATATGAGTCAAGCCATTGTTGAAGGATGAGAAGATAAGTTATCAATGACCTATCTGAGTGCAATTTAATTAACGAAGAAAAAGAGTTTAGTTCGCATTAGTCAAAACTTTGGGTCATTGCTTATTTAAATTGAATCTCAGCGTAACATTCAACAATTATCATTTGAAACTTTGTAAAAAAATTGTTTGTCCCTATTAAAGAAAAAGAAAAAAGATTATCTGTTGATCTCCAATACACAGAAAAGCAATAAAAGGCCTCTACCAGACATGGTATTTCGGCAGTAAAGTTTTAAGTTTTAACAGTGTTGCATCCCTAGTTGTTGGCGAAACCCTTGAAACTATAATTAAAAGAATAATAATTTGAATCTGTCCTAATCAACATTACCATATCCTCACCATAGATACATCAGTCAGCAATTTCAACGGAACAGCAGAAAAGACCAAGACAATGGAAAAAGAAAAAAGCACCTGGCATCTACTAATGTGAGATGTTTAGAGTCCCACATTGGCTAATTACAGTAACAATCCCACCTTAATATGCTCCCGTAAATGCAAATTGTTCGCCGAGCACAGTCACGTGAGCTTGTGACCCTAGTGGGGGCATTAAGGTGGTGGAACATGGAGTCAGCCAATTGGGTCGGATTTGTGATGGCTGAATGCCTTGCTTGCCCTATCCAAGTCGGGAGCTTGACCCTAGTGACCTAGGTATAGGCCTGGGTTCATTGGGTCCTAAAGTGGCGGGACTGCGTGACGCTGGTTTCACAGAGCAACGAACACTGCCCGCTCTTGTCAGTGGAAGGATAATGAGTCGGTGCCATCCAGATCCAATGGTGCCCGATTGGTTGTGCTCCTATTGAACCATTACCTTTTGGCTTTTGCAGATGGGCGACACGAGAAAATAACTCCCTTCATCTCCTTTTATTCGTGAAGTTTTGCAAAAACATGCATATCAAGAATCCAGTCAAATTAACACTCATTCTCAGATACCCTTAAATTCTTGAAGTTAAACTTTAAATGTCTTGAATTTCTAGATACTAGCCATTTAATTTTTTTAATTTAACCTGCTAATTAAAATAGCTAGTCTTGAGAATGTAAATATGTTTGAAATATGAAAATAACTCTAATTTATGTACGCCAATTATTATTTGTTGCTTATTACTTTATGGGGGTAAAATGAAAAAAGAGTTGATTAATTGTGCTAATAAGGAAGCTGTGGAGCTATAGAAGCTCAGTCATAGAGTGTTTGGATTCCACAGGGACCGAAATTATGCTCAATTCTCTCTAAGTTGTATGCATGCGTAAATTTATCCATTCAAAAAGAGGAAGACAAGATATGAGCGATGCCATTGTTGAAGGATGGGATGATAAGATATTAATGAACTGTCTGAGCGTAGTTTAATTAACAAAGAAAAAGTGTCTAGCTCGCATTAGTCCAAACTTTGGGTCATTGGTCATTTAAATTGGAATCTCAGCTCAACATTCAATAATTATCATTTGAAACATTGTAAAAAATTGTTTGTTCCCTATTAAAGAAGAAGAAAAAAGCTTATCTGTTGATCTCCGATACATCAAAATGCAATAAAAGGCCTCCGCCCGACAAGATATTTCTGCAATAAAGTTTCAAGTTTTAACAGTGGTGCATCCCTAGTAGTTGGTGAAGCCTTTGAAACTATAATAAAAAAAGTAATAATTTGAATCCGACCTGATTAACATTACCTTCACTCCTCCCCTCAATAGAATACTGAAATCACAGCGATTTCAACAGAACAAACAGAAAGACAAAGACAATGGAAAAAAAGTTAGAAGCACCTGGCATCGTACTATTTGAGGTGTTTAGAGTCCCACATTGGCTAATTTACAGCAACAATCCGCACCTTAATGGTGCCCCCTTACTACACAAATTTTCGCCGAGCTTGTCACAGTGAGGCTTGTGACCCAAGTGGGGGCACTAAGGTGGTGGAACATGGAGTCCAGTCAATTGGGTTCGATTTGTGATAGCTGAATGCCCTGCTTGCCCTATCCAAGTTGGGAGCTTGACCCTAGTGACGTAGGTGTAGGCCTGGGTTCATTGGGTCGTAAAGTGGCGGGGACTGCGCGAGACTGGTTTCACGGAGCAACGAACACTGCCCGCTCTTGTCAGTAGAAGGATAATGAGTCGGTGCCATCCGGATCCAATAATGCCCGATTGGCTGTGCTCCTATTAAACTATTACCTTTTGGCTTTTGCAGATGGGCGGCGCAAGAAAATAACTCCCCTCATCTCCTTTTATTCGTGAAGTTTTGCAAACACATGCATATCAAGAATCCAGTCAAAATAACACTCATTCTCAGATACCCTTAAATTCTTGAAGTTAAACTTTAAATGCCTTGAATTTCTTGATACTAGCCATTTAATTTTTTTTATTTAACCCGCTAATTAAAATAGCTAGTCTTGAGAATGTGAATATGTTTGAAATATGAAGATAACTCTAATTTCTATATGCCAATTATTATTTTTTGCTTATTACTTTAAGGGGGTAAAATGAAAAAAGAGTTGATTAATTATGCTAATAAAGAAGCCGTAGAGCTATAGAAGCTCAGCCATAAAGTGTTTGGATTCCACAGGGACCGAAATTATGTTCAATTCTCCCTAAGTTGTATGTATGTGTAAATTTATCCATTCAAAAAAGAGGAAGATAAGATATGAGCGATGCCATTGTTGAAGGATGAAATGATAAGATATTAATGAACTGTCTGAGCGCAGTTTAATTAACGAAGAAAAAGTGTCTAGTTCGCATTAGTCAAAACTTTGGGTCATTGGTCATTTAAATTGGAATCTCAGCTAAACATTCAATGACTATCGTCTGAAACATTATAAAAAATTGTTGTTCCCTATTAAAGAAGAAGAAAATAGCTTATCTGTTGGTCTCCGATACATCGAAATGCAATAAAAGGCCTCCGCCATGCAAGATATTTCCGCAATAAAGTTTCAAGTTTTAACAGTGTTGCATCCCTAGTCGTTGGTGAAGCCTTTGAAACTATAAGAAAAAAAATAATAATTTGAATCCGACCAGATTAACATTACCTTCTCCTCGCCTCATAGATACATTAATCAGCGATTTCAACAGAACAGCAGAAAAGACCAAAGACAATGGAAAAAGTAAGAAGCACCTGGCATCTACTAATTTGAGGTGTTTAGAGTCCCACATTGGCTAATTACAGCAACAATCCCACCTTAATGTGCTCCCTTAAACACAAATTGTTCGCCGAGCACAGTCACGTGAGCTTGTGACCCAAGTGGGGGCATTAAGGTGGTGGAACATGGACTCGGTCAACTGGGTCGGATTTGTGATAGCTGAATGCCTGGCTTGCCCTATCCAAGTTGGGAGCTTGACCCTAGTGACCTAGGTTGTAGGCTTGGGTTGATTGGGTCCTAAAGTGGCGGGGACTGCGTGAGGCTGGTTTCACAGAGCAACGAACACTGCCCGCTCTTGTCAGCGGAAGGATAACTATTCGGTGCCATCAGGATCCAATTGTGCCCGATTGGTTGTGCTCCTATTGAACCATTACCTTTTGGCTTTTGCAGATGGGCGGCACGAGAAAATAACTCCCTTCATCTCCTTTTATTCGTGAAGTTTTGCAAAAACATGCATATCAAGAATCCAGTCAAAATAACACTAATTCTCAGATACCCTTAAATTCTTGAAGTTAAACTTTAAATGTCTTGAATTTCTAGATACTAGCCATTTAATTTTTTTTATTTAACCCGTTAATTAAAATAGCTAGTCTTGAGAATGTAAATACATTTGAAATATGAAAATAACTCTAATTTCTATACGCTAATTATTATTTGTTGCTTATTACTTTAAGGGGGTAAAATGAAAAAAGAGTTGATTAATTGTGCTAGTAAAGAAGCCGTAGAGCTATAGAAGCTCTGCCATAGGGTGTTTGGATTCCACAGGGTCCGAAATTATGCTCAATTCTTTCTAAGTTGTATGCATGTGTAAATTTATCCATTCAAAAAAGAGGAAGATAAGATCACATGAGCCATGCCATTGTTGAAGGATCAGATGATAAGATATTAATGAGCTGTCTGAGCGTAGTTTAATTAACGAAGAAAAAGAGTCTAGTTTGCATTGGTCAAAACTTTGGGTCATTGCTTATTTAAATTGAAATCTTAGCTTAACATTCAATAATTATCGTTTGAAACATTGTAAAAAATTGTTTGTTCCGTATTAAAGAAGAAGAAAAAAGCTTATCTGTTGATCACCGATACATCGAAATGCAATAAAAGGCCTCCGCCATGCAAGATATTTCCGCAATAAAGTTTCAAATTTTAACAGTGTTGCATCCCTAGTCGTTGGTGAAGCTTTTGAAAGTATAATCAAGAAAATAATAATAATTTGAATCCAACCTGATTAACGTTACCTTCTCCTCGCCTCATAGATACATTAATCAGCGATTTCAACAGAACACAAGAAAAGACCACGACAATGGAAAAAGTAAGAAGCACCTAGCATCTGCTAATGTGAGGTGTTTAGAGTCCCACATTGGCTAATTACAGCAACAATCCCACCTTAATATGCTCCCTTAAATGCAAATTGTTCGCCGAGCACAGTCACGTGAGCGTGTGACCCAAGTGGGGGCATTAAGGTGGTGGAACATGGAGTGAGTCAATTGGGTCGGATTTGTGATGGCTGAATGCCCTGCTTGCCCTATCCAAGTTGGGAGCTTGGCCCTAGTGACGTAGGTGTAGGCCTGGGTTCATTGGGTCCTAAAGTGTCGGGGACAGCGTGTGGCTGGTTTCACAGAGCAACGAACACTGCCCGCTCTTGTCAGTGGAAGGATAATGAGTCGGTGCCATCCGGATCCAATGGTGCCCGATTGGCTGTGCTCCTATTGAACCATTACTTTTGGCTTTTGCAGATGGGCGGCGCAAGAAAATAACTCCCTTCATCTCCTTTTATTCGTGAAGTTTTACAAAAACATGCATATCAAGAATCCAGTCAAAATAACACTCATTCTCAGATACCCTTAAATTCTTGAAGCTAAACTTTAAATGCCTTGAATTTCCAGATACTAGCCATTTAATTTTTTTTATTTAACCCGCTAATTAAAATAGCTAGTCTTGAGAATGAGAATATGTTTGAAATATGAAGATAACTCTAATTTCTATGCGCCAATTATTATTTATTGCTTATTGCTTTAAGGGGGTAAAATGAAAAAAGGGTTGATTAATTGTGCTAATAAAGAAGCCGTAGAGCTATAGAAGCTCAGCCATAGAGTGTTTGGGTTCCATAGGGACCGAAATTATGCTCAATTCTCTCTAAGTTGCATGCATGTGTAAATTTATCCATTCAAAAAAGAGGAAGATAAGATATGAGCGATGCCATTGTTGAAGGATGAGATAATAAGATATTAATGAACTGTCTGAGCGTAGTTTAATTAACGAAGAAAAGGTGTCTAGTTCGCATTAATCAAAACTTTGGGTCATTGGTCATTTAAATCGGAATCTCAGCTTAACATTCAATGATTATCGTCTGAAACACTGTAAAAAATTGTTTGTTCCCTATTAAAGAAGAAGAAAAAAGCTTATCTGTTGATCTCCGATACATCGAAATGTAATAAAAGGCCTCCGCTAGACAAGATATTTCTGCAATAAAGTTTCAAGTTTTAACAGTGGTGCATCCCTACTAGTTGGTGAAGCCTTTGAAACTATAATAAAAAAATAATAATTTGAATCCGACCTGATTAACATTACCTTCTCCTTGCCTCATAGATACATTAATCAGCGATTTCAACAGAACAGCAGAAAAGACCAAAGACAATGGAAAAAGTAAGAAGCACCTGGCATCTACTAATTTGAGGTGTTTAGAGTCCCACATTGACTAATTACAGCAACAATCCCACCTTAATATGCTCCCTTAAACACAAATTATTCGCCGAGCTTAGTCACGTGAGCTTGTGACCCAAGTGGGGGCATTAAGGTGGTGGAACATGGACTCGGTCAACTGGGTCGGATTTGTGATGGCTGAATGCCTGGCTTGCCCTATCCAAGTTGGGAGCTTGACCCTAGTGACCTAGGTGTAGGCTTGGGTTGATTGGGTCCTAAAGTGGCGGGGACTGCGTGAGGCTGGTTTCGCAGAGCAATGAACACTGCTCGCTCTTGTCAGTGGAAGGATAATGAGTCGGTGCCATCCGGATCCAATGGTGCCCGATTGGTTGTGCTCCTATTGAACCTTTACCTTTTGGCTTTTGCAGATGGGCGGCGCAAGAAAATAACTCCCTTCATCTCCTTTTATTCGTGAAGTTTTGCAAAAACATGCATATCAAGAATCCAGTCAAAATAACACTCATTCTTAGATACCCTTAAATTCTTGAAGCTAAACTTTAAATGCCTTGAATTTCTAGATACTAGCCATTTAATTTTTTTTTATTTAACCCGCTAATTAAAATAGCTAGTCTTGAGAATGTGAATATGTTTGAAATATGAAGATAACTCTAATTTCTATACGCCAATTATTATTTGTTGCTTATTACTTTAAGGGGGTAAAATGAAAAAAGAGTTGATTAATTGTGCTAATAAAGAAGCCGTGGAGCTATAAAAGCTCAGCCATAGAGTGTTTGGGTTCCATAGGGACTGAAATTATGCTCAATTCTCTCTAAGTTGTATGCATGTGTAAATTTATCCATTCAAAAAAGAGGAAGATAAGATCATGTGAGCCATGCCATTGTTGAAGGATCAGATGATAAGATATTAATGAACTGTCTGAGCGTAGTTTAATTAACGAAGAAAAAGAGTCTAGTTCGCATTGGTCAAAACTTTGGGTCATTGCTTATTTCAATTGGAATCTTAGCTTAACATTCAATAATTATTGTTTGAAACATTGTAAAAAATTGTTTGTTCCCTATTAAAGAAGAAGAAAAAAGCTTATCTGTTGATCACCGATACATTGAAATGCAATAAAAAGCCTTCGCCATGCAAGATATATCCGCAATAAAGTTTCATGTTTTAACAGTGTTGCATCCCTAATAGCTGGTGAAGCCTTTGAATCTATAATTAAAAAAATAATAATAATTTGAATCCGACCTGATTAACATTACCTTATCCTCGCCTCGTAGATACATTAATCAGTGATTTCAACAGAACACAAGAAAAGACCACGACAATGGAAAAAGTAAGAAGCACCTGGCATCTACTAATGTGAGGTGTTTAGAGTCCCACATTGGCTAATTATAGCAACAATCCCACCATAATATGCCCCCTTAAACACAAATTGTTCGCAGCGCTCAGTCACGCGAGCTTGTGACCCAAGCGGGGGTATTATGGTGGTGGAATATGGGTTTTATCAACTAGGTCGGATTTGTGACGGTCGAATGCCTGGCTTGCCCCTATCCAAGTCGGGTGCTTGACCCTAGTGACCTAGGTGTAGGCCTAGGTTGATTGGGCCCTAAAGTGGTGGGGACTGCGCGAGGCTGGTTTCACAAAGCAACGAACACTGCCCTCTCTTGTCAGTGGAAGGATACCGAGTCGGTGCCATCCAGATCCAATGGTGCCTGATTGGTGGTGCTCCTATTAAACCATTATCTTTTAACTTTTGCAGATGAGTGTCACCCGAAAATAACTCTTTTCATCTCCTTTTATTCGTAATGTTTGGCAAAAACATGCACATGAAGAATTCAATCAAAATAACACTCATTCTCAGATACCCTTAAATTCTTGAAGTTAAATTTTAAATGTCTTGAATTTCTAGATATTAGCCATTTAATTTTTTTTATTTAACCCGCTAATTAAAATAGCTAGTCTTGAGAATGCAAATGTGTTTGAAATATAAAAATAACTCTAATTTCTATACGCTAACTATTATTTGTTGCTTATCACTTTGAGGGGGTAAAATGAAAAAGGAGTTGATTAATTGTGCTAATGTAGAAGCTATAGAGATATAGAAGCTCAGTCATACAGCGTTTGGATATCACAGAGATCGAAATTATCTTCAATTCCCTCTAAGTTGTGTATAAATGTAAATTTATCCATTCAAAAATGAGGAAGATAAGATATGAGTCAAGCCATTGTTGAAGCATGAGATGATAAGATATTAATGAACTGTCTGAGCGTAGTTTAATTAACGAAGAAAAGTTGTCTAGCTCGCATTAGTCAAAACTTTGGGTCATTGGTTATTTAAATTGGAATTTCAGCTTAACATTCAATAATTATCGTTTGAAACATTGTAAAAAATTGTTTGTTCCCTATTAAAGAAGAAGAAAAAAGCTTATCTGTTGATCTCCGATACATCGAAATGCAATAAAAGGCCTCCGCCAGACAAGATATTTCTGCAATAAAGTTTCAAGTTTTAATAGTGGTGCATCCCTAGTAGTTGGTGAAGCCTTTGAAACTATAATAAAAAAAACAATAATTTGAATCCGACCTGATTAACATTACCTCCTCCTCGCCTCATAGATGCATTAATCAGCGATTTCAATAGAACAGCAGAAAAGACCAAAGACAATGGAAAAAGTAAGAAGCACCTGGCATCTACTAATTCGAGGTGTTTAGAGTCCCACATTGGCTAATTACAGTAACAATCCCACCTTAATATGCTCCCTTAAACACAAATTGTTCGCCGAGCTCAGTCACGTGAGCTTGTGATCCAAGTGGGGGCATTAAGGTGGTGGAACATGGACACGGTCAACTGGGTCGGATTTGTGATGGTTGAATGCCTGGCTTGCCCTATCCAAGTTGGGAGCTTGACCCTAGTGACCTAGGTGTAGGCTTGGGTTGATTGGGTCCTAAAGTGGTGGGGACTGCGTGAGGCTGGTTTCACAGAGCAACGAACACTGCCCGCTCTTGTCAGTGGAAGGATAACGATTCGGTGCCATAGGGATCCAACGATGCCCGACTGGTTTGTGCTCCTATTGAACCATTACCTTTTGGCTTTTGCAGATGGGCGGCACGAGAAAATAACTCCCCTTCATCTCCTTTTATTCGTGAAGTTTTGCAAAAACATGCATATCAAGAATCCAGTCAAAATAACACTCATTCTCAGATACCCTTAAATTCATGAAGTTAAACTTTAAATGTCTTGAATTTCTAGATACTAGCCATTTAATTTTTTTTTATTTAACCCGCTAATTAAAATAGCTAGTCTTGAGAATGTAAATATGTTTGAAATATGAAAATAACTCTAATTTCTATACGCCAATTATTATTTGTTGCTTATTACTTTAAGGAGGTAAAATGAAAAAAGAGTTGATTAACGGTGCTAATAAAGAAGCCGTAAAGCTATAGAAGCTCAGCCATAGAGCGTTTGGATTCCACAGGGACCGAAATTATGCTCAATACTCTCTATGTTGTACGCATGTGTAAGTTTATCCATTCAAAAAAGAGGAAGATAAGATCATATGAGCCATGCCATTGTTGAAGGATAAGATGACAAGATATTAATGAATTGTTTGAGCGTAGTTTAATTAACGAAGAAAAAGAGTCTAGTTCGCATTGGTCAAAACTTTGGGTCATTGCTTATTTAAATTGGAATCTTAGCTTAACATTCAATAATTATCGTTTGAAACATTGTTAAAAATTGTTTGTTCCCTATTAAAGAAGAAGAAAAAAGCTTATCTGTTGATCACCGATACATCGAAATGCAATAAAAGGCCTCTGCCATGCAAGATATTTCCGCAATAAAATTTCAAGTTTTAACAGTGTTGCATCCCTAGCAGTTGGTGAAGCCTTTGAAACTATAATTAAAAAAAAATTAATAATTTGAATCCGACCTGATTTAGATTACCTTCTCCTCACCTCATAGATACATTAATCAGCGATTTCAACAGAACACAAGAAAAGACTACGACAATGGAAAAAGTAAGAAGCACCTAGCATCTCCTAATGTGAGGTGTTTAGAGTCCCACATTGGCTAATTATAGCAACAATCCCACCACAATATGCTCCCTTAAACACCAATTGTTCGCCGGGCTCAGTCATGTGAGCTTGTGACCCAAGTGGGGGCATTAAGGTGGTGGAACATGGACTCGACAACTGGGTCGGATTTGCGATGGCCGAATGCCTGACTTGCCCTATCCAAGTTGGGAGCTTGACCCTAGTGACGTAGGTGTAGGCCTGAGTTGATTGGGTCCTAAAGTGGCAGGGACTGCGTGAGGCTGGTTTCACAGAGCAACGAACACGGCCCGCTCTTGTCAGTGGAAGGATGCTGAGTCGGTGCCATCCAGATCCAATGGTGCCTGATTGGTTGTGCTCCTGTTGAACCATAACCTTTTAACTTTTGCAGATGAGTGTCACCAGAAAATAACTCTTTTCATCACCTTTCATTCGTAAAGTTTGGCAAAAACATGCACATTAAGAATTCAGTCAAAATAACACTCATTCTCTGGTACCCTTAAATTCTTGAAGTTAAATTTTAAATGTCTTGAATTTTTAGATATTAGCCATTTAATTTTTTTTATTTAACCCGCTAATTAAAATAGCTAGTCTCGAGAATGTAAATATGTTTGAAATATGAAAATCACTCTAATTTCTATACGCCAACTATTATTTGTTGCTTATCACTTCGAGGGGGTAAAATGAAAAAGGAGTTGATTAATTGTGCTAATGTAGAAGCTATAGAGATATAGAAGCTCAGTCATACAGCGTTTGGATACCACAGAGATCGAAATTATATTCAGTTCCCTCTAAGTTGTATATAAATGTAAATTTGTCCATTCAAAAATGAGGAAGATAAGATATGAGTCAAGCCATTGTTGAAGGATGATATGATAAGATATTAATGACCTATCTGAGTGCAATTTAATTAACAAAGAATAAGAGTTTAGTTCGCATTGGTCAAAACTTTGGGTCATTGCTTATTTAAATTGAATCTCAGCTCAACATTCAACAATTATCATTTGAAACTTTGTAAAAAATTGTTTGTTCCCTATTAAAGAAAAAGAAAAAAGATTATATGTTGATCTCCAATACACCAAAAAGCAATAAAAGGCCTCCGGCAGACCTGATATTTCGGCAGTAAAGTTTCAAGTTTTAACAGTGTTGCATCCCTAGTTGTTGGCGAAACCCTTGAAACTATAATTAAAAGAATAATAATTTGAATCTGTCCTAATCAACATTACCATATCCTCGCCATAGATACATCAGTCAGCGATTTCAACGGAACAGCAGAAAAGACCAAGACAATGGAAAAAGAAAAAAGCACCTGGCATCTACTAATGTGAGATGTTTAGAGTCCCACATTGGCTAATTACAACAACAATCCCACTTTAATATGCTCCCTTAAATGCAAATTGTTCGCCGAGCACAGTCACGTGAGCTTGTGACCCAAGTGGGGGCATTAAGGTGGTGGAACTTGGAGTCAGTCAATTGGGTCGGATTTGTGATGGCTGAATGCCTGGCTTGCCCTATCCAAGTTAGGAGCTTGACCCTAGTGACCTAGGTATAGGCTTGGGTTGATTGGGTCCTAAAGTGGCGGGGACTGCGTGAGGCTGGTTTCACAGAGCAACGAACACTGCCCGCTCTTGTCAGTGGAAGGATAACTATTCGGTGCCATCCGGATCCAATGGTGCCCGATTGGTTGTACTCCTATTGAACCATTACCTTTTGGCTTTTGCAGATGGACGGCACGAGAAAATAACTCCCTTCATCTCTTTTTATTCGTGAAGTTTTGCAAAAATATGCATATCAAGAATCCAGTCAAAATAACACTCATTCTCATATACCCTTAAATTGTTGAAGTTAAACTTTAAATGTCTTGAATTTCTAGATACTAGCCATTTAATTTTTTTTATTTAACCTGTTAATTAAAATAGCTAGTCTTGAGAATGTAAATATGTTTGAAATATGAAAATAACTCTAATTTCTATACGCCAATTACTATTTGTTGCTTATTACTTTAAGGGGGTAAAATGAAAAAAGAGTTGATTAACTGTGCTAATAAAGAAGCCGTAGAGCTATAGAAGCTCAGCCATAGAGTGTTTGGATTCCAGGGACCGAAATTATGCTCAATACTCTCTAAGTTGTATGCATGTGTAAGTTTATCCATTCAAAAAAGAGGAAGATAAGATCATATGAGCCATGCCATTGTTGAAGGATCAGATGATAAGATATTAATGAACTGTCTGCGCGTAGTTTAATTAACAAAGAAAAAGAGTCTAGCTCGCGTTGGTCAAAACTTTGGGTCATTGCTTGTTTAAATTAGAATCCTAGCTTAATATTCAAGAATTATCGTTTGAAACATTGGTAAAAATTGTTTGTTCCCTATTAAAGAAAAAGAAAAAAGCTTATCTGTACATCACCGATACATCGAAATGGAATAAAAGGCCTCCGCCATGCAAGATATTTCCGCAATAAAGTATCAAGTTTTAACAGTGTTGCATGCCTAGCAGTTTGGTGAAGCCTTTGAAACTATAATTAAAAATAATAATAATAATTTGAATCCAACCTGATTAACGTTACCTTCTCCTAATCTCATAGATACATTAATCAACGATTTCAACAGAACACAAGAAAAGACCACGGCAATGGAAAAAGTATGAAGCACCTGGCATCTACTAATGTGAGGTGTTTAGAGTCCCACATTGGCTAATTATAGCAACAATCCCACCATAATATGCTCCCTTAAACACCAATTGTTTGCCGGGCTCAGTCACGTGAGCTTGTGACCCAAGTGGGGGCATTAAGGCGGTGGAACATGGACTCGGTCAACTGGGTCGGATTTGTGACGGCCGAATGCCTGGCCTGCCCTATCCAAGTTGGGAGCTTGACCCTAGTGACGTAGGTGTAGGCCTGGGTTGATTGGGTCCTAAAGTGGCACGGACTGCGTGAGGCTGGTTTCACAGAGCAACGAACATTGCCCGCTCTTGTCAGTGGAAGGATACCGAGTCGGTGCCATCCAGATCCAATGGTGCCTGATTGGTTGTGCTCCTGTTGAACCATAACCTTTTAACTTTTGCAGATGAGTGTCACCAGAAAATAACTCTTTTCATCACCTTTCATTCGTAAAGTTTGGCAAAAACATGCACATTAAGAATTCAGTCAAAATAACACTCATTCTCTGGTACCCTTAAATTCTTGAAGTTAAATTTTAAATGTCTTGAATTTTTAGATATTAGCCATTTAATTTTTTTTATTTAACCCGCTAATTAAAATAGCTAGTCTTGAGAATGTAAATATGTTTGAAATATGAAAATCACTCTAATTTCTATACGCCAACTATTATTTGTTGCTTATCACTTTGAGGGGGTAAAATGAAAAAGGAGTTGATTAATTGTGCTAATGTAGAAGCTATAGAGATATAGAAGCTCAGTCATACAGCGTTTGGATAACACAGAGATCGAAATTATATTCAGTTCCCTCTAAGTTGTATATAAATGTAAATTTATCCATTCAAAAATGAGGAAGATAAGATATGAGTCAAGCCATTGTTGAAGGATGATATGATAAGATATTAATGACCTATCTGAGTGCAATTTAATTAACAAAGAATAAGAGTTTAGTTCGCATTGGTCAAAACTTTGGGTCATTGCTTATTTAAATTGAATCTCAGCTTAACATTCAACAATTATCATTTGAAACTTTGCAAAAAATTGTTTGTTCCCTATTAAAGAAAAAGAAAAAAGATTATCTGTTGATCTCCAATACACCGAAAAGCAATAAAAGGCCTCCGCCAGACATGGTATTTCGGCAGTAAAGTTTCAAGTTTTAACAGTGTTGCATCCCTAGTTGTTGGCGAAACCCTTGAAACTATAATTAAAAGAATAATAATTTGAATCTGTCCTAATCAACATTACCATATCCTCACCATAGATACATCAGTCAGCAATTTCAACGGAACAGCAGAAAAGACCAAGACAATGGAAAAAGAAAAAAGCACCTGACATCTACTAATGTGAGATGTTTAGAGTCCCACATTGGCTAATTACAGTAACAATCCCACCTTAATATTCTCCCGTAAATGCAAATTGTTCGCCGAGCACAGTCACGTGAGCTTGTGACCCAAGTGGGGGCATTAAGGTGGTGGAACATGGAGTCAGCCAATTGGGTCGGATTTGTGATCGCTGAATGCCTTGCTTGCCCTATCCAAGTTGGGAGCTTGACCCTAGTGACCTAGGTGTAGGCCTGGGTTCATTGGGTCCTAAAGTGGCGGGGATTGCGTGAGGCTGGTTTCACAGAGCAACGAACACTGCCCGCTCTTGTCAGTGGAAGGATAATGAGTTGGTGCCATCCAGATCCAATGGTGCCCGATTGGTTGTGCTCCTATTGAACCATTACCTTTTGGCTTTTGCAGATGGGCGACACGAGAAAATAACTCCCTTCATCTCCTTTTATTCGTGAAGTTTTGCAAAAACATGCATATCAAGAATCCAGTCAAATTAACACTCATTCTCAGATACCCTTAAATTCTTGAAGTTAAACTTTAAATGTCTTGAATTTCTAGATACTAGCCATTTAATTTTTTTAATTTAACCTGCTAATTAAAATAGCTAGTCTTGAGAATGTAAATATGTTTGAAATATGAAAATAACTCTAATTTATGTACGCCAATTATTATTTGTTGCTTATTACTTTATGGGGGTAAAATGAAAAAAGAGTTGATTAATTGTGCTAATAAGGAAGCTGTGGAGCTATAGAAGCTCAGTCATAGAGTGTTTGGATTCCACAGGGACCGAAATTATGCTCAATTCTCTCTAAGTTGTATGCATGCGTAAATTTATCCATTCAAAAAGAGGAAGACAAGATATGAGCGATGCCATTGTTGAAGGATGGGATGATAAGATATTAATGAACTGTCTGAGCGTAGTTTAATTAACAAAGAAAAAGTGTCTAGCTCGCATTAGTCCAAACTTTGGGTCATTGGTCATTTAAATTGGAATCTCAGCTCAACATTCAATAATTATCATTTGAAACATTGTAAAAAATTGTTTGTTCCCTATTAAAGAAGAAGAAAAAAGCTTATCTGTTGATCTCCGATACATCAAAATGCAATAAAAGGCCTCCGCCCGACAAGATATTTCTGCAATAAAGTTTCAAGTTTTAACAGTGGTGCATCCCTAGTAGTTGGTGAAGCCTTTGAAACTATAATAAAAAAAGTAATAATTTGAATCCGACCTGATTAACATTACCTTCTCCTTGCCTCATAGATACATTAATCAGCGATTTCAACAGAACAACAGAAAAGATCAAAGACAATGGAAAAAGTGAGAAGCACCTGGCATCTACTAATTTGAGGTGTTTAGAGTCCCACATTGGCTAATTACAGCAACAATTCCACCTTAATGTGCTCCTTTAAACACAAATTGTTCGCCGAGCTCAGTCACGTGAGCTTGTGACCTAAGTGGGGGCATTAAGGTGGTGGGACATGGACTCGGTCAACTGGGTCGGATTTGTGATGGCTGAATGCCTGGCTTGCCCTATCCAAGTTGGGAGCTTGACCCTAGTGACCTAGGTGTAGGCTTGGGTTGATTGGGTCCTAAAGTGGTGGGGACTGCATGAGGCTGGTTTCACAGAGCAACGAACACTGCCCGCTCTTGTCCATGGAAGGATAACACTCATTCTCAGATACCCTTAAATTCTTGAAGTTAAACTTTAAATGTCTTGAATTTGTCGATACTAGCCATTTATTTTTTTTATTTAACCCACTGATTAAAATAGCTAGTCTTGAGAATGCAAATATGTTTGAAATATGAAAATAACTCTAATTTCTGTACGCCAATTATTATTTGTTGCTTATTACTTTAAGGGGGTAAAATGAAAAAAGAGTTGATTAATTGTGCTAATAAAGAAGCCGTAGAGCTATAAAAGCAAAGCCGTAGAGCTAATGCTCAATTCTCTCTAAGTTGTATGCATGTGTAAGTTTATCCATTCAAAAAAGAGAAAGATAAGATCATATGAGCCATGCCATTGTTGAAGGATCAGATGATAAGATATTAATGAACTGTTTGAGCGTAGTTTAATTAACGAAGAAAAAGAGTCTAGTTCGCATTGGTCAAAACTTTGGGTCATTGCTTATTTAAATTGGAATCTTAGCTTAACATTCAATAATTATCGTTTGAAACACTGTAAAAAATTACTTGTTCCCTATTAAAGAAGAAGAGAAAAGCTTATCTGTTGATCACCGCTACATCAATAAAAGGCCTACGCCAGACAAGATATTTCCGCAATAAAGTTTCAAGTTTTAACAGTGTTGCATCCCTAACAGTTGGTGAAGCCTTTGAAACTATAATTAAAAAAATAATAATAATTTGAATCCGACCTTATTAACATTACCTTCTTCTCGCCTCATAGATACATTAATCAGTGATTTCGATAGAACACAAGAAAAGACCATGACAATGGAAAAAGTATGAAGCACCTGGCATCTACTAATGTGAGGTGTTTCGAGTCCCCTATTGGCTAATTATAGCAACAATCCTACCATAATATGCTCCCTTAAACACCAATTGTTCGCCGGGCTCAGTCACGTGAGCTTGTGACCCAAGTGGGGGCATTCAGGTGTTGGAACATGGACTCGGTCAACTGGGTCGGATTTATGACGGCCGAATGCCTGGCTTGCCCTATCCAAGTTGGGAGCTTGACCCTAGTGACCTTGGTGTAGGCCTGGGTTGATTGGGTCCTAAAGTGGCAGGGACTGCGAGAGGCTGGTTTCACAGAGCAACGACTACTACCCGCTCTTATCAGTGGAAGGATACCGAGTCGGTGCCATCCAGATCCAATGGTGCCTGATTGGTTGTGCTCCTGTTGAACCATTACCTTTTAACTTTTGCAGATGAGTGTCACCAGAAAATAGCTCTTTTCATCTCCTTTTATTCGTAAAGTTTGGCAAAAACATGCACATCAAGAATTCAGTCAAAATAACACTCATTCTCAGATACCCTTAAGTTCTTGAAGTTAAATTTTAAATGTCCTGAATTTCTAGATATTAGCCATTTAATTTTTTTTATTTAACCCGCTAATTAAAATAGCTAGTCTTGAGAATGTAAATATGTTTGAAATATAAAAATAACTCTAATTTCTATATGCCAACTATTATTTGTTGCTTATCACTTCGAGGGGGTAAAATGAAAAGGGAGTTGATTAATTATGCTAATGTAGAAGCTATAGAGACATAGAAGCTCAGTCATACAGCGTTTGGATACCACAGAGATTGAAATTATCTTCAATTCCCTCTAAGTTGTATATAAATGTAAATTTGTCCATTCAAAAATGAGGAACATAAGATATGAGTCAAGCCATTGTTGAAGGATGGGATGATAAGATATTAATGACCTAACTGAGTGCAATTTAATTAACAAAGAATAAGAGTTTAGTCCGCATTGGTCAAAACTTTGTGTCATTGCTTATTTAAATTGAATCTCAGCTTAACATTCAACAATTATCATTTGAAACTTTGTAAAAAATTGTTTGTTCCCTATTAAAGAAAAAGAAAAAAGATTATCTGTTGATCTCCAATACACCGAAAAGCAATAAAAGGCCTCCGCCAGACATGATATTTCGGCAGTAAAGTTTCAAGTTTTAACAGTGTTGCATCCCTAGTTGTTTGGCGAAACCCTTGAAACTATAATTAAAAAAATAATAATTTGAATCTGTCCTCATCAACATTACCATATCCTCGCCATAGATACATCAGTCAGCAATTTCAACGGAACAGCAGAAAAGACCAAGACAATGGAAAAAGAAAAAAGCACCTGGCATCTACTAATGTGAGATGTTTAGAGTCCCACATTGGCTAATTACAGCAACAACCCCACCTTAAGAAGCTCCCTTAAACACAAATTGTTTGCCGAGTTCAGTCACGTGAGCTTGTGACCCAAGTGTGGGCATTAAGGTGGTGGAACATGGAGTCAGTCGACTGGGTCGGATTTGTGATAGCCGAATGCCCTGCTTGCCCTATCCAAGTTGGGAGCTTGACCCTAGTGACGTAGGTGTAGGCCTGGGTTCATTGGGTCCTAAATTGGCGGGGACTGCACGAGACTGGTTTCACAGAGCAACGAACACTGCCCGCTCTTGTCAGTAGAAGGATAATGAGTCGGTGCCATCCGGATCCAATGGTGCCCGATTGGCTGTGCTCCTATTGAACCATTACCTTTCTGCTTTTGCAGATGGGCGGCGCAAGAAAATAACTCCCTTCATCTCCTTTTATTCGTGAAGTTTTGCAAAAACATGCATATCAAGAATCCAGTCAAATTAACACTCATTCTCAGATACCCTTTAATTCTTGAAGTTAAACTTTAAATGCCTTGAATTTCTAGATACTAGCCATTTAATTTTTTTTATTTAACCCGCTAATTAAAATAGCTAATCTTGAGAATGTGAATATGTTTGAAATATGAAGATAACTCTAATTTCTATACGCCAATTATTATTTGTTGCTTATTACTTTAAGGGGGTAAAATGAAAAAAGAGTTGATTAATTGTGCTAATAAAGAAGCTGTGGAGCTATAGAAGCTCAGTCATAGAGTGTTTGGATTCCACAGGGACCGAAATTATGCTCAATTCTCTCTAAGTTTTATGCATGCATAAACCTATCCATTCAAAAAGAGGAAGATAAGATATGAGCGATGCCATTGTTGAAGGATGGGATGATAAGATATTAATGAACTGTCTGAGCGTAGTTTAATTAACAAAGAAAAAGTGTCTAGCTCGCATTAGTCCAAACTTTGGGTCATTGGTCATTTAAATTGGAATCTCAGCTTAACATTCAATAATTATCGTTTGAAATATTTTAAAAAATTGTTTGTGCCCTATTAAAGAAGAAGAAAAAAGCTTATCTGTTGATCTCCGATACATCGAAATGCAATAAAAGGCCTCCGCCAGACAAGATTTTTCTACAATAAAGTTTCAAGTTTTAACAGTGGTGCATCCCTAGTAGTTGGTGAAGCCTTTGAAACTATGATAAAAAAAACAATAATTTGAATCCGACCTGATTAACATTACCTTCTCCGCGCCTCATAGATGCATTAATAAGCGATTTCAATAGAACAGCAGAAAAGACCAAAGACAATGGAAAAAGTAAGAAGCACCTGGCATCTACTAATTTGAGGTGTTTAGAGTCCCACATTGGCTAATTACAGTAACAATCCCACCTTAATATGCTCCCTTAAACACAAATTATTCGCCGAGCTCAGTCACGTAAGCTTGTGATCCAAGTGGGGGCATTAAGGTGGTGGAACATGGACACGGTCAACTGGGTCGGATTTGTGATGGCTGAATGCCTGGCTTGCCCTATCTAAGTTGGGAGCTTGACCCTAGCGACCTAGGTGTAGGCTTGGGTTGATTGGGTCCTAAAGTGGCGGGGACTGCGTGAGGCTGGTTTCACAGAGTAACGAACACTGCCCGCTCTTGTCAGTGGAAGGATAACGATTCGGTGCCATCCGGATCCAATGGTGCCCGATTGGTTGTGCTCCTATTATTGAACCATTACCTTTTGGCTTTTGCAGATGGGCGGCACGAGAAAATAACTCCCCTTCATCTCCTTTTATTCGTGAAGTTTTGCAAAAACATGCATACCAAGAATCCAGTCAAAATAACACTCATTCTCAGATACCCTTAAATTCTTGAAGTTAAACTTTAAATGTCTTGAATTTCTAGATACTAGCCATTTAATTTTTTTTTATTTAACCCGCTAATTAAAATAGCTGGTCTTGAGAATGTAAATATGTTTGAAATATGAAAATAACTCTAATTTCTATACGCCAATTATTATTTGTTGCTTATTACTTTAAGGAGGTAAAATGAAAAAAGAGTTGATTAACTGTGCTAATAAAGAAGCCGTACAGCTATAGAAGCGAAGCCGTAGAGCTAATGCTCAATTCTCTCTAAGTTGTATGCATGTGTAAGTTTATCCATTCAAAAAAGAGGAAGATAAGATCATATGAGCCATGCCATTGTTGAAGGATCAGATGATAAGATATTAATGAACTGTTTGAGCGTAGTTTAATTAACGAAGAAAAAGAGTCTAGTTCGCATTGGTCAAAACTTTGGGTCATTGCTTATTTAAATTGGAATCTTAGCTTAACATTCAATAATTATCGTTTGAAACACTGTAAAAAATTGTTTGTTCCGTATTAAAGGAGAATAAAAAAGCTTATCTGTTGATCACCGATACATCAAAATGCAATAAAAGGCCTCCGCCAGACAAGATATTTCCCCAATAATGTTTCAAGTTTTAACAGTGTTGCATCCCTAGTAGGTGGTGAAGCCTTTGAAACTATAATTAAAAAATAATAATAATTTGAATCCGACCTTATTAACATTACCTTCTCCTCGCCTCATAGATACATTAATTAGCGATTTTAACAGAACACAAGAAAAGACCATGACAATGGAAAAAGTACGAAGCACCTGGCATCTACTAATGTGAGGTGTTTAGAGTCCCACATTGGCCAATTATAGCAACAATCCCACCATAATATGCTCCCTTAAACACCAATTGCTCGCCAGGCTCAGTCACGTGAGCTTGTGACCCAAGTGGGGCCATTAAGGTGTTGGAGCATGGACTTGGTCAACTGGGTCGGATTTGTGACGGCCAAATGCCTGGCTTACCCTATCCAAGTTGGGAGCTTGACCCTAGTGACCTAGGTGCAGGCCTGGGTTGATTGGGTCCTAAAGTGGCAGGGACTGCGTGAGGCTGGTTTTACAGAGTAACGAACACTGCCCGCTCTTGTCAGTGGAAGGATACCGAGTCGGTGCCATCCAGATCCAATGGTGCCTGATTGGTTGTCCTCCTGTTGAACCATTACCTTTTAACTTTTGCAGATGAGTGTCACCAGAAAATAACTCTTTTCATCTCCTTTTACTCGTAAAGTTTGGCAAAAACATGCACATCAAGAATTCAGTCAAAATAACACTCATTCTCAGATACCCTTAAGTTCTTGAAGTTAAATTTTAAATGTCTTGAATTTCTAGATATTAGCCATTTAATTTTTTTTATTTAACCCGCTAATTAAAATAGCTAGTCTTGAGAATGTAAATATGTTTGAAATATAAAAATAACTCTAATTTCTATATGCCAACTATTATTTGTTGTTTATCACTTCAAGAGGGTAAAATGAAAAGGGAGTTGATTAATTGTGCTAATGTAGAAGCTATAGAGACATAGAAGCTCAGTCATACAGCGTTTGGATACCACAAAGATTGAAATTATCTTCAATTCCCTCTAAGTTGTATATAAATGTAAATTTGTCCATTCAAAAATGAGGAACATAAGATATGAGTCAAGCCATTGTCGAAGGATGGGATGATAAGATATTAATGACCTAACTGAGTGCAATTTAATTAACAAAGAATAAGAGTTTAGTTCGCATTGGTCAAAACTTTGGGTCATTGCTTGTTTAAATTGAATCTCAGCTTAACATTCAACAATTATCATTTGAAACTTTGTAAAAAATTCTTTGTTCCCTATTAAAGAAAAAGAAAAAAGATTATCTATTGATCTCCAATACACCGAAAAGCAATAAAAGGCCTCCGCCAGACATGATATTTCGGCAGTAAAGTTTCAATTTTTAACAGTGGTGCATCCCTAGTAGTTGGTGAAGCCTTTGAAACAATAATAAAAATAATAATAATTTGAATCCGACCTGATTAACATTACCTTCTCCTCGCCTCATAGATACATTAATCAGCGATTTCAACAGAACAACAGAAAAGACCAAAGACAATGGAAAAAGTAAGAAGCACCTGGCATCTACTAATTTGAGGTGTTTAGAGTCCCACATTGGCTAATTACAGCAACAATCCCACCTTAATATGCTCCCTTAAACACAAATTGTTCGCCGAGCTCAGTCACGTGAGCTTGTGACCCAAGTGGGGGCATTAAGGTGGTGGAACATGGACTCGGTCAACTGGGTCGGATTTGCGATGGCTGAATGCCTGGCTTGCCCTATCCAAATTGGGAGCTTGACCCTAGTGACCTAGGTGAAGGCTTGGGTTGATTGGGTCCTAAAGTGGCGGGGACTGCGTGAGGCTGGTTTCACAGAGCAACGAACACTGCCCGCTCTTGTCAGTGGAAGGATAATGAGTCGGTGCCATCCAGATCCAATGGTGCCCGATTGGTTGTGCTCCTATTGAACCATTACCTTTTGGCTTTTGCAGATGGGCGGCACGAGAAAATAACTCCCTTCATCTCCTTTTATTCGTGAAGTTTTGCAAAAACATGTATATCAAGAATCCAGTCAAAATAACACTCATTCTCAGATACTCTTAAATTCTTGAAGTTAAACTTTAAATGTCTTGAATTTCTAGATACTAGCCATTTAATTTTTTTTATTTAACCCGCTAATTAAAATAGCTAGTCTTGAGAATGTAAATATGTTTGAAATATGAAAATAACTCTAATTTCTATACGCCAATTATTATTTGTTGCTTATTACTTTAAGGAGGTAAAATGAAAAAAGAGTTGATTAACTGTGCTAATAAAGAAGCCGTAAAGTTATAGAAGCTCAGCCATAGAGTGTTTGGATTCCACAGGGACCGAAATTATGCTCAATTCTCTCTAAGTTGTTTGCATGTGTAAATTTATCCATTCAAAAAAGAGGAAGACAAGATCATATGAGCCATGCCATTGTTGAAAGATCAGATGATAAGATATTAATGAACTGTCTGAGCGTAGTTTAATTAACGAAGAAAAAGAGTCTAGTTCGCATTGGTCAAAACTTTGGGTCATTGCTTATTTAAATTGGAATCTTAGCTTAACATTCAATAATTATCATTTGAAACATGCTAAAAAATTGTTTGCTCCGTATCAAAGAAGAAGAAAAAAGCTTATCTGTTGATCACCGATACATCGAAATGCAATAAAAGGCCTCCACCATACAAGATATTTCTGCAATAATGTTTCAAGTTTTAACAGTGTTGCATCCCTAGTCGTTGGTGAAGCCTTTGAAAGTATAATTAAAAAAATAATAATAATTTGAATCCGACCTGATTAACATTATCTTCTCCTCGCCTCATAGATACATTAATCAGCGATTTCAACAGAACACAAGAAAAGACCACGACAATGGAAAAAGTAAGAAGCACCTAGCATCTACTAATGTGAGGTATTTAGAGTCCCACATTGGCTAATTATAGCAACAATCCCACCATAATATGCTCCCTTAAACACCAATTGTTCGCCGGGCTCAGTCAAGTGAGCTTGTGACCCAAGTGGGGGCATTCAGGTGGTGGAACATGAACTCGGACAACTCGGTCAGATTTGTGATGGCCGAATGCCTGGCTTGTCCTATCCAAGTTGGGAGCTTGACCCTAGTGACGTAGGTGTAGGCCTGAGTTGATTGGGTCCTAAAGTGGCAGAGACTGCGTGAGGCTGGTTTCACAGAGTAACGAACACTGCCCGCTCTTGTCAGTGGAAAGATACCGAGTCGATGCCATCCAAATCCAATGGTGCCTGATTGGTTGTCCTCCTGTTGAACCATTACCTTTTAACTTTTGCAGATGAGTATCACCAGAAAATAACTCTTTTCATCTCCTTTTATTCGTAAAGTTTGGCAAAAACATGCACATCAAGAATTCTGTCAAAATAACACTCATTCTCAGATACCCTTAAGTTCTTGAAGTTAAATTTTAAATGTCTTGAATTTCTAGATATTAGCCATTTAATTTTTTTTATTTAACCGGCTAATCAAAATAGCTAGTCTTGAGAATGTAAATATGTTTGAAATATAAAAATAACTCTAATTTCTATACGCCAACTATTATTTGTTGCTT
This sequence comes from Carnegiea gigantea, assembly GCA_029747015.1. NCBI lineage: Eukaryota > Viridiplantae > Streptophyta > Magnoliopsida > Caryophyllales > Cactaceae > Carnegiea > Carnegiea gigantea. The sequence goes on from JAKOGI010001372.1 coordinate 191,801, forward strand.
ATCACTTCGAGGGGGTAAAATGAAAAAGGAGTTGATTAATTGTACTAATGTAGAAACTATAGAGATATAGAAGCTCAGTCATACAGCGTTTGGATACCACAGAGATCGAAATTATCTTCAAGTCCCTCTAAGTTGTATATAAATGTAAATTTGTCCATTCAAAAATGAGGAAGATAAGATATGAGTCATGCCATTGTTGAAGGATGAGATGATAAGATATTAATGACCTATCTGAGTGCAATTTAATTAACGAAGAAAAAGAGTTTAGTTCGCATTAGTCAAAACTTTGGGTCATTGCTTATTTAAATTGAATCTCAGCTTAACATTCAATAATTATCATTTGAAACTTTGTAAAAAATTATTTGTTCCCTATTAAAGAAAAAGAAAAAAGATTATCTGTTGATCTCTAATACACCGAAAAGCAATAAAAGGCCTTTGCCAGACATGATATTTCGGCAGTAAAGTTTCAAGTTTTAACAGTGTTGCATCCCTAGTTGTTGCGAAACCCTTGAAACTATAATTAAAAAAATAATAATTTGAATCTGTCCTCATCAACATTACCTATCCTCGCCATAGATACATCAGTCAGCGATTTCAACGGAACAGCAGAAAAGACCAAGACAGTGGAAAAAGAAAAAAGCACCTGGCATCTACTAATGTGAGATGTTTAGAGTCCCACATTGGCTAATTACAGCAACAATCCCACCTTATTGTGCTCCCTTAAACACAAATTGTTTGCCGAGCTCAGTCGCGTGAGCTTGTGACCCAAGTGGGGGCATTAAGGTGGTGGAACATGGACTCGGTCAACTGGGTTGGATTTGTGATGGCTAAATGCCTGGCTGGCCCTATCCAAGTTGGGAGATTGACCCTAGTGACCTAGGTGTAGGCTTGGGTTGATTGGGTCCTAAAGTGGCGGGGACAGCGTGAGGCTGGTTTCACAGAGCAACGAACGCCGCCCGCTCTTGTCAGTGGAAGGATAACGATTCGGTGCCATCCGGATCCAATGGTGCCCGATTGGTTGTGCTCCTATTGAACCATTACCTTTTGGCTTTTGCAGATGGGCGGCATGAGAAAATAACTCCCTTCATCTCCTTTTATTCGTGAAGTTTTGCAAAAACATGCATATCAAGAATCCAGTCAAAATAACACTAATTCTCAGATACCCTTAAATTCTTGAAGTTAAACTTTAAATGTCTTGAATTTCTAGATACTAGCCATTTAATTTTTTTTATTTAACCCGTTAATTAAAATAGCTAGTCTTGAGAATGTAAATACATTTGAAATATGAAAATAACTCTAATTTCTATACGCTAATTATTATTTGTTGCTTATTACTTTAAGGGGGTAAAATGAAAAAAGAGTTGATTAATTGTGCTAGTAAAGAAGCCGTAGAGCTATAGAAGCTCTGCCATAGGGTGTTTGGATTCCACAGGGTCCGAAATTATGCTCAATTCTTTCTAAGTTGTATGCATGTGTAAATTTATCCATTCAAAAAAGAGGAAGATAAGATCACATGAGCCATGCCATTGTTGAAGGATCAGATGATAAGATATTAATGAGCTGTCTGAGCGTAGTTTAATTAACGAAGAAAAAGAGTCTAGTTTGCATTGGTCAAAACTTTGGGTCATTGCTTATTTAAATTGAAATCTTAGCTTAACATTCAATAATTATCGTTTGAAACATTGTAAAAAATTGTTTGTTCCGTATTAAAGAAGAAGAAAAAAGCTTATCTGTTGATCACCGATACATCGAAATGCAATAAAAGGCCTCCGCCATGCGAGATATTTCCGCAATAAAGTTTCAAATTTTAACAGTGTTGCATCCCTAGTCGTTGGTGAAGCCTTTGAAAGTATAATCAAGAAAATAATAATAATTTGAATCCAACCTGATTAACGTTACCTTCTCCTCGCCTCATAGATACATTAATCAGCGATTTCAACAGAACACAAGAAAAGACCACGACAATGGAAAAAGTAAGAAGCACCTAGCATCTGCTGATGTGAGGTGTTTAGAGTCCCACATTGGCTAATTACAGCAACAATCCCACCTTAATATGCTCCCTTAAATGCAAATTGTTCGCCGAGCACAGTCACGTGAGCTTGTGACCCAAGTGGGGGCATTAAGGTGGTGGAACATGGAGTCAGTCAATTGGGTCAGATTTGTGATGGCTGAATGCCCTGCTTGGCCTATCCAAGTTGGGAGCTTAACCCTAGTGACGTAGGTGTAGGCCTGGGTTCATTGGGTCCTAAAGTGGCGGAGACTGCGTGAGGCTAGTTCCAGTTAGCAACGAACACTGCCCGCTCTTATCAGTGGAAGGATAATGAGTCGGTGCCATCCGGATCCAATAGTGCCCGATTGGCTGCGCTCCTATTGAACCATTACCTTTTGGCTTTTGCAGATGGGTGGCGCAAGAAAATAAATCCCTTCATCTCCTTTTATTCGTGAAGTTTTGCAAAAACATGCATATCAAGAATCCAGTCAAAATAACACTCATTCTCAGATACCCTTAAATTCTTGAAGTTAAACTTTAAATGCCTTGAATTTCTAGATACTAGCCGTTTAATTTTTTTTATTTAACCCGCTAATTAAAATAGCTAGTCTTGAGAATGTGAATATGTTTGAAATATGAAGATAACTCTAATTTCTATATGCCAATTATTATTTTTTGCTTATTACTTTAAGGGGGTAAAATGAAAAAAGAGTTGATTAATTATGCTAATAAAGAAGCCGTAGAGCTATAGAAGCTCAGCCATAAAGTGTTTGGATTCCACAGGGACCGAAATTATGTTCAATTCTCCCTAAGTTGTATGTATGTGTAAATTTATCCATTCAAAAAAGAGGAAGATAAGATATGAGCGATGCCATTGTTGAAGGATGAAATGATAAGATATTAATGAACTGTCTGAGCGCAGTTTAATTAACGAAGAAAAAGTGTCTAGTTCGCATTAGTCAAAACTTTGGGTCATTGGTCATTTAAATTGGAATCTCAGCTAAACATTCAATGACTATCGTCTGAAACATTATAAAAAATTGTTGTTCCCTATTAAAGAAGAAGAAAATAGCTTATCTGTTGGTCTCCGATACATCGAAATGCAATAAAAGGCCTCCGCCATGCAAGATATTTCCGCAATAAAGTTTCAAGTTTTAACAGTGTTGCATCCCTAGTCGTTGGTGAAGCCTTTGAAACTATAAGAAAAAAAATAATAATTTGAATCCGACCAGATTAACATTACCTTCTCCTCGCCTCATAGATACATTAATCAGCGATTTCAACAGAACAGCAGAAAAGACCAAAGACAATGGAAAAAGTAAGAAGCACCTGGCATCTACTAATTTGAGGTGTTTAGAGTCCCACATTGGCTAATTACAGCAACAATCCCACCTTAATGTGCTCCCTTAAACACAAATTGTTCGCCGAGCACAGTCACGTGAGCTTGTGACCCAAGTGGGGGCATTAAGGTGGTGGAACATGGACTCGGTCAACTGGGTCGGATTTGTGATAGCTGAATGCCTGGCTTGCCCTATCCAAGTTGGGAGCTTGACCCTAGTGACCTAGGTTGTAGGCTTGGGTTGATTGGGTCCTAAAGTGGCGGGGACTGCGTGAGGTTGGTTTCACAGAGCAACGAACACTGCCCGCTCTTGTCAGTGGAAGGATAACGATTCAGTGCCATCCGGATCCAATGGTGCCTGATTGGTTGTGCTCCTATTGAACCATTACCTTTTGGCTTTTGCAGATGGGCGGCACGAGAAAATAACTCCCTTCATCTCCTTTTATTCGTGAAGTTTTGCACAAACATGCATATCAAGAATCCAGTCAAAATAACACTCATTCTCAGATACCCTTAAATTCTTGAAGTTAAACTTTAAATGTCTTGAATTTCTAGATACTAGCCATTTAATTTTTTTTATTTAACCCGCTAATTAAAATAGCTAGTCTTGAGAATGTAAATATGTTTGAAATATGAAAATAACTCTAATTTCTATACGCCAATTATTATTTGTTGCTTATTACTTTAAGGGGGTAAAATGGAAAAAGAGTTGATTAATTGTGCTAATAAAAAAGCCGTAGAGCTATAGAAGCTCAGCCATAGAGTGTTTGGATTCCACATGGACCAAAATTATGCTCAATTCTCTCTAAGTTGTATGCATGTGTAAATTTATCCATTCAAAAAAGAGGAAGATAAGATCACGTGAGCCATGCCATTGTTGAAGGATCAGATGATAAGATATTAATGAACTGTCTGAGCGTAGTTTAATTAACGAAGAAAAAGAGTCTACTTCGCATTGGTCAAAACTTTGGGTCATTGCTTATTTAAATTGGAATCTTAGCTTAACATTCAATAATTATCGTTTGAAACATTGTAAAAAATTGTTTGTTCCCTATTAAAGAAGAAGAAAAAAGCTTATCTGTTGATCACCGATACATTGAAATGCAATAAAAGGCCTTCACCATGCAAGATATATCTGCAATAAAGTTTCATGTTTTAACAGTGTTGCATCCCTAGTAGTTGGTGAAGCCTTTGAATCTATAATTAAAAAAAAGTAATAATTTGAATCCGACCTGATTAACATTACCTTCTCCTCGCCTCGTAGATACATTAATTAGCAATTTCAACTGAACACAAGAAAAGACCACGACAATGGGAAAAGTAAGAAGCACCTGACATCTACTAATGTGAGGTGTTTAGAGTCCCACATTGGCTAATTACAGCAACAATCCCACCATAATATGCCCCCTTAAACACAAATTGTTCGCCGAGCTCAGTCACGCGAGCTTGTGACCCAAGTGGGGGTATTATGGTGGTGGAATATGGGCTCGATCAACTAGGTCGGATTTGTGACGGCCGAATGCCTGGCTTGCCCCTATCCAAGTTGGGAGCTTGACCCTAGTGACCTAGGTGTAGGCCTAGGTTGATTGGGCCCTAAAGTGGTGGGGACTGCGCGAGGCTGGTTTCACAGAGCAACGAACACTGCCCGCTCTTGTCAGTGGAAGGATACCGAGTCGGTGCCATCCAGATCCAATGGTGCCTGATTGGTGGTGCTCCTATTAAACCATTACCTTTTAACTTTTGCAGATGAGTGTCACCCGAAAATAACTCTTTTCATCTCCTTTTATTCGTAATGTTTGGCAAAAACATGCACATGAAGAATTCAGTCAAAATAGCACTCATTCTCAGATACCCTTAAATTCTTGAAGTTAAATTTTAAATGTCTTGAATTTCTAGATACTAGCCATTTAATTTTTTTTATTTAACCGGCTAATTAAAATAGCTAGTCTTGAGAATGTAAATGTGTTTGAAATATAAAAATAACTCTAATATCTATACGCCAACTATTATTTGTTGCTTATCACTTTGAGGGGGTAAAATGAAAAAGGAGTTGATTAATTGTGCTAATGTAGAAGCTATAGAGATATAGAAGCTCAGTCATACAGCGTTTGGATACCACAGAGATCAAAATTATCTTCAATTCCCTCTAAGTTGTGTATAAATGTAAATTTGTCCATTCAAAAATGAGGAAGATAAGATATGAGTCAAGCCATTGTTGAAGCATGAGATGATAAGATATTAATGAACGGTCTGAGCGTAGTTTAATTAACGAAGAAAAAGTGTCTAGTTCGCATTTGTCAAAACTTTGGGTCATTGGTCATTTAAATTGGAATCTCAGCTTAACATTCAATAATTATCGTTTGAAACATTGTAAAAAATTGTTTGTTCTCTATTAAAGAAGAAGAAAAAAGCTTATCTGTTGATCTCCGATACATCGAAATGCAATAAAAGGCCTCCGCCAGACAAGATATTTCTGCAATAAAGTTTCAAGTTTTAACAGTGGTGCATCCCTAGTAGTTGGTGAAGCCTTTGAAACCATAATAAAAAAAGTAATAATTTGAATATGACCTGATTAACATTACCTTCTCCTCGCCTCATAGATACATTAATCAGCGATTTCAACAGAACAGCAGAAAAGACCAAAGACAATGGAAAAAGTAAGAAGCACCTAGCATCTACTAATTTGAGGTGTTTAGAGTTCCACATTGGCTAATTACAGCAACAATCCCACCTTAATGTGCTCCTTTAAACACAAATTGTTCGCCGAGCTCAGTCACGTGAGCTTGTGACCCAAGTGGGGGCATTAAGGTGGTGGAACATGGACTCGGTCAACTGGGTCGGATTTGTGACGGCTGAATGCCTGGCTTGCTCTATCCAAGTTGGGAGCTTGACCCTAGTGACCTAGGTGTAGGCTTGGGTTGATTGGGTCCTAAAGTGGTGGGGACTGCGTGAGGCTGGTTTCACAGAGCAACGAACACTGCCCGCTCTTGTCAATGGAAGGATAACGATTCGGTGCCATCCGGATCCAATGGTGCCCGATTGGTTGTGCTCCTATTGAACCATTACCTTTTGGCTTTTGCGGATGGGCGGCATGAGAAAATAACTCCCTTCATCTCCTTTTATTCGTGAAGTTTTGCAAAAACATGCATATCAAGAATCCAGTCAAAATAACACTCATTCTCAGATACCCTTAAATTCTTGAAGTTAAACTTTAAATGTCTTAAATTTCTAGATGCTAGCCATTTAATTTTTTTTATTTAACCCGCTAATTAAAATAGCTAGTCTTGAGAATGTAAATATGTTTGAAATATGAAAATAACTCTAATTTCTATACGCCAATTATTATTTGTTGCTTATTACTTTAAGGGGGTAAAGTGAAAAAAGAGTTGATTAATTGTGCTAATAAAGAAGCCGTAGAGCTATAGAAGCTCAGCCATAGAGTGATTGGATTCCACAGGGACCGAAATTATGCTCAATTCTCTCTAAGTTGTACGCATGTGTAAATTTATCCATTCAAAAAAGAGGAAGATAAGATCATGTGAGCCATGCCATTGTTGAAGGATCAGATGATAAGATATTAATGAACTGTCTGAGCGTAGTTTAATTAACGAAGAAAAAGAGTCTAGTTCGCATTGGTCAAAACTTTGGGTCATTGCTTATTTAAATTGGAATCTTAGCTTAACATTCAATAATTATCGCTTGAAACATTGTAAAAAATTGTTTGTTCCGTATTAAAGAGGAAAAAAAAAGCTTCTCTGTTGATCACCGATACATCGAAATGCAATAAAAGGCCTCCGCCATGCAAGATATTTCCGCAATAAAGTTTCAAGTTTTAACAGTGTTGCATCCCTAGTAGTTGGTGACGCTTTTGAAACTATAGTTTTAAAAAATAATAATAATTTGAATCCGACCTGATTAACATTACCTTCTCCTCGCCTCATAGATACATCAATCAGTGATTTCAACAGAACACAAGAAAAGACCGTGGCAATGGAAAAAGTAAGAAGCACCTGGCATCTACTAATGTGAGGTGCTTAGAGTCCCACATTGGCTAATTATAGCAACAATCCCACCATAATATGCTCCCTTAAACACAAATTGTTCGCCGAGCTCAGTCACGTTTGCTTGTGACCCAAGTGGGGGTATTAAGGTGGTGGAATATGGGCTCGATCAACTAGGTCGGATTTGTGACAGCCGAATGCCTGGCTTGCCCCTATCCAAGTTGGGAGCTTGTCCCTAGTGACCTAGGTGTAGGTTTGGGTTGATTGGGTCCTAAAGTGGTGGGGACTGCATGAGGCTGGTTTCACAGAGCAACGAACACTGCCCGCTCTTGTCAGTGGAAGGGTACCGAGTCGGTGCCATCCAGATCCAATGGTGCCTGATTGGTTGTGCTCCTATTGAACCATTACCTTTTAACTTTTGCAGATGAGTGTCACAAGAAAATAACTCTTTTCATCTCCTTTTATTCGTAATGTTTGGCGAAAATATGCACATGAAGAATTCAGTCAAAATAACACTCATTCTCAGATACCCTTAAATTCTTGAAGTTAAATTTTAAATGTCTTGAATTTCTAGATATTAGCCATTTAATTTTTTTTATTTAACCCGCTAATTAAAATAGCTAGTCTTGAGAATGTAAATGTGTTTGAAATATAAAAATAACTCTAATTTCTATACACCAACTATTATTTGTTGCTTATCACTTTGAGGGGGTAAAATGAAAAAGGAGTTGATTAATTGTTCCAATGTAGAAGCTATAGAGATATAGAAGCTCAGTCATACAGCGTTTGGATACCGCAGAGATCGAAATTATCTTCAATTCCCTCTAAGTTGAGCATAAATGTAAATTTGTCCATTCAAAAATGAGGAAGATAAGATATGAGTCAAGCCATTGTTGAAGGATGAGATGATAAGATATTAATGAACTGTCTGAGCGTAGTTTAATTAACGAAGAAAATGTGAGATGTTTAAAGTTGCATATTGGCTAATTACAGGAACAATACCACCTTAATATGCTCCCTTAAACATAAATTGTTCGCTAAGCTCAGTCATGTGAGCTTGTGACCCAATTGGGGGCATTAAGGTGGTAGAACATGGACTCGGTCAACTGGGTTAGATTTGTGATGGCTGAATGCCTGACTTGCCCTATCCAAGTTGGGAGCTTGACCCTAGTGACCTAGGTGGAGTCCTAGGCTGACTGGGTCCTAAAGTGGCGGGGACTGCGTGAGGCTGGTTTCACGGAACAACGAACACTACCCGCTCTTATCAGTGGATGGATAACGAGTTGGTGCCATCCGGATCCAATGGTGCCTGATTGGTTGTGCCCTTTTTGAACCATTACCTTTTGGCTTTTGCACATGAGCTGCTCCAAAAAATAACTTCCTTCATCTCCTTTTATTCGTAAAGTTTGGCTTTTGCACATGAGCTGCTCCAAAAAATAACTTCCTTCATCTCCTTTTATTCGTAAAGTTTGGCAAAAACATGCATATCAAGAATTCAGTCAAAATGACACTCATTCTCAGATACCCTCAAATCCTTGAAGTTAAATTTTAAATGTCTCTAATTTCTAGATATTAGCCATTTCATTTTTTTATTTAGCCCGCTAATTAAAATAGCTAGTGATCTTGAGAGTGTAAATATGTCTGAAATATGCAAATAACTCTAATTTCTATATGCCAATTATTGTTCATTGTTTATTACTTTGAGGGGAAGAATGAAAAACGAGCTGATTAATTGTGATAATATAGAAGCTATAGAGATATAGAAGATCAGTCATAGAGCGTTTGGATTCCCTAGAGATCGAAATTATGTTCAATTCTCTTTAAGTTGTATGCATATGTGAGTTTATCTATTCAAAAAAGAGGAAGATAAGATATGAGCCATGCCGTTGCTGAAGGATGAGCTGACAAGATATTAATGAACTACCTGAGCGCAGTTTAATTAATGAAGAAAAAGAATTTAGTTCGCATTAGTCAAAACTTTGGGCCATTGCTTATTTAAATTGAAATCTCAGCTTAGCTTTTAATAATTATCGTTTGAAACTTTGTTTAAAAAAAACTTATTTGTTCCCTATTAAAGAAAATGAAAAAGGCTTATCTGTTGATCTCCGATACATTGAAATGCAATAAAAAGCATCTGCCAGACATGATACTTTCGCACTAAAGTTTCAAGTTTGAACAGCATTGTATCCCTAGTAGTTGGTGAAATCTTTGAAACTGTAATAAGAAAAATAATAATTTGAATCCATCCTGATTAACATTACCATCTCCTCACCTCATAAATACATTAATCAGCAATTCCAACAGAACAACAGCAAAGACCAAGACAATGGAAAAAGTATGAAGCACCTAGCATCTACCAATGTGAGATGTTTAGAGTCCCACATTGGCTAATGACAGCTACAATCCCACCTTGATATGCTCTCTTAAACACAAATTATCCGCCGAGCTCAGTTACATGGGGGCATTAAGATGGTGGAACATGGACTCGATCAAGTGGGTCAGATTTGTGATGGCTGAATGCCTGGCTTGCCCTATCCAAGTTGGGAGCTTGACCCTAGTGACCTAGGTGGAGGCCTGGGTTGACTGGGTCCTAACGAGTCGGTGCCATCTGGATTCAATGGTGCCCGATTGATTGTGCCCTTATTGAACCATTACCTTTTGGCTTTTGCACATGAGCTGCTCCAAAAAATAACTTCCTTCATCTCCTTTTATTCGTGAAGTTTGGCAAAAACATGCATATCAAGAATTCAGTCAAAATGACACTCATTCTCAGATACCCTTAAATTCTTGAAGTTAAATTTTTAATGTCTCTAATTTCTGGATATTAGCCATTTCATTATTTTATTTAACCCGCTAATTAAAATGGCTAGTGATCTTCAGAATGTAAATATGTTTGAAATATGCAAATAACTCTAATTTCTATACGCCAATTATTATTCGTTGCTTGTTACTTTGAGGGGTAAAATGGAAAAAGAATTGACTAATTATGCTAATATAGAAGCTATAGAGATATAGAAGATCAGTCATAGAGCGTTTGGATTCCCTAGAAATCGGAATTATGTTTAATTCTCTCTAAGTTGTATGAATGTGTAAGTTTATCTATTCAAAAAAGAGGAAGATAAGATATGAGCCATGCTGTTACTAAAGGATGAGCTGACAAGATATTAATGAACTACCTGAGCGCAGTTTAATTAATGAAGAAAAAGAGTTTAGTTCGCATTAGTCAAAACTTTGGGCCATTGCTTATTTAAATTGAAATCTCAGCTTAGCTTTTAATAATTATCATTTGAAACTTTGTTTAAAAAAAACTTATTTGTTCCCTATTAAGGAAAATGAAAAAGGCTTATCTGTTGATCTCCGATACATTGAAATGCAATAAAAGGCATCTGCCAGACATGATACTTTCGCACTAAAGTTTCAAGTTTTAACAGCGTTGTATCCCTAGTAGTTGGTGAAACCTTTGAAACTGTAATAAGAAAAATAATAATTTGAATCCATCCTGATTAACATTACCATCTCCTCACCTCATAAATACATTAATCAGCAATTTCAACAGAACAACAGCAAAGACCAAGACAATGGAAAAAGTATGAAGCACCTAGCATCTACCAATGTGAGATGTTTAGAGTCCCACATTGGCTAATGACATCTACAATCCCACCTTAATATGCTCTCTTAAACACAAATTATTTGCCGAGCTCAGTTACGTGGGGGCATTAAGGTGGTGGAACGTGGACTCGATCGACTGGGTCAGATTTGTGATCGCTGAATGCCTGGCTTGCCCTATCCAAGTTGGGAGCTTGACCCTAGTGACCTAGGTGGAGGCCTAGGCTGACTGGGTCCTAAAGTGACAGGGACTGCGTGAGGCTGGTTTCACAGAACAACGAACACTGCCCGCTCTTGTCAGTGGATGGATAATGAGTCGGTGCCATCCGGATCCAATGGTGCTCGATTGGTTGTGCCCTTATTGAACCATTACCTTTTGGCTTTTGCACATGAGCTGCTCCAAAAAATAACTTCCTTCATCTCCTTTTATTCGTAAAGTTTGGCAAAAACATACATATCAAGAATTCAGTCAAAATGACACTCATTCTCAGATACCCTTAAATTCTTGAAGTTAAATTTTAAATGTCTCTAATTTCTAGATATTTGCCATTTCCTGCTAATTAAAATAGCTAGTGATCTTGAGAGTGTAAATATGTCTGAAATATGCAAATAACTCTAATTTCTATATGCCAATTATTGTTCGTTGTTTATTACTTTGAGGGGAAGAATGAAAAACGAGTTGATTAATTGTGCTAATATAGAAGCTATAGAGATATAGAAGATCGGTCATAAAGCGTTTGGATTCCCTAGAAATCGAAATTATGTTCAATTCTTTCTAAGTTGCATGCATGTGTAAATTTATCTATTCAAAAAAGAGGAAGATAAGATATGAGCCATGCTATTGCTGAAGGATGAGCTGACAATATATTAATGAACTACGTGTGCGCGGTTTAATTAATGAAGAAAAAGAGTTTAGTTCGCATTAGTCAAAACTTTGGGCCATTGCTTATTTAAATTGAAATCTCAGCTTAGCTTTTAATAATTATCATTTGAAACTTATCAAAAAAACATATTTGTTCCTTATTAAAGAAAATGAAAAAGGCTTATCTGTTGATCTCCGATACATTGAAATGCAATAAAAGGCATCTGCTAGACATGATACTTTCGCACTAAAGTTTCAAGTTTTAACAGCGTTATATCCCTAGTAGTTGGTGAAACCTTTGAAATTGTAATAAGAAAAATAATAATGTGAATCCATCCTGATTAACATTGCCATCTCCTCACCTCATAAATACATTAATCAGCAATTTCAACAGAACAATAGCAAAGACCAAGACAATGGAAAAAGTATGAAGCACCTAGCATCTACTAATGTGAGATTTTTAGAGTCCGACATTGGCTAATGACAGCTACAATCCCACTTAATATGCTCTCTTAAACACAAATTATTCGCCGAGCTCAGTTACATGGGCTTGTGACCCAAGTGGGGGCATTAAGGTGGTGGAACATGGACTCGGTCAACTGGATTGTATTTGTGATGGTTGAATGCCTGCTTTCCCCTATCCAACTTGGGAGCTTCACCCTAGTGACCTAGGTGTAGGCCCAAGTTGATTGGGTCCTACAATGGCGGGGACTGCATGAGGCTGGTTTCACGGAGCAACGAGCACTGCCCGCTCTTGTCAGTGGAAGGATAACAAGTCGGTGCCATTTGGATCCGATGGTGCCTAATTGGTTGTGCTCCTATTGAACTATTACCTTTTGGCTTTTGCAGTTAAGCCGCACCAGAAAATAACTCCCTTCATCTCCTTTTATTCATAAAGTTTGGCAAAAACATGCATATCAAGAATTCGGTCAAAATAACACTCGTTCTCATATACCCTCAAATTCTTGAAGTTAAATTTTAAATGTCTCTAATTTCTAGATATTATCCATTTAATTTTTTTGTTTAACCCGCTAATTAAAATGGCTAGTGATCTTCAGAATGTAAATATGTTTGAAATATGCAAATAACTCTAATTTCTATACGCCAATTATTATTCGTTGCTTGTTACTTTGAGGGGTAAAATGGAAAAAGAATTGATTAATTATGCTAATATAGAAGCTATAGAGATATAGAAGATCAGTCATAGAGCGTTTGGATTCCACAAAGATTGAAATTATGTTCAATTCTCTCTAAGTTGTATACAAATGTAAATTTATCCATTCAAAAAGGAGGAAGATAAGATATGAGTCATGCCATTGTTGAAGGATGAGATGATAAGATATTAATGAACTATTTGAGCGCAGTTTAATGAAGGAAGAAAAAGATTTCAGTTCGCACTAGTCAAAACTTTAGGTCTTTGCTTATTTAAATTAGAATCTCAGCTTAACTTTTAATAATTATCATTTGAAACTTTGTAAAAAAAAACTTATTTGTCCCCTATTAAAGAAACTTTGTAAAAAAAACTTTTGAATCAGCCTCTCTAAGTACAGTGACGCCGGTAGAGGTAAGGTTGCCTATATCTGGATCTCCCCAAACCCCGCAAAAGTGGGACTCACACTGAGAGTTGCTATTGTTGTTGTTGCTGGTTAAAGAAAAAGAAAAAGGCTCATCTATTGATCTTCGATACATTGAAATGCAATAAAAGGCTTCCGCCAGACATGATACTTCCGCAATAAGGTGTCATGTTTTAAAAGTGTTTTATCCCTAGTAGTTGGTGAAACCTTTGAAACTATAATAAGAAAAATAATAATTTGAATGTATCTTGATTAAAATTACCATCTGCTCGCTTCATAAATACATTAATGAGCGATTTCAACAGAACAACAGCAAAGATCAAGACAATGGAAAAAGTAAGAAGCACCTGGCATCTACTAATGTGAGATGTTTAGAGTGTCAAATTGGCTAATTACAGCTGCAATCCCACCTCAATATGCTCCCTTAAACACAAATTGTTCAACGAGCTCAGTCACGTGGGCTTGTGACCCAAGTGGGGCATTAAGGTGGTGGAACATGGACTCGGTCAACTGGGTCGGATTTGTGATGACTGAATGCGTGGCTTGCCCTATCCAAATTGGGAGCTTGATTCTAGTGACCTAGGTGTAGGCCTATGTTGACTCGGTCCTAAAGTGACGAGGACTGCGTGAGGCTGGTTTCACAGAGCAACAAACACTGCCTGCTCTTGTCAGTGGAAGGATAACGAGTCGGTGTTAGTCGGATCCAGCGGTGCCCGATTGGTTGTGCTCCTATTGAACTATTGCCTTTTGGCTTTCGCATATGAGCTGCACCAGAAAATAACTCTCTTCATCTCCTTTTATTTGTGAAGTTTGGCAAAAACATGCATTTCAAAAATTCAGTCAAAATAACACTCGTTCTCAGATACCTTCAAATTCTTGAAGTTAAATTTTAAATGTCTCTAATTTCTAGATATTAGCCATTTAATTTTTTTTATTTAACCTGCTAATTAAAATAGCTAGTGATCTTGAGAATGTAAATATGTTTGAAATATGCAAATAACTCTAATTTCTATACGCCAATTATTATTCGTTGCTTGTTACTTTGAGGGGTAAAATGAGAAAAGAGTCGATTAATTGTGCTAATATTGAAGCTATAGAGATATAGAAGATCAGTCATAGAGCATTTGGAATCCATAGAGATCGAAATTATGTTTAATTCCCTCTAAGTTGTATGCATGTGTAAATTTATCCATTTAAAAAAGAGGAAGATAAGATATGAGCCATGCCATTGTTGAAGGATAAGATGATAAGATATTAATCAACTGTCTGAGCGCAACTTAATTGAACAAGAAAAAGAGTTCAGTTTGTATTAGTCAAAACTTTGGGTCATTGCTTTTTTAAATTAGAATTTTATTCAAATTGGAATCTCAGCTTAACTTTTAATAATTATAGTTTGAAAAGTATCAAAAAAAACTAATTTGTTCCCTGTTAAAGAAAGAGAAAAAGGCTTATCGGTTGATCACCGATACATTGAAATGCAAAAAAAGGCCTCCGCCAGACATGATACTTCCGTAATAAAGTTTCAAGTTTTAACAGTGTTGTGTCCCTAATAGTTGGTGAAACCTTTGAAACTGTAATAAGAAAAATAATAATTTGAATCCGTCCTCATTAACGTTACCATCTCCTCGCCTCATAAATACATTAATCAGCGATTTCAACATAATAGCAGAAAAAACCAAGACAATGTACAAAGTAAGACGCACCTGGCATATGCTAATGTGAGATGTTTAGAGTCCCACATTGGCTAATTACAGCAACAATTCCACCTAAATTTGCTCCCTTAAATAGAAATTGTTTGCCGAGCTCAGTCACATGAGCTTGTGACTTTAAGGCGGTGGAACATGGACTTGGTCAACTGGGTCGGATTTGTGATGGCTGAATGCCTGACTTGCCCTATCCAAGTTGGGATTGACCCTAGTGACCTAGGTGTAGGCTTGGGTTGACTGGTTCCTAAAGTGGCGGGGACTACGTGAGGCTGGTTTTAGAGAGTAACAAATGCTACCCACTCTTGTCAATGGAAGCATAACAAGTCGATGCCATCCAGATCCAATGGTGCCCGATTGGTTGTGCTCCTATTGAACCATTATCTTTTGGCTTTTGCAGAACATTCATTTTCAAATACCCTTAAATTCATGAAGTTAAATTTTAAATGCCTCCAATTTTTGGATATTAGTCATTTAATTTTGTTATTTAACCCGCTTATTGCTGAAGGATGAGATGATAAATTGTCCATTTAGAAAAGAAGATAACATATGAGCCATGCTATTGTTGAAGGATGAGATGATAAATTATTAATGAGATGTCTGGGCGCAATTTAATTTCGGAAGAACATAGGTTCAAAGTCGTATTAGTCAAAATTTTGGGTCATTGCTTGTTAAATTGGAATCTCAGCTTAACTGTTAACTTTGGGCCATACGCAAGAATGGCGGCCTACATTTTTGAGGCTCTTCAAACGTAGCAGGCCCCTGGGCCTCCCATAAGGAGATTGAATTTAACTCTACCTGCTGTCTAAAAGTGGTGTTACGAAATTGTTTTAGGGGAATCAATTTTGTGTTTTTGTTAGGCAATTTCTTTATTATGTAATTAGTATTATTTAATATCACATAGACTTTGCCCAAAAAAATTAGTTGTTTATGCAGTGGATTTTGAATAATGGTTTAGATAATGGATAGCAGTTCTAACTAATGTTGCAAATATCGTCCGGTACTGGCAAAAGCATACCGTACCAGTGAAGAAATAGTACAAGCTATTGTTTAGGTTCATACCGGCCAATACTGCTTTGTACTGCCGAATACCAAACGGTAGCAGCCCGGTGCACTAAAATTTCAAATTTTTTTGGGTACTTTAATTTTTTATTTTTTTGAAATTCAAAACAGTACAAAACCTAATACGACGATACATAAATCTGGTATGTTTCGTTCCAATGAAAAAAAAACTATACGATGGCCCATACGATATTTATAACTTTGGTTTCTAACTTAGCTGGTAGCATATGGTTGTTTAGATAAGCGGTTGAAGCAGATGTGTTCTGTACACTTAGTCGTTGGGCTAGCTAATTAATGTAAATTGACACAAAAGAATACAAATAATTTTCAAAGATAAATTTTCAAATGGTATCTTTGGTCAAAAAATAATGAAACCTTACTTTTGAATGTCAAAACTAATATTATTAAATTTTCAAAAACGCTACTTAAAATAGTAAACGTTATTTGAAATACTAATCCAAATACTATAGTTACCTTGCTTTAAATTCAATGAGCACACAGATTCTTGTAAATCCATTAATGATCATGGAAGTCTATAAGCCTGGAGTTATTAATGGTCCTGATCAAAATGGGTCAAAGGAAGCACAAGTATGACATTATTCAAATTGTTCTATTTGTATGTTTCTATTCTCCCCTCTTCTATTTAAAATTGAAATTTTAACACAACATATACATGCATAGGAAATCTCATTTCTCATAAATATGAAAGGAACCAAACTAGAGATTGTGAGACCCAAAGCTTATACAATAGCAACACTCTAGCTATATGTCAAAATGCACATCTACATTAACACACCTAGTTCATTTAATTTTTCTTTTAAATATTAGTGAGCAAGTTCAACCAGAGGTTCATATCTCATGAGAACATTGTACTTGAATCAATTTTTGATAAAAACTTATAATTTGTGAACAATTAACTATTGACTACACCCACCATATTATTTTTGTAGATAAAGCTCTATCCTTCCATTCTATTTTATTTGCTTGTTATTATTTTTATGGATGTCTCGTAATATTTGCTTGGTTTTTATTTATAGATAATTAATTGGATTTTTTGACATTTTACACCCTTGTAAAAATAACTATTTTCAAAAAAAAAAATGAATAGCCATGAAGGACTTTATAAAATACAAATGTATGCTTTTTGAATGGTTAATGAGCCAAGTATGTAAGCATCTATCATAATAGGTTAATATTATGAGGCACCTACTCCTAGCAACAAGGGAATTATTGGCAATTCAAGTCTTTTTAACTAAATATTTAGTATGCGTGCTTTATCAACCTGTGTAAATAAAATGGGACAAAGGGAGTATAAAAAAGGACATAAACTGAGAAGATAATTTGGTGAATAATTGGCTCTATCCAATAAAAGTGGGTCCATATTTATACATGAATTAATATACAAAAAAAAATTACATATCTTGCTCATCCTAACATTATTGTCTATTGCACCTCCTCAATCTATATGGGGAGGGGTCCATATACATATTGGGGAAAAAAAAAATATTTACAAGAAGAGTTTTTGTGAAGAAGCTAAGTAGGAACATAACGAATAATAGAGACATGAGTGACATGTTCACGAACAAAATGATAATTCACCTTGATGTGCTTGCTACGATCATGAAGACAGTGATGTAGCTGGCAGAAATATTATCACAAAGTTCATGAAGAACAATTCGCAACTCGGCAAGAGCATATCAAATCCATAAAGTCTCAGTAACAACATAGGTAATGGCATGATAATCATCTTCAGTAGAGGAATTGGAATGCCAGGAGATAAGATTAGAACTTAGGAAAATAGCATCACCGTATTAGAACGAGAGCTATCTAGATAGCCTGTTTAGTCGGCATCAGAATAAGTGGGCACCACAAACAACTGCTTAGCCTTTTTGAGAGTAAGCCCACGATCAACATTCCTTGCAAGTAGCGAAATGTATGCTGGACTATGGGCAAGTGAGTAGTACAAGAAGCATGCAAGAATTAGGAAATGAGATTTACAGTATAAGATATATCTAGTCCAATCATAGTAAAATATTGCAAAGCCCCTACCATAATTTGGCATTCAACACAATTAGAAAGTAATTCCCCAGCTATAAGTAATAATGTGGTGTGAGAAGAAAGCGGTAGGCGAACGGTTTTGTATTTGTAAATGTTGAAGTGGCAAGAAGGTCTTGACATATTTGGTGTTGGAAGGAAAAAGAATGTCCGGAGTTTGCACAGCCTGAACCCTAGAAAATAATGAAGTCCCAAGGTCCTTCATAGGGAACAAACAAGATAATAGCGAAATGATGTGGTCCAGTAGAGAGACCGAATTGCTTGTGAATATGATATCATCCACATAGAGATGAAAAATAAATACAGCATGGGACTTACGGAGAATGAACATGGATGAATCAATGTGACTGCAAGTAAAGCCCAAGGATAGAAGACAATTGCTAAACTGGTAAAACTAGGCTTAAGGGGCCTGTTTGAACCCACAGAAAGACTTATTTAGCTTGCACATATGAGCGGAGAAGTTAGAGTGAACAAATCCCTGTGGTTGAGTCATCGAGACCTCCTCATAAAGATCACTGTCAAGGAAGGTGCTCTTCACATCTAGCTGTCTCATGACACAACCATAGGTAAGAGCAAGACAAAGAATAACATCGATAGTAGTGGGTTTCACTGCATGACTAAAAGTGTCATTATGGTCAAGCCCAACTTGCTGATCAAATCCCCTAACAAACAGACAAGCGTTTCTATACTCAATAGATCCACAGAATCATACTTTGCAAGATAAACCCACTCACAGCTTAACAAGTTCATGTCATCATGATATGGGACTATGCGCCAGATATCATTTTGAACAAGTAGATTAAACTCTTCTGTCATAGCCATTTGCCACTTGGCATCTTTAGATGCCTGAGTATAGGAAGTTGGTTCCCACTTCTAGTAAGGACAACATAGTATGAGGTATGACAATAACAGTTCATGACCGAGTTCACATAGGGTGCCTACAAGCAATGGCATGGGATGAAGGAGGGAAGAGATGGAAGGTTGAGTCGTAGATAGAGTAGATGAGGGGTTCAGAGTTTGGACCCAGCCCAGACGAAAGAGAAGAGGAAGATGGGTTGGGTGAGGTAGCTAAAGGCTGAGGCACCCCTCTACAGGAGCGGACCCATCCTCAGCTAATGCGACTGTGCTAGAGCAGACATGCCCAGGGACAGACGATGCAGGAGAGACAAGGGTAGAGAAACACAAATTTGGGCTTGGGCTAATAGAACAAACGTGGGATCTACGTCAGGTAAAGGAGCCAAAGAGAAGGATAGTGGATTGGGCGATTATTCATTTCATGAGGAGCAAAATTAGAGGGAAAAGGAGGGTAAGCAGACTGGGTAGCTGGAGATGTATCAAGCAAACAAGGGGAGGAAGTGAAGATGGCTTGTAGTCGGATCTAACCATTGATACCTTTTATAGTTTGAAGCATACTCTATAAAAACACAATGTTCTTAGCGCAGAAGCAACTTATGCTGCTGAGTTAAAATAGTGGGAAAGCACTCACATCCAAACATCTAAGGAAAGGAGTAATCAGGCACTTTATGAAGAAGTTTTCCAAAACGTGAGTGACAATCAAGGAGTGGTGTGAGGAATCGTGATAATGAAGGTGGCCGCATAAGGTGTATCAAACGGGGAAGACTTGCATCAAGAAGAAAAATGTCAGCCATTTCAATAATATGATGATGTTTCTGCTGGAAAACTCCATCATGTTTAGGAGTATTTGGTTTTTCTGAAATAAATGCCATTTTGCACAAAATACTCTTTGGAATGGTCATTATCAAATTCTTTTCCACCATCACTTTCAAAAAATTTTATTTTGTGATCAAACATATTTTCGACCAACTTTTGAAATGCAAGAAACATGTTGTACACATCAGATTTATGTTTTATGGGATAAACCCAAATGAAATGAGTGTAGATATCAAAAAACAACATAGTAACGAAGATCTAAATCATTGAAAATGGGGACTGCCAAAAATATGAGCATACAAATGAAAAGGAGTTCTATATTTCTTTTTCTTTTTTCAAAAAAGGCAACCAAACAGCTTACAAGACATGCATCGATTGCTAACTTATTTTCAGAATGAATTAGAATGATACCCTTGCATTGTACGGATGTGAAAATTGGCTCATTTATTATAATGTGATACATCTTAGTATGCATGCAAACATATTATAAGATTATACGAATAATTTTCTATTGATAGTGTTAAGATCATAATGAAAATAAAAGAGTAAAATATATGTTATAAAAATGATGAATATGCTATGAAAGCATTAGTGATTGATATAAAAATAGCATTTTTATAACATATTAGTTTGTATTATGTAATGGTACTTAAATGAATCATATATTTGATCATATGACCATCTAACCTAGGGCTCGTCTTTTAACATTCCACATAATTATTTGGTAATCGATGACTCAATTAAATCAAAAAATTTTACAGCCAAAAAATTGTTTGCCTTATTAGATTTTTAATCATCTCACATGTTCATACTAAAACTTTTAGGTAATTATTCCTTTTGCCATTATCTTTATTATCATTTAATGAAAGGTCGCTTCAGTTGAATAACACAAACCAATTGAAGAATATGAAAAGTCAGCAAAGACTAAAAAGAAATAAATTAGAGCTAGGGGGATATATTAATTATTGCAAAATATGTTAAAAAAATAAAACAGAAACATAGTGTTAGCCATTAATTTTAAGACACTTGTCAAAAGAAGATACTGCCACTCAATTTTGCATATACGTGTACAGATAAGCTTTTTGTGCTAAAAGGACTTAATAACCCTGAAGCCATAGTGACCTAAGCGATGGGTATCACCAGGAACACGAACAACAACTAGAGAAGATATTATGAAGAGGAAGACAAGGAATATAGTCCGCCATAATCGAAACACCCTGGCAGAGTTGTCCCCATTTGCTTGTACTTAATAAGAACAGAAAAGGAGTCAAAACCAACCTCACAGTTATTGTCTCCACACAATTGTTGCACAAAGAAAAAATTATGCTTCAATTTGGGAACATGCGAAAACATTGTTCAATTTTAACGACTTGGTATAACTGGATAAGGACACCTAACCAACACGCTGAATTCACAAGTGAGTTCCATTACCGACAATGACATTACTAGTTTCACAGTAAAGGTGTTTAGGGTATGAAATGCCTTCCAAGTGAGTCATATGTAAGGAGGTGACAGAATCCATTTATCCAAGAACTTCGTTAGCTTCACCAAACTGAACCAGAGTAAGAGTAGTTGATCATGAAAAAGAAGAAGCGAGCATTGCAGCAGGAAAGTAGCGAGAACAACATGAAGCGGTGTGACCTGAATTAAAATAGAGTTGACAAAGAACTTGGGAAGGGGGGACACATTAGCATAGTAGGGGGAAAAGATGAGGAAGAAACTGAAGTAGATAAGATAGCTAAACTGGCCAACACAAGAGCTATGCATAGAAGATATTTCTGATGCAGATGAACCCTTTTCTCCAAAACATTGGTGCTAATGCCTCTGCTACTGATTACAGCGACCCCCAGTATTTCCACGACCATGATGATTTCGCCCACCATGCTAAGGGTTGCCTTAACGATGCCAATTGTTATTGTTCTGACTGCCAGTGTTGGAATTGTTATGATGTGCAGTATTATTGTTGTTAAGCATAATGGACATGGCAAGGGCTTGGTGAGTAACAATGGAGGAGCCACCCCCATAATGACGTAAAACATGCAGCTCATACATAATCAATTTGGTACGAAGTTCGTCAGCAAGTGAGATTGCCCCAAAAGAAGTCTCGGCAGTAATGAATTGCTCATAATCATCATTTAATTCTTCAGCTGTGTTCTGAATGAGTTCTTGCTCAGTTAAAGGGAAATTAATTGCAACTAATGAACTAGCAACATCTTTTATGTCCCGCGGATGAGATTCCATATATTGAGATATTTGCGTCATAAATTTGAATTAGTGAGCTTCTTTTTTCAATCTAAAGCCCTCTTTAGTTCTAAAGTCTAGCTAAACTAGCTGTGAGGAAGCCGACGGTTTGGGCTGCTAGCGTTCCGACGATAGTTGCTCGGTGAACAAGCCAATGAAGACGACCTGCTAAGAGGGGTTAGATTCGTTAAGACTCTAATACGTACCATGAGGAGATAATTTGCAAAATAATTGAATGTACCCAATAACGGAGCACTGGGTCCATATCTATGCATGAATCAATAAGCAAAAACTTACATATTTTGCCCTTCCTAATATTATACCTGGCAAAACTGACTCGAGACCCGAAACCCGAATCGAACGACCCGGATCCATACCTAAACCGACTTCCGAAATGGGATGAACTGATTTGGACCCGAACATCCGAAGTAAACCGACCCATATCTGAACGAAACCCGAATTGTAGCCTGACCCGAAATTACCCACATCCGAAATGACCCGACCCAATTCAAACCCAAACCGATGCGACCCGAAAATGGACAACCCGAACCCGACCCGAATCATACCCGTTTTAAAACCGATCCGATTCCTACCCGACTCAATTTTACCCGAATTAAACCTAAATCAGAATATAACCCGAACCGAAACATACTCATAAATCAAAACCAGTCAACCCAAAACTATTCCTAACTGCCTAAATTCCATTGTATTAAGTATTGACTTTCCACTTCCGCTCGAATACTTGCTATCATTCTCATCAAATTCCTACAAAATACAAAATTACAATTAATATTTAGAAATTAGAAATATATTTTTATCACCTTAATATCAATTCCACTCAAGTATGTGCATCCCCGTTTCAAGAAAATGATTGAATCCAATAGCTGTATAGTGCTATATATTTACCAAAGTTATTTCTGAATGTCAAATACAAAATCACCAAACCAAAAAAAAATAAATCATAGATTCTTCTTCAAGTAACCTGCATTACAGATATTTAACATTACTTAAACCAGACTTCCCGTGCCAGCATGGAATAGAGAGTCTTACTGCTTTCATCAAATGAAAAGCTTTATTAATATGCACACAGCTTAAAAACAAGGAAGTCAAAGCAAGAATTAAAAGATCAATAACAACTTCAAACAATTGTAGATATAAAGGCAGCCAGAAACCGACAATCTTTGAAGTATAAGCACTCATTCTATGACATGATTTTAAGAGGGAAGAAATGAATGGCCAGCCCATAACATAATTTTTAAAATAGTGACATACCACAGTGCAAATGATTAATGTCCCGCACTCCAGACGTTTGCTGTGGAATGATCCGACACCAAATACTTCACATCTAATGCGAACATGTAACATACACCATTTATGGTAACCTGTTCTTAAGATCAACATAAGACCTCTCAACTATCAAACTAGTCATGTGTCTTTCTTCTGCCTTCAGGGAAAGAGATTTTGCAATGGCTTCCCATGGCCAGATCTTAATGTTTCCATTTTCAGAACCTGACTATAGATCACCTAGAAAGCAACACCAAGTCAGCAGAATACAAAAGGATGAACCGAGAACTGAACAAGTGCAGATATTACAATGCATACAGTACAATAGTACCTTCAATTTTGGAGAAGAGCTTATACTGAAATCAAAACTAATTCAGCAACCTACCATGATCTTAACTATGAATAAGAAAACGTATAAAATCTATTTCGTATTCTACTTGACACACAATCTTGCAAATACCACGTTCAAGAGTAACAACAAACAAATCAAAAATTCACCAAAAAAAAAAGCTTTCAGACTAATTCACACAGAGGATTAATTTCCTTCTACATGGGCTTCACTAGAAATGCCCTTTTCATAGATCACCCTATCCACGAATCCATAAATCTCAATCTGATTCCCACGCTTTTGACACTATGAGAGAGTCTATGCTCCCGTATGCTCATCAATTCATCATTGATTCCCAACCAAACATGTGTTTGCAATCCCATTACCATGAACAAAAATTTCCAAAATCATCATTTATTAAAAACCAAATAAAACAGAGCAAATTAGCCTAACACAACCCCACTTACCATAGGATGTCATAACCATAGAGAGAACCGGGCCCTGATGAGCCTGCCATGACAAGCACTCCCTAACCCCATTCTCTCTCCTCCTCCTCTGATCCATCTCCATCCTCCAGCACCTAATCCTGCCATCCTTATGTCCACTCCGCACAACTCCCCCTCCTTCATCCGCCACCATACACGTCACCTCCGGCGTCTCCGCCGACTCCCTAAACGCCGCCGTCATCTCATTCTCAACCCTCACATCCTCCTCTCCCTCCTCCTCCCCCTCCCCCTGCCCAGATGAGAAAATATCCTCAAACTCCCAACACCTCACCCCATTCTTACCCCCAGCCCACAACTGCTTCTCAATGCACGAAGAACATCACGGCAAAATCACATGGTGAGAGATAGACCTGGCAAAACTGATTGGCCGGGGTCAGCAACTGGAGTCGCCGACTCGCCGGTGACAGCAAGCAGTCCGGGGTCTCCGGCGTTGGAGTCGCACGATACGCACGAACCACAACAGCAGACAAAACACGCGAGAACCGGCCATTGGAGTCTCTAACGTTGGAGTTGCCGGCGTCAGCAACTGAAGAACGGGCGTTGAAGTCGCCGGCGAAGGGAGGAGTGGTAGTCTGGTAGATCTAGATTGGAGAGGGAGAGGGAGAGGGGAAAGCAAGAGGAGGAAATCAGCAGAAAAGCGATGAATTAACCCTAAAACGCTGCCCAGTCTTTACTCTTTTGATTTGAGAATTTTTTTTTTTTTTTTAAACAAGAGGGTCGCGGGTTACAATTATAAAATATTAGCTTTTTTTTTTAGATTTTAGACGTTGGGGGGAGAATTTGAAATTTTAAAACTCAATTACTTGAGTTTAGGAGGGAAAAAGAAAAATGACTTAAAATTTAAGAGACAACTTTTACAAATTAAATCAAAGAAAATTTAAAAGAAAAAAATAAAATACTTAATATTTTTAAATTTTTAATTTGTTAGATATGTAATAAAAATATTAAAACCAATTAGTTGCGTTTAGGAGGGAAAAAGAAAAATGACTTAAGACTTAAGAGGGAAATTTTACAAATGAAATCAAAGACAATTTAAGAGAAAAAAATAAAATAGTTGATAGTTTTATATTTTTAATTTGATAGATATGTAATAAAAATATAAGAGATATAATATTTGGTCAAAATATAAATTAAGAACAGACAAGCATAATTGATAAATTATTACACTTATTAGGATATAGCAATATCATTTTACTATTTAATTCACTTAATAACTTAATGCACGTTAGGATTATAAAGTTATAATATCATTCTGTGAATCATTCCTTCAAAAATACTGCATTAGTGCATTACTGATCTATAATCTTAAATTATCTTCATAACATGTTTAAATTTTAATTCTACATAGTCATATTTAAGAATATATGTTTGCATATGATTTCATAGCAAAGTGCCTCATTTGAATTTTAGACAACTGAATTCCAAGTTTCGAGTTTCGATAACCAACATTCACAATTATATAAATATAATGATAATTAACGCATATAGACATTTGATCTCACAAAGACAAATCAATCTTGGTCTAGGATCACTTAAAGTGTTATCAAAATAGCATTGAATTGATCATTGAAAATACTCACTTGAACTAACCTATTTCTATTTACCAATTCAAATATGACAATTGACAAACGTCAAGTTATGAATCAACACTGGTGCCAAAATAAAACTTTAATTATTTTCTTTCTTTTATTGGTCATTTTTAAAGATATATATATTTTGGCGTTGAGCCTTGCAAATGAGACAATTCACTCATGAATCAGGATTGACGCTAAGTTGGTTCACTAGTTTTGTCATAACATAACCTTAATTGAGATACTTGAAACAATGAAACATCACTTAACAACCCGCAATTCTTTAGATAATTGCACGTCGGTCGTCGCATAACTGCATAAGAAATTAAGGATATAAGATATAGAGACTAGGGTCATGGATGGGTTGTACTTGAGTACTTGTAACTTACTAACATTCACAGTAAATGTATAGGCATAACTAAGCCCATAAAAAATTTCAATTATGAAAGTTCCTTTTAATTTTACTTAAGCTTTACATATATATATACACATATATATATATGTATACATATACATATATATATATATATATATATATATATATATATACATATATATATATATATATGTATACATATATATATATATATAGATATATATATATATATATATATATATATATCTATATATATATATATAATATATATATATATTATATATATATATGTACACACACACACACACACACACATATATATATAGATATATATATATATATATATATATAGATATATATATATATATAATATATATATTATATATATATATATGGTATATGCATATATACATATGTGTGTGTGTGGTGTATATATATATATATATATATGTATACATACATATATATATATATATGTGTGTTTGTGTGTGTGTGTGTGTGTGTATGTGTATATATATGTGTGTGTGTGGGGGGGGCGCAAATATATATATATTACACGGATGTTTAAACGATTAAACGTTAACGTATGAGTGTATGACTTAAAAGAAGAACACAGAATAAATGGGCTTAGCTAATTAAACGGATTTTATCTTTTAAATATAATTTAATATTGGAAATGAACTCATTGAAAATATACACTGACCCGAAATTAACCCGAATTAATTTATACCTAATCCGATTTACACCCGACCTGACATTCACCCGAACATTGAACCAAATGCCACCCGACCCAAATTAGACCCGATCCGTACTTGATCCGAACCGGGCTACCGTACACAACCCGAAACATACCCGACCCAAACTCCACCCGAACCGAAACCGAACCCGACCCGAGCATGACTGACCCGAAAGTGACCCAAACCTGAACTTCACCCGAACCCGATCCGAACATGATTGACCCGAAATTAACCCGAATCGAACAACGACCTGATCCGTACCCGACCCGATTGACCCATTTACCAGGTTATCATCTATTATAAACAACTATATAGATGCGATTAATAAATACAAACCTTCAATATCAAAATTTCAAGGATTTTATTGATTTATCTACTAATAATATAGCTTTACAGGCAGAGATATTTGTTGAGGTAAAATTATATATATTTAGATCTCTTCATGCCCCATAAAATCAGGGCTCGCACTAAAAGATATTATTGTTGTTATATCCATTAATAGTATAGCATCTACTTCAGCTTATGGCAATTTTCCACAAGTTTTGATCCAGTCAAAAAGGGGAGAACCCTCATTCCAATTACCCTAGAGAATCAAAAGGTAGAGCTCAAAAGTCGAGTTGGTCTTAACTCGAGAGTTGGGTCTGGTCTTTCTTGATCACACTTCACGAAATATTCAGCTAAAAGTGGTCATAAAATAGATGACGCATGGGTGATGCAAATTACATAGGTTTCATCAAAAGTACGGATTTAATTATTCAGAAAGTTTGCTTAACTATCAAATCAAGTTGTAATCATTGTCGAAATGTGGTTTTCGTGGACCAACTGATTACTTATCGCTGTGCTTAACGACCTTTCTTGTACTTGCAGGTTGCTTAGAGGATTTTAATCGTAAGTTATTTTTTTGGCCCACTACTGAGATTTATATTTGCCACATCAGTTTTTAAGTTAACTTTTTGGTTCACAATTTTCACTATCTTCAATGAAAGATTCATCACTTTTACTCATCAAATAAAATAATACCCATATGTCCATTTTATAACATAAAGCTTTTTTCTTAAAATTAAAAAAGCTAATTAAAAGTATTTAAAAAATTTAAAAAAAACAATAAAAGGCTTGCGAGCCAGCCCATGCCCCCGAGCCTCCTCGTGAGCCGTGAGTTAACCGGTGCAGCTATATATTCCCCCACCTCACCCCTTTCTCTCTCCTCCTTTTTGCCTCACGAGCCATGCGCTGCATGTGCTCTTAGCAAAAAACCATTTCTAAAATCATCACTGAAGAAGAAGTGGTTATATTGATAATGAAAATATGAAATTTTAATCTCTATTGATTTTTATATCTGTTTTTTATATAACATGAACAAAGATATAATTTTGTCTTATGTAATTCTCAAATGTGATAAATTAATAGACAAATTTTTGAAGGAACTTTTAATTGTTATGGATAAATCATGTATACGAACGTAAATCCCAATCTTTGCATCTCATGTTAAGCGCCCACAATGTTGAGATAAAATTTTAATAACTTATGCGCCATTTTTTAATTTTACAATCTCTTGAAAATTCTAATAGTTTAATATAAAAATTCATGGTATAGTAATAATTTTTTTTGTATTTTACTGAAAATGTCAACGTTCAATGAACATTTTAGAATAATATTGTATGTTTACACTCTTTGTTAAAAATTTTAGACAAGTCTTAATAATATCTAAATCATTCCAATAAAGTAAACTTAATTAACTATTATACCTCCATGAAAAATGGTCCCATCAATACCTACAATTATGAAAAATATACAAGACAATCATGATGTCTTTAAGTAGAAATTCAATATCAATATGACAAATTTTTTTTGTATTTAATGAAATAAGACAGAAAGCACTACTTTAAGCATGGATATATATATATATATATATCTATATATATATATATATATATATATATATATATATATATATATGCGTGCAAACGAATGATATCCATAATATCAAATAAAAATTGGCCCCATTAAACTGTACCTTTAATTCAATGTCCATCCAAAATTTAATTTATATTTAAACTAAAGTCTACATTCTTAGAATTTTCCATTCGTATAGTTTTGTCTTCAAAGGCCTAGTCAAAATCAACACATGCTATGGCGGTATCATTATTGATTAATATTATTGCCTCTACTCTTCCAAATTTCAAAAATAATTGAGATAAAATTTGACTTTTAAATGACATATGCAAGTCTTGCTATCTTATTGTTGGGGAAAAATATGAAAGTCTTACTAACTTTCTACCTTGGACACATGAGAACTGTGTCGAATTAATCTTCAGTGATTTTTCAAATGCATTATTACAGTGAATTGATGATTTAATTAGTCCATTATTTTGGATCAAGCTGAGTAAGAACAAATATTCCTAGCAAAAAGTGTAATAATAGCCTTAGGACTTATAATGAAGAGAAAAAACTTAGGATAAAATGAATACTAACATACTAATTGAACAAATACATTTAACTTATACTATGTGATGCACGTAGTGTAATTAGATCAAAATATTAGCATGAAAATAGAGGAATTAAATTAACAATAATAGTTAAAATGAGTAAATAAGAATGTGCCAGCGTATTTGTAATATTTTTTTTGTCATTATAATTATAATCTCTCTTAATATTAATAGAAATAACAGATAACGGCCCATGACACGACATGAAAAGATAGGCGTAGGTTATTTTTATTTCCTAGGGGAGGGGAGGTCATGAATTAATATAAGATTATTATGTCAAGTCCTTTCAAATTATGCCGCCCATGATGCTTCAATAATTTTATTTACTTTTGTTTTTGTCTCGGCAAATCAGCAAAATACTTAGTATATGATTGATGTATGAAGTGAGCTTTCTTCGTCAGAGTCAATCTTGCAAAAGTTTTTCTTTTATATAAAGTTGTTTCCTTTTAATTAGCTATATAATATATACCTAAATATCTACTTAAATGAATTTTTTTAATAAAATCTTGTAGACTAGATAAGTATACCAATCAATCAAATTAGAAATACATAAACACTTATAATTATTACACAAAGCACAAGATAATATCTTTGTTATTTTCAATAGCAAAATGGCATATATACATGATCTTTATTTGGTCACAAGCTAGACATACAAGTAGAAGACAGCAGCAACACCTAAGCAGCACATGTTTCCAAATATCAGTCAGACAATCACTGGGGATTCTTCTCTCCAATTCCTTGAAGGTGATCTTCTGGTTCATGTTGATTAATTATTTGAATTGTACAGTTAGAATTTCGCACTCCCACTCCAATCTTAGCCTTTGGGCCTGTTCTTTTTGTAGATAAATTTTTAAATATCAATCTCAATCTATTTCAACCTACTTCAATCCACCTCAACCTACTTCAACCCACTTCACCCGTTTATCTACCCAAATTTAACCACGAAAAGAACAGGCCTAAATAAGGATTTTGTTTCTGAGGAAACTATTATTTTGGATCAAAGAGTGTAATATTTTAATTGTCTGGGAATAGCGCTTAAAGTAATACCTTGTCATTTGAAATAATTACTCCTAATATACATTGATGTTAGTACTTTTTCATACAACAACAACAATAAATTTCAATGTGAATCTCATATGGTTACGCAGGATCTGGAGAGATATATATATTTACAATTTGACCTCTACAGATGGTTAGGGGTGTGAAAAACTGATTAACCGGCATTTCCAAATTCTGAACCGTAACCGAACTGAAAATTTTGATTCGTCCAAAATCCAGACCGTAACTGAACCAAAAAAGTCTGTTAACCGATTTTTCGAATTGATCAACTGATTTTTCACTTCGGTTACATGTTAACTGTTTACCGACAATATAAAAAGTGTACTTTTTAGATTATATTTTTTATTTTTTATGTTTAAATCTCTTTTAAAAATTAAATTTCATTTATCATTCATAAATAATTAAAAAAAGTGTACATTCGTACCTAAATTTTTCATTTTTTATGTTTATAATTTTTTTTAAAAAATTAAATCAATTCAGTTAACCGAACTTTCGAACCGTCCGAGCAATTACCAAACTGAAAACCGAAAATTTTTCTCGGTTCCGTTAACTAAACCATTTTTTAAAAAAGTTGTTCGGTTAATCGGCTTTTTGATTTGACTTTTTCTATTTTTGGGTTCAGTTTCGGTTTTTTTGCTCACCCTTTCCTATGGTAAGCAAGTAACATATTTTGTGCATTTTTATACTTTAAAAAAAATACTAGGTCTGCTTTCATCAAGAAAAGAAAAATATTAGGTGTGCTTTACTAACTCATTGGGCCATCTATAAATCAAAACATATGAAATACGCAAACCAAATCTAGTAATTAACAAAGGCAACAATATACATCCCAAAAAAGGAGGGGATTTTGTTTTTTAAAAAAAGATAATTTACATTTCTTATATCATCACTTGCTATCAAGATAATAACCATTAGAAAATCATAACACTTATTATTATATTGCTTTTTCTTTTTTCTTCAACTAGCTAGTTCCCTTGAAAGTGGTACCTTTGTGGCTCCCTACCAAAGTCATAAGACCTCTCAAGCTTACCCATAACAGCATTCTTAAAGTTAATAGCCTCTTGAACTTGTGAGCATGACCTTTGCATTCTAACCCCACTTAGGCTATTCCTAGACTCCATCATCTCATTTAGGGTTAGCCTCTTCTTGGAACCCGGTTCGGGTCGCTGCTTCGGGGCGCTCTGGGACCGGACCTTGGCCTGAAAAGATTGGGTATTCGCCATGTAATTTGGGTGGGCATATGGGTAGTCCCCATTGTGATGGTGCCTAAAGAAGTAGCCATGATCCCCACAAACACTCTTGGAGGGTGTGACCGGAGCCAGGTTTGATGACACGCATGGGTTCACGAACCGGGGCGTGCTCTGGGCTGTGGAGAACCGGCATTCGTCCCCTGTTAGTCCCCACTCGGGGTCGTGCCAGCTTGGGATCGATAAACGGGGCGGGTAAAACGGGTCATGGTCCCCAAACTCGGGCCTGGGTCCTGGTGGGGTAGGGGTGTTGTTGGTGTTGATTCTCCACCCTCTGGAGGATCTGGGTCGACCCGGATCCACCTCGACAATCTTGGGTATGTCTTCGATTATTGGATTGATGGTCCTACTCTGATCACATGATGCTGACAGCCTCCTACTGTGTACTGATGCACCTTGTTCACTCCTACTATCATCAAACATTTCCTTCAAAAGAAAAACCATTGTAAATTATTTGAGCCAACATGGTTAAGCCTTACGACATATGCAATCCTATTGAATAAGAAGTGTCTCAGCTTTACTAATATTAAAATAATAAATGAATTTAATTCACTAAATTTTCAATAGTTAGAACTAACTATTAATTGCAAAGCTCTAATATTTATCAATTACGCTGCCGTATTCAAAATGACATCCTAATGCGATCAACCCTATCCTCAAAGAAATATTATATGTGTAATATTCTAATTGTGAAAAAATAAGGATGAAAATATGATTTTACATCATTTGTAAATTGCAATACCTTTTTATTACTCATTCATACCTTTTTTTTAAATTTTAACATTATAGTACAACTTTAAATCTCGATACGACACACACGAAGTATCTTGTAGTGAAACATTTGTTATTTTGCTTTAACTTTATAATTATTTTGAAAAGACTCCAAGTAAAATTTGTCCACATAGTACATATTCTATAACACCACCTAATAATTTATGGAACTGTCCTATCCTTACATATCTATCCATTACATAGTACATATATTCCATAAAGATCAACTACTAGTTTACGAAACCGTCCTCCTCAATGTCAGTCATGAGACATGAACAAATGCAAGACTAGCCACATATGTGGTCCAATTAGAGCGGGACGATCTCATTTAAAAGTTTGTACTCGACAAAGATCATAAATAGATGAGAGTCTAATTAAGTACTAGAGTAAGTAAGATTATAATTACCATGGATCTTCGAGCTCTGAAATCTTGGTGGAGGTGAGAGAAAGCAGATTGAATGTGAGAGGATATTTGGGCTTGGGCTTGGGCTCTTTTGGATCTCACAGTGGCTTGGGCCCTAATTAGGGCTTGCATCCCATGAAGTGTTGCTGTTGCTTGTTTCCTCACCAAGTATCCTCTCACCAGTGCTTGTATCTTCACTAGCCCTTTCAATGCTCTTAGTGCCTTTCTTGCCTTCAACATATTTAAAAATCAAAATTACAAAATTTCTTAAGAAATTAGCATTTTCACCTAAAATTATGTAAATTATTAGCAATACACTATTTTCTATTAGTATAATATAGCAAATTTTAATTATATGCCAATTTGAAGGAACAAATTAATTCTTTGGTGATTTAGGTTGATTCACTACAAAGAATGTCAATTAAAACAAAAACTTATTACAAAATATAAACAATAAATAAATGAATAATTATTTACACTTCAACAATTTAATCTCAACTTAGAAAATGGCTGACTCTCATGCAAAATGCTACTAGGATTGTTTTTATGCTAGCACTTGAATATAGAAATAAAAACGACTTAATTCATCTTTTATTTTCAAATACTCGAATTTTGATAAGATTCTAAAAAATAAACCGATACCCTAAAAAAAAAAAGAAAGGAAAAAAAAAAGCCATATACTTACCAAATAGCCCCGGAAGGTGGTTTGAATTTTAATGGCGGCCCATTTTTCTCCTCCTCCTCCTCCACCACCACCGGCACCACTATGACGCACATTCCCACGACCATGGCTGGTGAGTCGAACCACAGCAACGGCGGCCTGAGCGGCGGCAACAGCAGCGTCCGCGGCGGCGGCAGTGGCGGCAGCCACCGCAATGGCATGCTTGCTCTGCTCCTTCTCTGAATCCGCATAGTATGACTTCAACCACGCCGGCTCTGATTGGCTTATATTCACAGAAGCCTTACCTCCGGCGCCGGAATCCCTGCCGGAGCCGCCGAATCCGGGCCTTTTCCGGTCGCCGGAGTACAAGTTTTGTTCGTCTTTCGTTGAATTAGCGTTACTAGTATTCTTCTTCATCCCAAATATCCCCTTCAACCACCTCGTTGCCTTCCCCATTTTAGAGAGAGAAACAGCAAGAGAGACAGAGAGAGGGAGGGAGTGGGGGGTGGTGTTTTTCAGCTCAAAATGTGAGCCCTTGAAATATGACTAGGGAAAGATGGAAAAATGGACCACCCAAGTGGGAAAATAAATTAAGGTAAATTAAAATTCGAGAAAAATATAATAATTTGAAATTTTGCTGGGGTTTTTTCAATAAAAGGGAAAAGAAAAAAATGAGAAGAAACAACTGTCATGAGGCTCGTGAGGAATTTTAGGCTAGGAGACAAAACGACCCGAATTATAAATCTAAAATTCTACAAATAAAGACGTTGTAAACCCCTCATTATTATAATTTTTTCAAATAAACTAATTAATGAAGTTTTGAATAAAATGTAAACGTTACAGAGGAATAAGATTCGCAGAGAGAGAGAGAATAAATCATTCATAAATCTGTAACGCTTGCAGTCAGCCAATGAGAAACTCATTTTTTTTTATTTTTTTTTTTGGGTGTGTGGTTAATCTCTCTTATAATGGGGAATTTACAGAGGGGAAATGTCATTGTTGAGAAAGATTTCCTACAACCCTCATCTGTTAGAATTTTTGCTGACACAGCCCCGTGAAATCCTTCAGCATTTCCCCCCAATTTTTCGTCGGTTTGACAAGTTGTTTGTTGTTAACTGTCTGCATTAGTTATTTATTATTAATTATTTATATCAGTTCTTTATATTAACTGTTTGTAAGAAAGTGTTGTATAAAAATAAAAAATTATTTATGTAAAAGTTGTTTGATAAAATTATTTTTTCTACCCTTAACTTAATTTTTTTATTTATATACACATGATTTTTATTCTTTAGTATTCAGTTTTTTTCTCAATATTTATGAATTAAAATTCAAGTAATATGTAGATGAAGTCCTATTTTTTAATTGTACTTATGTT
This sequence comes from Carnegiea gigantea, assembly GCA_029747015.1. Taxonomy (NCBI): domain Eukaryota; kingdom Viridiplantae; phylum Streptophyta; class Magnoliopsida; order Caryophyllales; family Cactaceae; genus Carnegiea; species Carnegiea gigantea. The sequence continues at coordinate 226,712 of JAKOGI010001372.1, forward strand.
TATCTAATCTTCTTTTCAATATTACAAAATAAAATTTACACAACATCTACTACCCATAATACTTTTTTGCTTTTTATTTGAACAAAGAATTTTTTTTATTATTAGTCTATTTTTATTTTTCAATATAAGGTGAAATTTAGATGATATTTAAAATGTTTATTATGTAAAATTAATTGATATAAATGATTTAACCTTTTTGTTGGAAATAGCAATTGGTGTAATTTAAGTCAAACTTTGGGCACTATGGTCATTCGGAAACCAAAATCCAAACAGCCATTTGAAGAACTTACTTGGTTTAACTTTTTAAGAAATGGCTTCTTGGGACTAAAAAGTCATTTCAAATAGCTATTAACCAAATACCTAAAATAACTATTTGACTCAGTTAAACAGCCAAAATGCTTTGAAACATTCAATTTTGATCAAAAAGCTATCCAAACAACCAACAACCAAACACCCCAAAGTGTTTTGAGATTGTAAATTTGAACAAGGTTTATTAATAGTTGGGTTCTGTTTTGTTGGGCTATTTTTCAATCAAATACTATTTTTAATTATATTTTCCGTAGTTAAAATTGAAAGACCATGATATTAAAGATGATTCTATTTTTTTGAAGTCATTAATGAACTACGTCTCCAAAAGCCAATTAAATAAGTATATAGTATAGCCAAAGCTATATCATATTCTCAGAAGCATATACTCCCATTAAGCCATATTGGCACCACATATTAAAATTTATCTATATAGAAAATACACGTAAAAAATAATATATATCTTAGTAAGACCCTATTTGGTGAGGAAAAATAGAATGAAACGGAATCAAAGAATGATTCCTGAGGGATGAAGAGTGGAACATGAATCCTAAACTCATGTATTTGGAGAGAAAAGGAATGGAATCAAGTTTCAATCCTTATTGTTTGACTGTAAATTGTGGAATGGAATCAAATTTATTTTATTTCAAAAACAAATAATAATGATTAATAATGATTAATAATAACAATAATAGTAACATTAATAATATAATAATAATTAATAATGAATATTATTATTACTATTACTAATAATAATTAATATTAATAATAATTGATAATTAATTAATTATTATTATTATTATTATTAAAAAATTACCATGAATATTATTATTAAGTAATATTAATAATTGATAACAATAATTATTAATTGATAATAATTATCATAAAAACTATTATTAATGGCTAATAATAATGATTAATCATAACAATTACCAATATCAATAATAATAATACTAACAATAATTAAAATTATAATTATTATTAATATAAATAATAATAACCATAATAATTATTAATATTAATAATATAAATTATTAATATTGATATTAATATTAATTTTTTAATTATTATTAATTATGAATATTAATAATCAAAATAATTAATAATAAAAATAATAACTAATAATAAAAATAATAATATTAATAATATTAATAATAATTATCATTACTACTAATAATTAATGGTAATATTAGTAATAATTTTCATTGCTAATAATAATTAATAAGAACAATTATAATTATTAATTAATTTTAGTAATAATAATTAATAGTAAATATTATTATTAATATAAATAATAATAAACAATAATTACAATAATACTTATTATTAATATTATTAATAATTATTATTAGTAATGTCAATAATAATTATTATTAATATTAATAATTATAATTAATGATAAAATAACAATTAATGATAATTAATAATCCTAATTATAGTTATTAATAATAATGATTAATTAATAAAATAATATTTAATTATAATTATAATTATGATTGTTAATTAATTTTAGATTATAATTAATAATTATTATTAATGAATAATAATTACAATAATAATAATTATTATTATTTTTAATAATTACTATCATTAATGTTAATAATGACATTATTAACAATAATAATTACTAATAAAAATAATAATTAATTGCAATTAATAAAATAATAATAATAACAATAACAATAATAACAATAACAACAACAACAACAATAACAACAACAATAACAACAACAACAACAACAACAACAACAACAACAACAATAATAATAATAATAATATTATTATTATTATTATTATTATTATTATTATTATTATTATTATTGATTCCAGAGGGTTGGGGACTTGAACCTCTTGAAAATGAGAGGGTTCAAGTTCCTTAAGATTGGGGGAAACTTAATATCCTTAAAGTGCTCATCAAACACAAAAGAATAGAACTTGACACCTAAGGATTCAAGTTCCATTCCATTTTATCTCACCAAACAGTCCCTAAGTAGGAATGCACAGTCTCATGTATAATATATATATTACCATAGCAAAAGGTATTATAGAGACCATGAAAGGCAATGGTTAGGAAGCCAAAACACTTTACACATTCTCTATAAGCAAAAGATACCAAGCACTATAATAACATTGTTTTTAACAATTATGATCATAGAAGTTAAAAATCTTGTAGCCATTAGGAAAATGTTTGCCTTCAAACAAACCTCAAAGCTATAACAGTTACCTTCTTTAAACTCAATACCCTGAAATTGTTACAAATATGAGTTGGAAGCCTCCATATATTTTTATTCAACTAATTTCAAAAGCCCATATCATTATAAGTATATTCATCTTTGAAAGATAAGTTAATAGCCTTGACATCTCGAATTTCTCTAACTATAGGTACATAGTTTATCCACCACTTTAGAATTGAAATTTGAATCTCCATCAAGAAGCACAATTGTAAGTTTAGAATTTTTGTTTGTGGTTGGGTGGGTGTCTCGCTATTGTACTTCATATAGTGATAAGGTACTAGGCATGGAGTTCTGGAAAAATTACTAGCAGGTGTTGCTTTAAATGTAATATTATTCAAAGGTGCTCTTTTTATGGGACGCGGAACTCGAATAGCTTTTGATGTGGCAACATGAGGCAAGTCTTGGCATGCAAAATTACAACACTGGTCCTTATTTGAGATGCCTGACTTGAAAATATGAAAGGTCAAATTATTTCTCAAAAAACACATTAAAAGTTCAAGAGCAAATCCAACTGTCGAGAGGAGAGAGAGAGAGGTGGAAGGAGTAATTGTTGAGTGGAGTGAGTAAAAAAGTTGTAGACCGGAAGATCTTGTGAAGGGGACAATGTTTTGAAGCTGGGTTGGAGAAGTACAGTGGCGATAAAGGTGACTGGAAAAGGAAGGCCATCCGCGGTAGATATGCAGCTTCAACTTGGTAGCAAAAAAGTCAATTTTGCGAAATTAAAATACATATAAATGGCTTATGTAGATGAATTTGTAAGATACAAGAAGGTATCATATAATTTTATAGTTGTTAGTTGCTTTTGTACCTGAAATCTGGGTGAAATGAAAGGGAGGGAAGGGTAATGCTTGTGTTTGTTATAGGTGAGAGTTGTGTTCTTGTCATAGTATTTTAGAAGTGGATAGAAGTAATATGGAGAACTGTGTGCAATTGAATAGAGGTGGGTTTGTAAGAAGGTTGAATACTAGTATTTTTGCACATTATAATTGTAGGTGGGAACGAATTATGCTAAATATATATTGCATAAAAATACCAAATTGTGGATAAACCCCAGGTGTTAATCTAAGGTTTGATTGGGATGTGGCCCCCCATTAAAGTGAAAACCTGGGCAAATCCCAGGTGTTAACCTAGGGTGTACTATTGATAGCATGGGTGGAGAATTTGTTGTATGTATGCTGCTATCCTAGACAATATCAACAGCTATCCATTGTTATTATGTTCGGAATAAATAGCTAGTATGCATATGTAAATATGCATATTCTATTTTGTCTTCAAACGTGTGAATATGATATCCATATATGTGTGATTTTGTCAATTGTTATTTGGTGGTGCAGGAAATTAGATCTGAAATTGAGTTGTAAAGTTCCACTGTTACCTCCTGAGGGGAGCAATGAGGGAGGACAATCCGGATGGGGAGAGCAAGCTAGAAATGGAGGCTATTGTGCATGGACAGCTAAAAAGGAGAGGAAGCAGTGGTAGATTTGGTAGTGGTGATATTGAAGTATCGAAGTTTGAGACCGTTGTTTCTGGTGGTAAAGTGGCTGATGAGGGTGGAAGGGAAGAGGGCAGTAGCCGAGTTCATTTAAAATGTAAGAGGAAAGGTATTGCATTGTTGGTTCTATCAGGGGAATAAATGAGAAACGGAGGGAAAAGGGTGATGTAGGACAACTTGTAGATGTTGGGGAACAGGAAAGGATGTAGTTAACTACATGAGGTAGACATAAGCTGGACCAAAACAATAGGTTTATGAGCAACTTTATTTGAGTCTATAATCACGATGTCTAACCTCATGAGGCAGACATGTAATTAATTATGTACGCAACTAGTGATTGATGATTGTGGGGGATGTCCTGGGGTTGAATATGGTTTTGGGTATTTGAAACCATTTTGCTGGACTTTGAAATGGAAACTATGTGGATGGTGGAATGCTTATGTGTAGTTAACCCAACATGGTGGACTTGTTAACTGTGGTTATTTGTGGTTGTTCTCATGGTTACCATGAACAATAAGGTGTAATATTATGGATATTGTTTCCAATAGCTTTGCGGTTATGATATGCATGCTAGGAAAAATGGCAATGAAGGTATACTATAATGATGAGTTCATGACATTTAAAGTGACATACATATGTAATTGTATATGAACATATATGTTAACCTGCTACTTGATTGTAGAGCAATATAGTACATTTGGCATTTGCCCTTTCAGTTAGCTGTATACTGGGCCATGAGCTTTACATAATTACGTAATAGAGTAATGAATACTCTGTTGTAAATCCTAAGAAATGAACCCAAAAGGATATAGATGTCAATTGTACAAGCATATTTGTTACATAATAGAAGTTGTCTTGTTGGGATGAAAGGCATGATAACTTGTAATAGCTTTGTACGATTTACATCCACACAACTCATTGTGGTTAACCTAGGTTATCATAACAATGATACCTAGGTTGTTTACGGTAGTCTTCCTGAGTTTTGTCATGCAATCATCCTAGGTTGAAGTCAGAAGTTAACCTGAGTCAAATGTTGAACTCAAAATGCAAATTAAGCACGCTGCTCACACAACACTATACTACACCAAATATTATAATGTCATAAATAGCGTTGCCACTATACCAGCAGCTAAACTTCACACACCATTAACATCTACTGCCACCACTAATTACCATAGTCAAAAATAGGGTACTTACATAATATGAACAACATTACATATAATTTATAGAAGAAATCAGCTACGAAGGGTATAATACCAAAAAAGAAATTGCACTGGTAATTTTTACTTAACCTAAATGCACTTTGCATATATCGAGTACAAAGCTCATACAAGCAAAAATAAGGTAAGCCAAACGTGTCCACCACTGGTATATGCTACTACATTGTTTAACTTCAAAAATTCGCCACTTTCTCTACAACAACTCAAAATGGGTAGTTACCACTGAACAAATCCTCACCACTGACAGGGTCACGGGGATAATCAGCATTAAAGTCTGCTCGAGGATTACGGCATGTGTTCTTATATTGGTCAAGATCGCCACATTTAAAACACCTATGAGGTTTCACCCCTTAGGCTTGAGATTTAATCCTTCGTTTTCTTGGCCTTCCTAGTCCAGGTGAATTCTGAGGTGGCAATATGCGTCGATTAAAGTCCTCATCCAGCTCATGGCCTTTAACCACGAGACCTATACTCTTGTCAACAACTCCCAAATTATGTATCTCTACCAGATGTATAACATCCATATAAATAGTCTTTTGCGTAGGGGCCTTGTAACAAGGGTATACATAGTTGTGCACAGACAATTTCTCCCTATATCAATCATAGCTATGGCATAGGCACAAGGAAGTCCACGAAGCTACCACCACTTGTAACTACATGTCCTATCTCTTAATTTGACCACTAAATAGCGATTATTTGTTAACCTCACATTGTACTCACCTATCCTATGGTTATATTGTTGCACCTCAATGACCGACCCTATCTTCTCATTTGTTATCTTTAGCTTCTTCTCTATCCTTTCACTAACACCATTTTTCTATTTTCCCACACCAAACTTTCGGTTGTCTATCTTACACTCCAACTTCTAAAGATACTCCAACGTTATGCCCTGTCAGACCCTTCCCCATTTTCTTCTCCAATAACCTTAAAATGTTACCATTTCTCATGCTCAGTGATATACACATACTTTCAGTTCTTCCACCCACATAGCTCATTATTCCGCTAAATCCATCATCCAATACCCCACCGCAGCACAGATACATAGCAATCTCCCTCATACCAACAACTACATCCCTAATTTATGTACTCTGCATCATCAAAATTACTCATACACAAACTTTAAATGTTGTGTAGAAGCTGATGCAATCTGCATATGATAATCATATGTTACTGACTACACTTCACAACATCAACAAGTTAATGATAATATTCACACAAGTATTAGACCTCTAAATATTTTCATTACACTATCTAATATAAGCATACTAATTTCACTTTAGATCATACATTCTGCCAACAAACACACAAACACATTGCACAAACATCATAGTCATCCCAGGATTACACCCAATGTTAACAAGATTACATCCTAACTTAGTCAATTATATCACAGTTATCGACCCATATACATGACTTTCTTATCATATATAATACCATATTACATCTCATTCGATTAACGCCTATACCACCTACTTAACTAAATTTAATCCAATTTAGCCTTATTACATATAATAACTCCCAAACATTACTTCATCACAAAACTGACTCCTAATTACTTCATATAACATTTTATTCTATGAAATGACTAAAATTGAACATCCACATAAACATTAGGTCAACTATTTCTAACCTTAACTACAACATTAAATGCCCTTCTTGTTCAATTCATGCTGATTTCATCACAAAAACGGAAAATTACTAGCAATATAAGCATTGATAGTAAATAAATACTCAATAGGAACTTACTATGATTACAATATGTTAATGACTCCTTAGTTGCTTTTCATCCCAGCCATCCCTGTTCTCCACATGCAGTTAACACATCAATTTCACGATTCACACTCAACTGCCTTCCATGCCAACATACAAATCCTTAACTAGCTCCACCTCAAAACCAACTCAGCTAAATTTGCATGCCAAAAATTCAGCCTCTCCTCATTGATTTTGCAAGAGAGAGAGAAAGAGTGAGTGACAGAGAGGAAGTGAGGAGGCTCTCCACTTCTACAGTATGCCAAACCCTATTTTCCTCCCACTTACTCTTCCTCTGAGTACAAGGGCAAAGAATTAAACCACCTTCAACATAATGTTCCCAGCACAAAAGCAAGTTGAGCATCTTGTCTCCCAAAAATAACACCACATTGTAAAAAAGAACCTTTGAATAATATTATATTTAAAGAAATAGTTGCTCATACTTTTCCCAAAAAGTATAGATTTGAAGACTGTTTTAGTCTCTCGAGATATATTAAAGTATAAAAAAAAATGAGATATTAGTAGGAATGGCAATGGATCGGATCTAGATCGAGTCGGCCAAGATCCAAATCCAGATTTATTTTTTGGACATGGATCCAGATCTGATCCAAATTTATAGGATCTATAAAATTTAGATCCAGACTCAGATCCCCTGGATTTAAAGGGTCTGGCGGGTCCTTAACGGGTCTTGTTACTTTGAGTCGCTTTTTTTTTTTTCACTTTCTTATTTTTCTCAACAAAACAAAAGTGCATATATAAAATTTTGTCATATAATCGACTTCTCCGCCATAATACATAGCAAAATACTGAATTATCGAAATGAATAATATACTATCAATTTTATTGTTTTGACATTGTATAGTAAACTAATTTTATTAGCTATTATAGGATAAGTCATGAAATTTAGGGTATTCAGATATTGGTTTGACATTAAACTTAGGGAGTCCTACATGTTTTCGGTTCTTATAGGGCAATTGCATAAGGTATCCCATTACAAAAACACGTACATATTAGTAACCATAACAAAATGCAACAAATATTAAATTGCATTTAGAATTTTATATATTTGTTTGTTTCTGATTGGAATTTGAGGTTTCATCCCCTGTCACCCCAGGCCTGTTAGAGATATATGGTGGAAGAGTATGTAGCTGAGGATGCAGAATAGGAACATAGCTCTGATAATTACCTGGGAGTTTGAATAGAAGCACTCGAAAATGAACAAAAGTACTGAAAAATTGTCGATCCGTTAAGGGGTAGCGCTGAGATGAGGGTAGTTTGGCTAGTACTGGCGAAACCACGACGAGGAAGACCAAAGGGTCGCTGGGAAGAGGGAAGAGGCCAGCGTAAAGGTCCTGGACTCTGGAGAACAAGGACTGGAGAAGATGGAGTGGAGACGTGGAGTGGTCGATGCCGGAGGAGATGAGATCACGAGAGCAAAAGAGTAAGGAAGAGAGGTGTGACTGATAGGAGTGAGAAATGAGAAATCTGAGCCTAAAATTGAAAACTCTAACGCCTATGATGTACGAACAGTAAAAAAAAATCAAATGGATCTATATACGAGTCTATGGTCAGGTCTGGGTCTTAAAATCTCAGGTCCAAATCTAGATCCGACCCAGATCCAATAGGACCCAGATCCTCTAAAAATCTAACGGGTCCAAATTTTTTGAATCCAGATCCTTAAAAATGGATTGGGTCTGATGAATTTGGATCGGGTGCAGGATCCACTATCATCCCTAGATATTAGGGATAATATTGAGCAATTAATCAGTGGATGCGAATAGGATGACACACAAAATCGAGGAAATGGGATTAAACTAAAACAATGAGAGATAAGATTTAGCGTGGACAGCCAAATGGGAAAAAACACATGGACGGTAATAAGCAGAACGAATCCAATAATTGAGAGATAATACAACAGACAATGGATGATCTCAACATTGTGAGAAATCAACCAAAGAGATATTGCAACACATACACACGATAAGTCTCAAACGCCAAAACTCTACTCTCACCCACCATGGAAAATAGATTTCAAACTCAAGCATAGAAAAGGTCAATAAAAATCTTCAACATATAGGAAAATCTCAAAGATATCTTTCCATAACAGAGTAGATATACTCCAAAAGATAAGCTTTCAAATAACGAAAAAAATCTTCAACCCAAAATATGAAAATCATATAATTTTCATAAAATAGAAGATCTCCAACCAAAGCATATCCTATAAAAGGAAATAAAATAACTTCAAAAAATCATGAATCTCATTCTACAAGAAACAAAACCCCAATCGGAGCACGTTCTTTTCAATTATGGTGAGTACTTGTCACTAGCATTTAACACATATCAGTACAATTAAGCATAATTTAGCACAATTTCATAATTATAAAAGTGCTTAGTTGATTATATTGTGATTAAATCCAAATCACCTATTCGTTATCAATAATTAAACTTAGTCTACTAATAATATGAATCGGTTTACTATTGTTGTTATAAACCTTGTTTAAAATTGAAAAAAATTTACATTATGTAACAAGATAAAATGTTTCCCACTTTTAAATATAATATAAAAAGTAACATGATTATATTCGTAAAAATACATATTATTTGATGAATTATTATGTTGTATAATTAAATACATAGATTTTTCATAAGTTATGTAAAAATTAATACTTATATTAAGAATGTAATGAAACTGAAAGATAAAGTTTTTAAAAAATATTGCTAATCATAAATTAATAATTTTACTGCCAACTTTTACATTAAATATTTTTTAATATCTATTTTTTTTCCCTATCTATTAATTTTTTTAAAAAAAAACATTTTATCTCGTTCTCCTCCTAACAAGCCACTTATAAATGAAAATTATTTTATTGTAGAGAAGTCAACCCTACCATTACAACGCTCTCTATCAGTAATGTTCACTTCGATCTAATTTTCTAACAACTACCGAAAAATGGGTGTTCAACATATTTTCAACTACAATTATTTTCAAAATTAAATTAATTTTGCAATTCACTGCTAGGATATATGAAATTATTGTGTTAATAATAGCAACTACAAACTGAACACGTATTCACAAATTATTTGTACATTACAAATACCATTCAAAAAAGTCATTTAAAATTTAATTTGTAACAACCATGTCATATAACATAAAGACTCATTGAAAAATGATAGCATTCTAGCACAATATCTATAAACACACATTCACAAGTGCTCATTTTAGGTGTATACAAAAAGTACACAATTATATAAATATATTTCCATACTTACTTACCATTAGCGCCTAATTGTGCAAACTCATTCAGGGTCATTCAACATCTTTTTAGCATATTTTATCAATAAGTACCAGTTAATACTTATCATATATTCAAAAGAATATGCCCGTATGCTAAATGAGGAAGTTGGGACACACATGTAATAGTTTGATTGTCCTTTGGGCTTCGTGGCATACCTTCGTGGAACTTGGTTCAAGATAGAGTTTGTTGGGACTTGGTTGTGTGTGTCTCAAAATTCTTTGCTAATTTATGAAAATTATTTTATTTTCATATTTTGAGTTGAAGATCTTTTTTTTTGGGGGGGGGGGGGGAGTTGGTGCTTGGAATGTAAGGTAAGAACTTATAGCAAAGATCTTATTAAGTTAGTACTTGGGGCTCAAGGCATGAACATACTGTTTAGGTCTTCTTAGGGTTGCAAAATATATTCAAATTTCTATTTTGATGACCTCATCCATGCATTGGGGTATATATGAATCCTTGTTGCAAGCCTCCCCACGACTAATTCTATATATTCCTTTCAATGGAAATGATCATATATCATATTATATTAACAATTTTACCAAAATGCTTATGGTTTAGCCAAGGATAATGCATTTAGGCTCAAATATAATATGCATTTGATCTCTATATTTTGGAGATGAGATCTTATGCATTTTGATGTTCATAATTCAACAGATCATGTCAGTGGCATTCCTCTTCATCCTTGTATATCACTTATGTAGCTTATAAAGTAAATAGCAGGTTAGATCAAACTGCTCGAACTCTACAAGAGGAAAATACTACAAACTAATATAGACAATTGAGAAACAATAGGTCAAATCAAATCATCAGTATCGATTATGATTTTTATGGACAATCAAGCAAAATAAAAAGGGGAAAAACGTGCAAATGACCTAATAATGAGATAATTTAAGCGAAATGACCACTAGATTTAAATTTTAACTAGATCAGATTGTGACTGATGGGGCCAATGCTCTGACATAGAACAGCTTAGACCAGCCCCAAGCTGGCCCAGTTGGCCCATCGAGTCCTGAGTACTTTCTCTCATTGTGTCAAGTATGGATGTGTTGTAGGATACATTATAGGCTGGTGCCTAACTGCCTATGACTTGTCCAGTTTTGAGGTTTCAATCTTGCAAGCTGTCTTTGCAATTCCAACCACTAGTTGAACCAACCAAAATGGATCCAATATGGTCCCGCCTGGTACACAATATTCCTCCTATCCAGAAAAATATCCAATTTGGTCCTCGTCTAACTTAGGTTCATTTTTGAGCGAACTGGATCTTAAGATATGCATGGATTTGATAAATTGGTCAATTGGTTCAATTTCGGGTAAGATTTACTCTGTGTTGGCACATATTTGACTCAACATGATTTGATTTGGCTTAATTTAAGGTCTCGCCATTTTTGACTTATGTTGATTTTGAAATGACTGATGTTTGGTTCAATGAACTTTCTTACAAAGAACAATAACTTTGATAAAAAATGCTCAGGTCGAATTCGATTTAGTTTCAGCCATTTCGAATTTCGGTCCACTTCGAACCAGCTATTTCGGATGTCAATTCAAATATGAATCCAAGTCATTCAATTTAGGTCACTTTTGTCGAGCCTATATATAACTAATCACCCTAGTCAAGTGTCTATGAAACACAATGAGATTGTTATGAAGGCTCAATTAATTTTCTAGTTATCCCTTTTCTTTGCTTTTGCCTTGCGAGTGCACACACACACACACACATATAAATATAAATATACATATGCGTATACATATATATATATATATATATATATATATATATATATATATATATATATATATATATATATATATATATATATATATATATATATATATACACACACACACACATATGTATATACACACACTCACATACACACACGCGCATACGTACATATACATATAGACATATGTATATATATATATATATATATCTATATATATATATATATATAATATATATATATATATATATATATATATATATATATTGAAAGAAAGGAAATTGTATAACAATAGAATTTTTCAATTAGCTCCTCTCTCATTAACCTTGTCCCTAACCTTGATATGAATAGTAAAAAAATGAGTATTTAAACTAGTGCTATGCATGAGCTAGTTTAAATTACAGTGAAGATAATGTCTTAAATATTAATCTACATGTCTTATCATAATTGTTGCTTTATATATATATATATATATATATATATATATATATATATATATGTGTGTGTGTGTGTGTGTGTGTGTGTGTGTGTGTGTGTGTGTGTGTGTATATATATATAATATATATATATACACACATACACACACACACACACACACACACACACACACACATATATATATATATATATATATATATATATATATATATGACACTCAACTAACGCACTGGTGAAGTGCACAACTAATTTGACAGTTCGACTTGCTAGTCTATATACAAAGTCTATATCATATTCCTAAGAGCACATGCTCCCACAGCCCACATCAATGCCATATATTAAAATTGTCTATATGACAAATACACATTGAAAAAATATATATACATGACAAATGGGAGTACACACTCCTAGGTGTATGATATATATTACCCTCTATATATATCATTATCATTAGAATATGTGATAATTGAACTTATATCTTTGTTAATATCTTTCCAAGTATTTTGTTTGCTCCCTGTTTAGGGAGGAAAGTAAAGGCTACCAAATGTTTTCTATAATTGTCGTGATGATCATGTATGTTTTAATTAATGAACGTACGCGGTTACTAAAGTTAAACATAGGACGTGTTCGATAAAATTAACTGTTTGAGTAATGGTTGGATGTTTTACTAACCTTTAACGGTTCTACTAGCAATTAGTTGTGACCCACTAGTGGTTAGTGGTTAGCTGTTTAACTAGCGATTTAAAATAAATGCATTTGGTAAATGTAGTTATTGAAGCTAGCAATAAATTTTAGTAAAGTTACTAAAAAGGATACAATAAATAAAGGTTTTTAGTGAATAAAAAGAAGAATTTTGTAACTTACAGTGCAACCACTAGATAGAGGTTCTTAAAAGATACTTTCATTAGCTTTTGAAAAATACTACACAAATCTCTAATCACTATTTCATCCACTACTTTACTGAACATCTTAAGTAGTGGTCCATAATAGTTTAACCACGATAAACTACTAAGCTCTACTTCAACCTTTATTATCGAACATAGCCCTAGTCTTATTCATTTCTTTCATAATTCCAAAGTATACATTTTATGGAATATATAGTTAGAGTAATCGTATAGTTCCACATGAAGTTTCGATCATAAATCTATCCAAAGTTTGAGAAATTTACAAATTGCGTAGCTCATCTCAAACAAATTTCAAGATTATTCTACAAATTCTTTGGATTCTAGAAGTTATATAATTTGATAACAAGTCTTAGAGTTTTTCTACAACTTCCTGAGCAAATTTGAGCGTGTGAAATTAGTGGATAGTGCAATTAAGGCTCCGTTTGAACCTTGAAAATTTTGGTGGAAAGGAAAAAAATTTGAAAACGTATCTTTTTTTTCTTGTGTTTGATTTAGAGAAAATCATAAAGAAAAAATATGGAGGAAAATTAGGTGAAAAATTGTTAGAAACAAGTGAAAAAATTTTCCTCATAAAATTATGAGGAAAGTTTAGAAAAAGTTCCCAAAAGCATTCCTAACTCCTCCAACCTTGCGTTATTTAGATGATCTCAATATGATTCAAGTAATTCATCAACATTTAAATTTCTCATCTAAATTTTTATATTTTTTCTTCTATCCAAATAAGAGAAAAAAAACTCACTTTCTCGGTATTTCACCCTACTTTTTTTTCCTTTATATTTTTTTCCTTCACCCTTTTTTTAAACCAAATTTTCTAAGAATAAAACGGAGCCTAAATTGTAAGTTCAAATCCTTTTTTACTTTTGTTTCATGATGCGTGCAACCAGGGACCATAAAAAAAGGTTTCATATAATCATACAAATTAAGATCGATGAGGGACAAAATTAAAGCTTGTTAACTCAATTCATATTATCACTATAATTTTAGAGTTTCACAATGTGTGCAATTAAAGTTTGAACCTTTTCTACAACCTTAATTCGGAATTACATTCAACAGTTTTAGAACACATGTACAAGTTTCTAAAACTCCTCCAATTTTCAAGTATATCAGGTACAATTAAGAGAGCCAAGGGTTACAATTTTTATTATTTGACCAGGCCTTAAATAACAATATAACAAAATACATGAATCAAAACCCTATTTGATCAAGAAAAGGATACAGAACAGTTCATTCATCATGATGAACATGTCATTCATCTGGCAAAGTTCTTCTGCAAAAACCTAATCCACCATTACTGACCAAGCATAGAACCCTATTTTTGGGGTACCCACCAACTTCTCTTGACCTTCTCTTCCATGATGATGCCCTCAAATAATGATATCCTACCTTTCTCTAACTAATTATTACTGACTTTGAAGTGATTGAGAAGATGGTGCCCCCTTTATTCTGTCTGTGCAGAATTATCTAACTGTGAATTTTCAGAAATAATCTTCTCTCATTTTCTAGTTGAGGTTAATAAAAGTAGGTTAAAATAAATTAAAGTGGGTATTTTTTTTATTGAAGTGAATTGAAGTTGGTTGAAGTGGGTTAAAATTGCTGGAAATGAGTTAAATTTTTTTTTTTTTGCATGATCGGTTGAAGTTAGTTAAAATAGTGAAAAATGGGTTAAAATTGGTTGAAATGAATTGAAGTTGGTTGAAGTGAGTTGAAGTTAATATTATTTAATTGAAATTCATGAAGTGGATTGATGTGGATTAAAGGTAGTCGATCTTAGTAAATTTTCGATTTACCAATGAAAAGAACCAGGCCAATTTAGGTAGAATCTACTTTTTTTGGCTTCTGAGATCTGAATCAGCTTTTATGTAGTGCATTTTGCAGAGAGAGATTCTAAGACAAGAGTAATTGGCCAAGGCAATGCATGACTTTTAGTTCTATTCATTTCTAGGATGATTAATTTTTTTTTTTGGGGGGGGGGGGTACAAAGAGGAGAAAAATAAATTGGTGAATGTGGTTTTAAAATCATTTTTAGTGACCTCTTAACAACTTCATTGATAAACCATCTTTCTCTTTGGGGATGTCATTGTTGGAAATTATTTGTTAGTTTTCCTTTTAATCATTTAATCTTGAGTCTCTTGACTTACATAGTGTCACTAAATCATACATTTATTATCGATCTGCAATGGTTGTGGCCATATAGTTGAGGAATAAATGCGTCATACCATTATGTACGTCCTTAAGTTAGTTTGTTTTACTTACCATCATTGATTTGAACAAGGGGTACTTAAAGGCTGTTGATTTTGGTGAAATATATACTAGCTTAGATGTCTAGCAAGCTCTATCGGAATCGTAGTAGTCTTAATCTAACTAACACCAACAGATGTAAATTGACATAATTTGGGCCTGTTTTTTCGTAGGTAAATTGGGATGAGTAAAAGAGTTAAGTAGGTTGAGGTTTATTGAATTTTTTATGTAATAAATTAAACTTGGTTAAAATAGTGAAAGTGGGTTGAAGTAGGCTAAAATGGATTGAAGTAGGTTCAGATTGATATATTAGAATTGACCCACGAAAAAAACAGGGCCAAAGTAGCTCCATTTCATTTTTAACAGTTGACATCATTCAAGCGTCATGTTATTCCCCAATGAAATCATCATTTGTGTTTATTGTGCACGCATACATACATACGTATGTATATACACTCGCACAAATATGTGTTCAGAAAATTAGTGTTAATTTGGTACAACGTAACAATAAAGAATATACAAATACAGGAAATGAGCCCTTCATCAGTGTGAAGAAATAGGGTATATATATACTTAGGCCCTGTTCTTTTCATTAGTAAATCCCAATTTAACAACTTCAACCCATTTCACGAACTTCAATAAACTTCAACTAACTTCAACCAACATCAAGTCACATTAACCCATACTTTAACCAACTTCTATCCATTATATAATAAATATATCAATTTCAATTAATTTTAACTAATTTTATTAATTTCTTAACTTCTATTTCTCAACGAGAAGAACATACCCTAATACACTAAAAAGCAGGTGCACTTGACCAGTGTCCTCCTTTTTGTGAGTAAACGTGCACTTATTTTTTTAATTTTTTTAATTTTTTTAATTTTTTTTTTTCTCAGAGGGGACACTTAAGTAGCTGAACGTACGTAATGGTGCGATTCCGCATCATTGCCTTGCATGAGAGAAGAAAAGGCTATACATTACATGGTGAGGTCATGAAATCTTGGTTGATTTTGTGTTGGAGGGAGCACGTGGGCATGTACTCCATTAGGTTGACTAATAGGCGGGGGGGAGCCAGAATTAAAACAAGTGGGACGAGATTAATAATACACATAATATAAACTTTAATAGTCCTTGAAATAAAATGCATAGCTCCAAAACTCCAAAAAAAAAACCATACAAGGGGCCAGCAAAAGTCGAACCCACGACCAGGTGAAATAAGGAGCGGCCAACGACCACCCGGGTAAGCATGGCTTTGCAAATTTTGTTTCAACGAATTCATATATATATACTTTTATATGCACAAAATATATGGGCGAAGTATACAAGGGGCCAGCAAGAGTCGAACCCGCGACCACGTGAACAAGGAGAGGCCAGCGACCACGTGGGCAAGCACGCTTTTGCAAACTATGTTTCAATAAATTGATATATATATATATTTGTTTATACAGAAAATATCCCATACTTAATTTTTTTTTTCCCAAAAAGCTGGGGGGTCAATTGACCCCCCTTGTCCCAACATAGCTCCGCCAGTGCTAATAGGTATGTACGCATGGAAGACAATCAAGAGTATCATCATATTCCCCTATATACAATTTATGACATATACTTTTCGAATTATTATAAGTATTTATTATTAATATTTGATATTTTTTAACACAATTTAACATTATTAACTATCTATTAAAAAATTTAACTATATTTTTTTTAACCATTTAACATATTTAAGTACTTTTTGGCAACTTTTAACATATTTTAGTAATAAACACTAATAAGTATTTCTCTTAAGTTGAGAAAAACACGCTCTTACTTATTGTAAATTTGCACCATGTCAATTCAAATTGATAATTGGTATATACTATTTAAGTAAAAAATGAGAATGAAATATCGCTTGAATTGTGGATTAGTAACAAACAATGCTTGTTAACATTTTTGTTTTAGGTAGTGTTTGGTTGGGCGGAAAATGATTTTTTTGAAAAATGATTTTCTAATTTTTCATTGTTTGGCACAATAAAGGAGGGAAAATTATTTTCCAAGAAAAATGATTTTTCCCCCAATGGAGAAAAATTATTTCCTTTTTGAGAAGATAGGAAGTTGATTTTCTTCCTTCAACTCTTTGATGATATAGTCAACTGAATTTAGGTGAAAACTCGATTTCAAAAGTTTGGATCGAAACTTGACTATCTAATGGAAAAGATTAAAATAAACTCAAATCTAAATTTTCAGGTCAAATTTCTTTCATTTGACCGATATTTATCTCCACTACGACAACTTAATCGACATTTTTTGCCACTAAAACAATTCAGTCGACTCGTCAGTAAAACAATTTCAACAGTTTGGATTGAAACTTGATCATCAGATAGAAAATATTAAAACAAATTCAAATTCAGATTTTGAGCTTGATAATCTTTCATTTGCTCAACATTTTTTCCCACAACGACAATTCAATTGATATTTTTTTGCTCCTTAAATAGTGAAGTTAATATTTTTCACCACTGAAACAATTGCAATGGTTTTGATCAAAACTTGATCATTGGATAGGAAATATTAAAATAAGCTAAAATTTATAT
Organism: Carnegiea gigantea; assembly: GCA_029747015.1. Taxonomy (NCBI): domain Eukaryota; kingdom Viridiplantae; phylum Streptophyta; class Magnoliopsida; order Caryophyllales; family Cactaceae; genus Carnegiea; species Carnegiea gigantea. Next base: position 244,881 of record JAKOGI010001372.1, read on the forward strand.
TTTGAGCACGACATTCTTTCATTTGGTCAAAATTTTTCTCTACCACAACAATTCAATTGATATTTTCTACCACTTAAACAATTTAGTTGATATTTTTTGTCACTAAAATAATTTCAACAG
>JAKOGI010001373.1:0-52500 GCA_029747015.1 Carnegiea gigantea
TTTCTTCATCAATCTCACAATATCTCTTCAACAAATTAACAAGAACAATAACTATCCATCTCTTTTAAGTATGCATAAATCGATCACGAGGTCTAAAAAAATTGAGATAGAAAAATTGAAGTGCGGTATGGCTATAGAGACAATCGAACTAGAAGAAATAACTCATTGAAATTGATTCTAAACTTGCCTTACATTTTGTTCTTTTTTCTTTTCTTCCTTTTTTTTTTTTTCAAACTCCAACTGCGCACATATTTGAGGCCTATATAGGGTCTTTGAAATTAAACACTCATTGTCTCACACTCACCCGAATACAGGTGTTGGAGTTAACAATTTATTCTGATCACTATTTTATTTACTTATTTATTGACTGTTAGTGTGGTACAAGTCATTGATCGGCCCAAAAAGGGGCATGACTTTCCCAGGCTCAACTTGAGACCTAAACTTAAGGGGAAAAGGTGCCGAGCTGCCTACTTCTACCCATGTTGGTAATCGAACTTTTTTTTTTCTAGTTTTTCTTTCTCCCTTTTTTTATAAGACAAGAAAATCACAATGAGTTATTCTACTAATTTAATAGTCTAGGAAATGAATTAGGTCATTTTATTGCCTCTGAAACGGCTATATAAGATGATCAAATAAGATGAATAATCATGACAGTTACTCATCAAAGAGATATATGAGGATCAAGTCAAACTTCTCTAAATGACAGTTAGCATACTCAGAAGCCTTCATTCATAGAAGAATAAACTAAAAATAGCTAAACAAAAAAATTTAAATAAGAAAGCTTAACATAAACTCATATTCATGCATTATTTATAAGAAAATCATAATTTTTTTTTCAAGAATGAATACCGCAGGAACTAAATACAGGATGCATCCCCCACACTTAATTTATGCATTGTCCCTAATGCATGCAAAACGATAGAAGTAAGGAAGATAAAAGTAAAATTAAATGTATACTCCCCTGAACATATTGGGTTGCCTCCAAACCAGTGCCTTTGTTTACTACCGTTGGCTCGACGCAAGTGAGCTCATGGATCCTCTAGTCGGATCTCCTCTACTAAGCATACATGATCTCCTTCATAGAAGTGCTTTAGCTTTTGACCATTTACCTTGAAAATTTTGTAAGTAGTAAAGGATTTAATCTCAACAACACCATGTGGATAAGTCTTTACTATCATAAAAGGTCCTAGCCATCTAGAGTTTAACTTACCAGAAAATAGTTTTAATTTTGAATTCAATAACAATGTTTTTTCTCCCACCTGAAATTCTTTCCTACTAAGCTTAGCATCATGAAAAGTTTTGGCTTTACCTTTGTAGATCACTAAATTGTCATAGTCTAGACTGTGTTGCTTTGCAGCCCAATAAGATTTATACTCTAGTTCTATAGGGAGATGATATGTTTTATCAAAAACCAACCTATAAGGTGATATACCCATATGTGTCTTATATGCAGTCCTATAAGCCGAGAGAGTTCTATCTAATCTAAGACTCCAATCTTTCTTATCTAGTCTAATTACCTTTTCTAATATGCCCTTAAGCTCTTTATTGGAGATTTTAGCTTGACCATTTGTTTGGGGGTAATAACCAGTATACACCTTATGAGTTACATGATATTTGGCTAACAAGGCATCTAAGGTTCTATTACAAAAATGTGTTCCCCTATCATTAGTGACTGCTTTAGGAACTTCATATCTATGCAGAATGAGATATTTAACATGTTTTACCATAGTTTTAGCATCATCAGCTCTAGTCGCCACAGCTTCAATCTACTTAGATTAGACCTGATCAACGGGTCGAAGACCCGCCTGACCCGGCCCGACTCGACCTTAAAAAATGAGGGTTAGAGTCAGCTTTTTTGTCTCTGGCCTGCCCCGACCCTCAAATTGAGGGTACCCAACTATGATGAGGGTTGGGCTTGGGTAAAGGTCTTGACCCTATGACCCGACCCGTTAACCCTTACTTTGAAAAAAAATTAAAACTAAAATAAAAATAAAATACTTTTGGTTTTATTTATTCCAAACTTTTTTGCTTTCACTTTGTTATCTCTCCTTAGCATCTTTCCCCCATTCACCTCTCCATATCTCACTAGTTCATAACCCTCTAGCACTCTCTCTCTACTGTTTGGAGTAGACATCTTAGTGAATTAATCGGTCTATTGGTTTAATGATTAAATTACACATTAGAGTGTTTGTAATTGTAGTACGCTTCATTGGAGCATTACGCTATCATTTGACCTTTTATTTTATAAGATGTTCAATGTTGACCTTCCTAGTAAAGAGAAAACTTAGTGAAAAATCTCATTTTATATATCAGAAGATTTAAGGATCAGCTCTAACCCGATGACTTGAGGGTACCCACGGTCAGGGTCAGGGTTAAGGATACGTCGACCCGCATGAGGTTCGGATAGGATCAGGGTTGAGAAAATCCTATCTGCCGACCCTCATGACTTGACCCTCAACCTAACCCGACCCTTAATTTGATTAGGTCTAACTTAGATACATAGTCAACAAGCATAAGAATGTAAGTAAAATCAAAAAAAGGGGAAAAAGGTCCCATAAAATCAACACCCCATACATAAAAAACCTCACAAACATACACATTATGCAGAGGCATATGAGTCCTTCCAGATAGATTACATGTCTTCTGGCATGCTTTGCATCTTTTCCAGAATTCATAAGCATCCCTAAAAATAGTAGGCCAATAAAATCTACATTCATGAATTTTGTGTGTCGTTCTTTTGGATCCAAAATGTCCTCCACTTTCAAAAGAGTGACGGAAAGTAAAAATTGAATGAAATTCACTGTCATCTATGCAACGCATTATAATCTGATCTGCACAAAATTTCCATAAATATGGCTCATCGCAATCATAATATTTAGATTGAGCTTTTATCTTTTCCTTTTAGGCTCTAGACAAGTCTTTAGGAAATGTTTTAGTTACTATATAATTAACCATATCAGCATACCAAGATAGCCTATCAGTGATAGCATACAAAGTCTCATCAAGGAAACAATCACTCAATGGATTCCCACTCCCCCTATTGTCTAGCCTACTTAGATGGTTAGCTACTAAATTTTCAGCTCCTGGTTTATATTTAATCTCCAATTGGAATTATTGCAGTAGTAATACCCATCTAATCAATCTAGGTTTTGAATTATTCTTACTTAACAGATCTTTAATAGTAGAATGATCAATATAAACAGTAATTTTAACACCCAATAGATAAGGACGAAACTTTTTTAGAGCAAAAATAACAGCATACATTTTCTTTCCTATAGTAGTATAGTTATACTGTGCTGGGTCTAGAGTTCTAGAAGTATAATAGATCACATGAGGTACCTTTTATACTGTTTGACCTAAGACTGCCCCTATTGCCTAGCATCATATATCAGCTCAAAAGTTAGGGCCCAGTTAGGGGGTTATACTATAAGAGTGGTGGTCAATTTCAACTTCACTTGGTTAGAACCTCTCCTACAGTCCTCAGTAAAATCAAATAAAGCATCTTTTGCAAACAAAGCACATAAAGGAGAGGTAATCTTAGAAAAATACTTGATAAATCTCCTATAAAATCCAACATAACCTAGAAATGACCTCACCTCCTTAATGCACTTGGGATAGGGCAACGATTGAATGATGTCTACTTTAGCCTTATCAATCTCTAATCCCTTAGATGACACGACATGCCCTAATACTACTCCATGTTCCACCATGAAATGACACTTTTCAAAGTTAAGCACCAAATTAGTCTCAATACAATGCTTAAGTACTAATGTAAGATGATGCAAGCACTTATCAAATGAATCATCATGTATAGTAAAATGATCCATAAAAACTTCCATAATTTTGGTGATAAAATCAGAGAAAATACTCATCATATATCTTTGAAATGTAGTAGAAGTATTACATAGATCAAAAGGCATCCTTTTAAAAGCATAGGTGCCAAAAGGATATGTAAAACTAGTCTTTTCCTAATCCTTAGGAGCTATAGAGACCTGAATATACCCTGAATAGCCATCTAGAAAGCAATAATGTGACCTCCCAGCTAATTTCTCTAACATCTGGTCCATAAAGGGCAATGAAAAATGGTCCTTCTTTGTGGTCTTGTTAAGCTTTTTATAGTCAATGCACACTCTCCAACTACTTTGGACTCTAGTAGGTATTAACTCACCTTCCTTGCTCTGCACCACTATTGTTCCTTCCTTTTTAGGAACCACATGGATAGGACTAACCCACTCAGAATCAGTAATGGGGTATATCACTCCAGCATCTAAGAATTTCTTTTTGAACTACCTCCATCATAGGTGAATTTAGTCTTTGCTGAGAGTCTCTCTTTGGCTTAGCATCTATTCTAATGTGATTTTATGAGAACATAATGTGGAGCTAAGTCCTTTAAGGTCTGCTAAAGTCCACCCTAACACTTCACTATGTTCTCTAAGCACCCTAATAAGTTTATCCTCTTGTTCAGATGTCAGTGCTTTAGAGATTATAATAGGTAAGGTCTGATCATCCCCTGAATAAGCATGCTTAAGAGTTTTAGGTAATGGTTTTAGTTTTAACTTAGGGGGTGAAATGCGAGAGGGTAGTATCTTCGTGTGACTTTCAGGTAATTCTAGCTTCCTAGGTCTGTCAACTACATGCAATTGCAAGAAAGACTCCATGATGCCCACTAACTCATTATTAATATGGTAAGGTACATTCTGAAATACAAACTGATCCAAACCTTGGGTAAGTACAGTTAACAATTCATCCTCATGAGACGATTCATACATATCCTGGGATAATTATCAATCACATCAAGTGCACACAGATAATTCACATCAGTAGAAAATCTCATAGCATTAAAAATATTGAACTTAATAATTTCACCATCAAATTTCATAGTCAGTGTTCCTACATGCACATGTATTTTTATCCTAGATGTTTTAAGAAATGGTCTACCAAGTAATATGGGAACATCATGGCATGTATCATCCATGTCCAATACATAAAAGTCAGGAGGAAAAATAAGCTCATTGACTTGGACTAAGACATCTTCTAAAACGCCATCTGGGTATGCGTTACTCCTATCAGCTAATTGAATGACTAAATTAGTTTTCTTTAATTCTCTAAGTGTAGTTTATCATAAACGGACCTAAGCATCACATTGATGGAAGCTCCTAAATCAAGCATAGCTCTATTAAAGAAGAGGTTTCTAATTTTATAAGGAATAGAGAATACACCTAGGTCTTACATTTAGGGGGAAGCTTCTTTTAGAAAACAGCAGACATGTTTTCCCCCACACTTACCTTTTCATTCACTTTCGGTTTACATTTTGCAGTACAAAGCTCTTTAAAGAACTTGGCAAAATGAGGCACCTGCTTTGTGGTATCTAGGAGAGGAATGTTGATCTCTACCTTCCTAAATATTTCTAAGATTTCTTAGTTTGCCTCATCTACCGTGGGGGCTTTGTCTCTTAGTCTACTAGGAAACGGTAGTAATGGCTTGCAAGGTTCCTTCTTATCCTCACCTACTTCCTTAACATTAGAGGTAGTGTCTTGATCTTGGTTAGATTCAGGTTTGTTGACCTCTATTTTATGCTCTACCTCTCTATTCTTCCTAGGTTCCTTCAACTCTTTTCCACTCCTAAATGTCATGGCACTCACATTTTCTTTCGGCTTCTAGAATGGTTGAGATGGCAACCTATGTTGTTGTTAGGCCTGGAGGTTGCTAAGTAGGGTATCAGTAGCAGTTCATCTCTCTTGGACTTGTTTAAGAGTCATCTCTATGTTCTGAAACCTAGTGTCAATCTCTTTTTTCTGATCATCCATCTTTTTGATGACTTACTCTAAAAGAAAATGTGTTCTATCCTGAGTAGATGGTTGACGTGATGATTGGTCAAAACTTAGGGGGTTGTTCTTAGGTCCATTCCTAAGGTTAGGATAGTCTCTCCATCCTTCACTATAAGTGTTGGAGTATGGGTCATACTTCCTTTGGCCTTGGTTAAAAAACATTGCATTCACATCACCCCCTTGAAGTGTAGGGCACGCATCAGTAGCATATCCCTCTAAATAGCAAATACCACACACCACTACTTTTTGAACCCCTTTAGTGACGAGTTTGCTTAGTATAGTAGTGATCTGAGACAACTGGGTCTCTACAGATGGACCTAAACTGAGCTCATTGACCTCTCTAAACTGGGGTTCCCCTGTTCCAAATTATTTAGTATTTTGCGCCATGATATTAAACAGTTCCCTAGCCTGAGTTGGAGTCCTATTAACCTAAACCCCCTGCTAGCAACATCCACCATATTTCTATCTATAGCTAATAAACCTTCATAGAAATATTGAATCAATAATTGTTCATAAATTTGATGTTGGGGGCAACTAGCACATAATTTATTAAAACGTTCCTAATACTCATGGAAAATTTTCCCATTCATTTATTTAATTCCACATATTTCTTTTCTAATGGATCCAATTCTAGATGCGGGAACAAATTTCTTTAAAAATGCTTTATGAACTTGAGTCCATGTAGTGAATGTTGCAGGAGGCAAGTAATACAGCCAATCTTTAGCTTTATCCTGAAGTGAGAAAGGAAAGGCCCTCAACCTAGTTTGGTCCTGGGTGATACCCTCAGGTTGCTTGGTCGAACATGTAATAATGAACTCATTAATATGGCGATATGGATCTTCACTAGGCAATCCATGAAACCTAGGCAGTAAGTTTAAAAATCTAGAGTTAGGCTTAAGTGGTCGGTCTAATACAGGATAAGTAATAGACAAAGATTGCGTTTCCAAATTAGGTGCAGTAAGTGCACGTAAAGTAGCTATCTGAACTTTAATATCTTCACAACTTACCGAGTCAGAGCTTCCAGATTCAGAATCACTTACTTTACTTTCGAACACCTCAAACGTATGCTCCTTTTTCTATATGATCATGCGACCACTCCTTAATCTCATACACTAAAACAACCTGCAAAAATAAAATACTAGAGTTAAAACAAAATAATAAAAGTAGTAAAACTAAATAGATGTAAACTATCGATTTTATTTTCTTTCCTCAGTAATGGCACCAAAATTTATAAAGCTTGTCGTAGAGATACAAATTAAACTACTACTTTGATTTATAAATAAAATTTATAGCATAGGAAAGCAGGGCTCGACCCCACGAGAAAAGATTATGATACTAAACTAGTTTAAATCTAATTAAATTTACTACTCTAATATATTTTACTTCTTTAAATTGCTAAGACAAATCAAATTAGACAAGTAAAAATCTAAAACATTACTTGCTAATATCACTAAATATTCTAAGCCTAATTCTGGAAATAAAAACAGTAAATACCTAGCCTAGATATTCTGAAAAAAATAAAATAGAAATAACGACACAATTTTAAATTGAAAATTAAAACAAAAAGTAATAAATAGAAAATTAATATCAAAATTCATAGAAAATAATATCAATTAATATTCGACAAATTCATAAAGTTACATTCCTAGAATGATATTTAATTAATTTCAAAAAATAAAATAGAAAATAAAATCAGAAAATTAAAATAGAAAATAATATCTGAAATTAAAAAATAATAAATTGCACTAAATCAAATACAAAAATAAATAATAAATTTACGTAGATTGTATAATATAACTTTCTGAACTTAATAAAACCCTAAAAACTGAAAATAAAAATGAAACACGTAATTTTTAGATTTATTAAACAGAAAACCTACAAGTATTCAATTCACAAAATAGTTCTGAAAAATTATCAAATAATTTTCAAAAATTTTGAAATTAAGTAATAGAAAATTAGAATACTTTCTAAATGCTAAACTGCATTAAAACATGAAAAAAGACAAAAGGAACTCTTTTTAACCTAATTTCTAACCAACCGGTAAATAATGACAAAATAGAATAGAAAATAAATATGAAAATTAAAACACATTAAAAATCAAAATATAACTGATCTGAAATTATTAAGACACTCCTAAAAGACTACTCTTGGGAAGGTAAACGAAATTAATATTAATATCTATAGATTTAAGAATTAAAATTCACAAACTAAAGAAATTAACTAAAAAGCTACAAATAATTATTAAAGATACCAAATTTAAGAAAAACACTTAGCATAATCTATATCTATCATGCAAATTAATATTTATCATCAATACACAAATCGATTTATTCATGAGTTAGACTATAGAAGGCATCCACTAGCGGATCCTCTCCATTTTTTCTTATATTATAGTTTATTTAGGTTCAGCCCTAATATAAACCCTATTAGTTTTGTTAACCCCAGTACTAGTGCAAGAATTTAATCAAACTAGAGTATTAAGTATTAGAAAAACATTATCTAATGCCTTGTAATCAATTTATCGGCAAATTGATTTAATAAAGATCTATAATGATTATCTTATTAAAAGAGATGGGTTTGAACCATCCACGATCAATACCTATAGCCTAAAAGACTATAACTTTACATACTAAAGCCTTTTAAATTATTATATGAATTCGTGTAAAACTAATTAGCATGTATTCTAATTAATTTAACACGAATATCATAAACAATAAATACTAACCATTATAGAATCATGGAATAAAAATCAATTAGATAATAAAGCATAAAACTTGTTTCAAAATAATTAATTTAGCATGATTTCAAGTAGATTATACTAAGTATAAGAAAATTACCCATTCATATTAGAAATTGAATTGCTGCTGATTTGTGGAGATAGGTAATGTAGGCGTCTAATGATGGCTGTGTGTGAGAGGAAGCAAGGAGATTGAATGGGTTCGTTTGAGAGAGTAGAGAGGAAGAGATGTGCTTGTTTTTATAGTATTATTCTATTGGGTTTCCCTCCTTGAATTCCTTCTCTTCCAAGTCTTCTAATTTCTTTTCAATTAGGAGTAGTAATCTTGTAACCCTAGCCCAAATAAAGCATTATGAAAGTAATATTTTTTCATAAATCATTATTTTTTTTTAACCGACTTGATGAATTTGCTTGTAAAATCCTTCAATAAATAAAACTCAAACTTCGACATCTTCTCTTCTCCTCTTTCTTTATTAATGCATAACCTACAAAATATATAAAATAAAGTAAATTAAGCAGAATAATATATATAATATAATTAAAATAATAATTAAAAATATGCATAAATTATGACTTAACACTAAGTTTTATAATATCAAATTTAAAATTATGAATTTTTATGGAGTAATTCTTCTTTTAAACAAAATTATAATAAGAGCAAAATATGTTCTTGAAATTCAATCGTGAAGCCTATGAACTACTCTTAAAATGAAACTGAAAAATGTAATCCTTAATCTAAGATTACACTAATAATTATGTATTTGAGCCATGAAAATACAACAAATGGCTTTCAACGATAATAAATGTCCTTAAAATTTAAAAAATGAAGCATATATTAATTGAATGATTTGATATTACTAGAAGCAATGAAACAAAATAACAACTTACAATATTGTTGACTTGCATATGACATGATTGGCTATGTGTAACTGACTCGTGTGTCTTACACATGTTTGTTAATACATTTGATTAGTTTTTAATATTTTTTCGGTGTGTTAGATGCATGTTCAAGGAGTGTCGGTATCATTTGACACATAATGTGTCTGACACATGACGCCCTCAAAAAGTGCATGTGCTTTATAGGGTGGGAGTAGCCTAGGAGTATGGATATGTAATAGACAAGCAATTAATTTAGCAATGAAACTCCATTGTTCCCGTATCAATGACTCGAATTTAATTTTTCAAGTTGGACCGAAGGCTAAGCACAATCATCATTGCTTTTACTACTACTATTTTCTTTCTTTTTTTTCTTTGCAAAGGGGTACACAAATCAATAAACAAATAATTTACATTTAAACATTTTATAAATAGTTTATAAATTTTACAAATTATGTAATGATAAATATTCTTAGTTAATTGTTTAAGCCAGCTAAAAATATTTAATGAACTACTTGCAATATTCTTTAATTGTGTAATTTAGTTTGTTCAAACTATGCAAAAACACAACTAAAAATTTAAATATTTGATAGTTGGGTTCATTAAACTTGCAAGTAGTTCATTAAACTTTATCTAATTTTGTAATTTAAATATTTAAAGAAAAACGATTAAAAATTTAAATATTTGATAAATATTATTTTCTTATTTTAGTTGTTTAAGCCAAAGGTTTTGCTTTCTTACCACAAGTAATGACTCTACCAGTTTTGGGATCATTAAATATTTCAGAGTCCCAACTATTGTCGTTAGGCTTGATAGCTGGTTTCAAACTTTAGTTCTAATCTTTAGTTGTTATTTATCAATTAATAATGTAAACTACAGCGTTAAATCAATGGAGTAAATATTTATGAATTAATGACTATGTTGGTGATATAAGAATGACATTAATGACAAAAGCCACCACTTTTGTTTTTTATCTTTAAAGCAGCGTACGTTTTGGATCATTGAAAAAGGATGACATTTTTCATGGCTAACACTGAGCATGATATTTCACATTTGTGTCTTTTTTTGGTTCATATTTCATATTTACGTCTTTAGGGCTTAGTTTTCCGAATTGGAAAATCACACATTATTCATCATTTTAATTTAGTTAAAACATTAGAAGGAATCATAAAGAGCGTGTAATATCTAATGTGTGTTGACAATCAACATCTGAGCAAGTAATAACACTCTTTCCCTTACTAGTGGTACTTGAGGTTATGGTCTTCCGCACCAATCAACTTCACTTTATTAAATTTTCTTTTTCAACTTACAATGCTACATTTTACTTCAACTATCTAGTAAAGTAGGAGTTGGATGAGCTATATATTAATCTCGTACTTGGTTCTTGGCAATATGGTCTTATCAATTTAAATGGTTGTAGGGAATTACACACTTAGTTATTACTGACTATGTCCTGCAAGATCTCGCTAAACATATTATTTCACCAAGGAAACTTCAAGCATCTATAGATCTTAATGAAGATCCTTGTATATATGTCAAAAATCTAGAAATAAGAAGATGTTGAGTAAGAGGCAAATTGCAGCCTGCCTATTTGAAGATTTCTTGGGGAATGCGAATGGAGTTCTATAAATTTTTTTATATGGACTAATGTTCTATCACTTGTTTGTTGTATGAAAGGGGATGATATGTGGAGGAAAATAAAATTTAATGCAGGAAAATAAATGTGTGAAAAGATACGATGCCATAGGCAAGGCGCTTCGAGGAAGCTATCTTAAGAATAGTAATTTCCCCCATCGATACTATTGGATAGAAGGAAGTTTAATTTCTAGAATACAACGCTTATCATGTGAGAATAGAAGAGCCTCTATAGCACCCTCTATTCTCTGGTCAAGAACCTATAGTACTCAGTGGACACAAGTGTAAGGGAATAAGTATTAGAGAGTATTAGTGTGTGTATGATGTCTCTCTCCCTCTCTTCTTATTTTTCTCATCCTCTACTCATACTTCTCACCACTACACAAATGCATGTGGGCTAGCTCCATATTTATAGAGATTGAAAAATTATGTTTAAAAGACATGACTCTTCATAGCCAAAAGGGATGTGGATTTAATCCTAAAGGATATAATGTTTTGGCCAAATAGAGATATCTCTTAAATACTAAGGGGCATAACCTTTGGCTTTTAAGTATGCCCACTATTTCTTCTCTTTTTTATGTTAATTTGTGTTAATTCATTAACTAATTGACTTATCTTGAGAAATATGTCCAAAGAAGAGAGCTTCCTCCCTGCAACTAATGCAAACATCTCTAATTTTATTCCATCTTTGTGAAACCTACAATTTTTGTAAAAAACAAAACACATTTTATTTATAGAAATGTTCTTTACAATACAATGAATCTCCCACTCATTTTCTAAAAATAAAATGCAAGCGCAAGCGTCTAGACTAAATGTGTTACTCTACTGTACAATGCATGCTCTAAGGTGGACTCTTTAACCTTAGAGTTGAACATGAACCAAGCATGACATGTCCGCACATAGGGGTTCTTAATCTCTACTAAGGATGTGTGTTTTAGATGGGCCACATGCATATCCTGTTTCAAGGAATATTCTCAAGGTCTAACAAAAAATCCATAGAATGCGGCCCCTTGCATTCTTACCCCGCAGAGACAATCTCATCAAGAGGATCGATAACTGCTTTATCACTCTACCAATATTGGCTATAAGATTGTTAAGGACATTTGTCCAACCCCCTCATTGTGTAATATGCAGTGCATCAAGTCATATATGAGATTTTAATGAATATCATTCTCTACTACTTCCGGGGTATTACATTGGAAATGCTTCACCTCCTAGAAGCATTTTTCCAATAGCTTCTTAACTGAATTGGCCTTAAACTCTGAAGCACATGATTTCCTATTTTTCAAAGAAATTGAAGCCATTTCAATCAAGTCTATTAATTAATTTTGGTTCTCCCATAATTTTCAGATTAGACTAGTTTAGTAACAAAATATAAGCTAACACTAATCTGATTGACAATATTTAAGTACCGGTCTGTCCTCCTTTTAAGGCAATCTCTTTTACAAGATCATATATTCATGGTTCAAAATTATACTCCAATATTTATTTCTTTGGTAGAACGTAAGAACCAGCTTCCCCTTGACAAATGAGTGCTCTTTCCAAAACCATATTCATGCGCGAATTCAACAACCTCACTGCTTGGTTGTTTAACTAAGGTGCACACTTTGTCACCCTTACTGATCTTAAGGGATCGTCACATTTCTAACCTAACACCCCCACTATTCTCGAGCGCTCGTCATAATTTCCAATCACCCCTACTATTCACATAGAATACAAGATCGATATCTAGTAATTCATCACCTCATACTTTGACTTTAATGGGTACGGCTCATCTCACAGCTCATCAAAGTTAAACCACCATGATCCCTTTACAATCATAAGGTGCTCATAATAGTGAGGATATTCTCACATTTTTAAAGCTACGTCTAGCCAACATGGCCAATATAAATGGTAGCAACCCCTTGCACAATGAGCTGCATGCTCATCCATATTATGCACACCCATTAGCCCACACCAAGAACGCATCAAACACGGTCACACCCAACATAGGCTTGGGTATTATCCTACAACAAATAGGTCATTAATTTCCATCTCATAAGGCATATTTATCATGAATTCCTCGTGTGCCTTTGAGATTTCTAGCCTCATGAGTGCCCTTCTTAACTAAGCATGTCCAAGGAAATTAGCCAATGACACAGCTGTATGAATGATTATGGGTATTTCAACCCATCTTTGTCATATCCCTATCAAGACTCATGATAGGTCAAGTGTATGTCACTACTACATAACGAAGGATCTAATGCAACATTAAGCATGCAGCACCTTTTAAAATTTGCATATTGGATCAACTTAATATCTAGTACAACAATAGGTAATAAGTTTTGCATTCAGATATCTAATGCAATCCTTTTCATAGAACATTGCAATAGTTTGAGTAATAATGCAACACTTGTTGGAAAATATTGCAATCCAAAATAAAAGTGCAACACTTGCTTAAAATTGTTGCTATCTAGAATTGCATTTATTAGACTTAAAAAATAATATTTGTATTGAAGTGTTACACTTAGTAGACTACTATAGTTGAATAAGTAGCTTGTTCTCTAGGAAATTATCAATAAAAATTACCAATAAGAAATTATCTTCAAGAAAATTTTGATAACACATGCCTCCAAAACATCATAACTACAAATACTAAGCGACCTATTACAAAATTTTCTAAAGTGCATAACACGAGGCATGCTAAAATGAAGCCCCGTCATTTTAAGATTTAATGGTCAATCGAAAAAGAAGTTCTAAGTAATAATAGCCTAAGGCAAAATCACAGATTAACATTATAGAGAATGTCACAACAACCATATTCAATTGATTATCTTCGACTATAGTTCAATCAAAAAATATAATACAGTTGAATATGATATATTACTTAATATGTTCAATCATTGAACTACCAAACAACTTCTGAAAAAATTAGTTCAATCGAACAGTTGTGTATCGTTGAACTACCTAAAATTGATTAGTATAGTTATTAATAATCACTTATATATATACATATACATACATACATACATACATACATACATACATACATACATACATATATATATATATATATATATATATATATATATATATATATATATATATATTATATATGTGTGTGTGTGGTGTGTGTGGTGTGTGTGTGTGTGTGTTTGTGTGTGTGTGGGTGTGTGTGTGTGTGTCTATATATATGTATATATAATATATATAGTATATATATATATATATATATATATATATATATATATATATATATATATATATTATATATATATATATATATATATTATTATACACACACACACACACACACATATATACATATATATAACATATACATATATACATATAGTATATATTATATATATATATATATATATATATATATATATATATATATAATATACATATACATATACATATATATATATATATTATATATATATTATATATATATATAATATATATATTATATATATGAAAGACAAACGCTTAGAATATGGCAGCCAAAATAATATTGAAGCCTTAAAACCCAAATCTTGAGTGTCAAGATTAACATTTAGTATGTTGATCTAGTGGCTCGGGTTAGATTTTGGTTGAAAATATAAATTGATAATTCACATGTCATATAGAGCTACGAGCTCGGTTAAATGAGAGGTATGTGATTACACACGTTTCATCCTATGTATTCTTAAAAGAAGACCCATACATGAAGTGACAATTGACTTTGTTATCTCTTGTCACTATGTGACCATATGCACGATGACCCGTCGACTTAAAGCTATGATATGAAGTCAAAACTTGATGTAATATCATCAGCATTTAAGGAAAAATCTATAGATCTTTACCATACCAGTCGGCTGATTATATTGAGTGTATAAGCATATAATATATCATATGGCATAAAAGGATTAGAAATGTCATCGGTGATGATTTAGATGATTTGGGGTATTGTGTTTGGTGAAAGTGTTATGTTGGTTAGATGGAGACTTAATAGAATACTACTAGTTACTTTTTGATCGCACATCCAATTCCTGGTATGAAACATGACAAGTTGTGATTCATGGAGAGTATGTGAGTTGCGGCCTACATGGCCGAGTGGGAGCTATTGACCGGCTCTAATGTTATTAGGGCTGACAGCCACTTACGCTGCTAAGAGGCAGGAACCCTAATTGACTCCAACGCATATAAAGAGGTCCAGGGGACCGATTATTAACACACACACACCTAAAAAAAAAAAAAAAATACACAGAGAGCTCTGAATCCGCTCTCTTTCTCTCTCACAGCCTCCCTACCATCTAGTGGGATTCACATTTAGAACGTGACATTCAAGACAACTCTAATAGTCGTGTTCTACCAGTCTTAAAATTACGTGGGCTAACAAGCTATTCTGCATCAAGTTCAGTCATTTATTATCCTTCACAAAATATTTTGTTTTAGGTATTGAAGTCCTACATGGGAATGACATTTAGAGAAAGGGCCCCTTAGAAGTCTTAGTCATACTTGTGTTAAGTTGGAATAGGTGTAATGATACATGGAGTCCTTCGGACTGATAATTTACTTCTCCTAAACTATTTCACCTTGAATTTGAATAAATTCCTTTATTATTTGGGTTACCTTTTGCCATGTATTTCTCCATGAAGTACGGCGGTGATGCCCATTTAGGACTTTTAGCTGCATGAATTAGGTTGAAGAGTAGTAATAAAATGAATTAGAATTTTAAGGGTGTCACATGACTCTTCATAGCAAAAGGACATGCTGATTTAATACCAGAAGATATAATGTTGTAGTCAAATTGAGATATCTCTTAACTACTAAGGTTCACAACCCTTGACTTTAAAATATGTCCGCTATTCTTGTGTTTTTATTTTTACTTATTTTCACACATATATCTCCATATATGTGTATGTTGCCAATTAATTAATTAAACAATTAACTAATTGACTTAGATTGAGAAATATGTAGCAAGAAGAAAGCTTCCTTCCATAACTGATGTGGACATCTCTAATTTTATTCCCTCTTTGCAAAACCTTTATTTCCTCTTTACAAAACCTATAGTTTTTGTAAAAATCAAAAAATATTTTATTTAAAAAATGCTCTTTATAATATAACATTGTCTTCACAATCCATTTTGCTATAGTTAGGATAATATAGCTTATTTGGTCTGTAGCCTTGAGTTCGCCAGGTGATTGTATAACTTTCTCTTTTTAGTTTTAACAATATTTCGTTGCTTTTTTAGAAAAAAATAGACGCTCTTTTTTACAATAGTACATTACTAATTTAAAGAGATTGATATGATGTTTATAGGCTTCACGCCCTAAAATGGAATAACAAGGCCTTTCCTTTTGGACCCAGGCAATAATCATTAATGTCCGAAGTATATGTGAATCTGTAAGGGGATGTTTGATAAGTAGGGAGTTGTGTAGGGCGGATCTTAGTACATGCTAGGGTGTCGATGGGCACCCTAACCCAAAAATAATTCTAGTTAACTATTTTGGGGGTTTGAAAATAGTATAAATGGACACCTCAAACGTCCCAAAAATATTGGACATCCATGCAATGAACTGGTCCACTTTCTAACCTTTTTAATTTTTCTTTTTTAATAAAAATCACAACTGTAAAAATAAGGCCCAAGTTTCCAAGATATCTCTTTTGGCTTTCTGACTCTCTCAATCTCTCTCGTCTGCTCTCAGTTAAAGGTTGAAAAAGCAACATTGTAGACGACGATTTAACAGCCTCTATCTCCTCTATCTTTCCCTCTCCTCTCTCATTTTCTATCCTCTCTGGATCTTAATTAAGGGTGTGTTTGGTAGGGGATAAAATCATTTTTTCAGAAAATAATTTTCCTATTTTACGTTGTTTGGTAAAAAGTGGAGGGGAAAATCATTTTCAGAGGAAAATAATTTTACCTCCTGAGAAGGAAAATGTTTTCCTGTGAAAATGGTCATAAAATCATTTTCCTGGGGTTCGAAAACAACTCTACTTTTGTAACTTCTGTTCGATTTCAGGAAAACTTCAGCAACGTTCGAAAGCCTTACTCCCTCTCTTGAATTTGGAAGTTTTTGCTCTTATCATTGTTGGAAGCCAGTTGAAGCACTCTCGCCGCTATATTTGAGTCTCAGTCCAAGCACTCTTGTCACTGTATTCAGATTCAATTTTCTAGGTAAGTTTTTACATATAGGGTTTCAATTTCTCTGAATTCGGCTGAAAATTTCTTGAATTTGAAAGTTTTGGCTCTCACCATTAATGACTTTTCTTTGTTGATGGGACTGAAAATTATCAATTTTTCTGTCTAATGCGTTGTATATATGGTTATTCAATCGAAATTTTCCATCTATCTCTGTGTGGTATGTTAAATTTTACTTGAATTTGGAAGTTGTGGCTGGTTTGGGTATACCTTTGAGGTGGTTGATTTAGAGAGGCAATGGTTTGTGGAAGGATTGTTAAAGAGCCTGAAAAACCATCCTTTTGCTACCGGAGCATATTCATGTCTGCTGTTTTTTGAAAGAGTTGTTGATTGCTGCTGTGTTTGCTAGAAAGTTTGCTGGAAATTTTGCTGTTTGCTGGAAATTTTGCTTGAATTTGAGATTCATGTCTACTGTGTGTTGTATAATTGGATAAGTGATACCATTGTTTGCCATATCTTGCAAGGCTTTGTGAAGCAAGAGAGGGTTTAATCCCTTCAATTTTTTCTGATTGTTAAAAGTACATTATTTGCCAATATGCTAACTAGTGTTGATATGCATTGTTAAAGTTGCTTTAACCTTAGTTAGGTGGTTGAAGGTCTAAGCTTGTATTATGCTCAGTTGCTATTTGCTTAGAAAAAGACACTTAGGAAGCTTGTTGCTATTTACGCAACTTTTGCAAAAGCTTGTATTCTACTTAGTTTCCTTATTATAGAATGGACATAGGGAAAATGAAAGAGGTTAGTGAGGATAAGAAAACTCAATTCCGTTGGTCCAAGCCAATGTCGAAGGAACTACTCAAGTTTTTAGCCGATGAGGTTAAAAAAGGAAATCGACCGAACAACACTTTCAAGTCTAGTTCCTTTGTTGCAACAGCGGATACAATATCAAAGAAATTCAATGTCAAATGTCTACCGGATCATGTTGACAATCATCTAAGAATTGTGAAAACTGCTTAGGGCATCATAGCCAAACTTCGAGACCAATCTGGCTGTGGGTGAGATAATATTCGCATGTCTCCCGATGTGTACAACACCTATGTTGAGGTATGGCTGCCTGTTTTCTGATTTTTAATGTGCCTGTTTTCTATTATATTATGCAAAATTAGTAATGGTCTTTATGATTGTTATATTATACATCCTGTCAAAACTTGCAGACCAATTGGGTAGCTTCTGATTTGTAATGGTCTTTGTTACTGTTATATTATCCATGCTACAATAAGTGCTAGCTTCTGTCACTGAGATACATGTTATCTACTGTTTCTTATTATCGGACCTTTTTTAAAGTCATATATTATCTGCTGTCTCTTGTTTCCATTTGGGGGGGCCATTGCTGGCTCAGATGAGGGAATAGTTTCTATACATGAAATGGGCTTCACCTTTGTGACTCATGGTTCTATCATGAACTGAGCATGCTGTAGTGAACTTATTTGTAGCAACTTGTGTATTTTTCAGAAGGTTATTGTACTTATTATAGGCTTATATGTTGCAATGAATCCATTGCAATATGCTGCAGTTCTTCTCATTCTTCTGTTACTTCATTCTTGGGGCTTTGAGTTGGACTTAATTTTGCTGTGACTTGCTTTAAAAAAAAAAGATCTTTAACCTTCATGAAGTGGGGGACCAGGAAAAGCTTAAATTTATGGAACGCTCTGATAAAACATTACAACATTTGTGGACTAATGGTCAAGAAGTACCATTCTAAATTACAACTGCAGGGAAAGGATAAAAGATCAGAAGAGGCTGTTGAAGACAAACTATAACCACTTCCCTTTAGAGTGGGGATCTCACTGCAGCTCTTGGTACCGGAGCAGCCTGTTAAGTACACAAAAAAGAGAAGTCAAACCTCACAAAAAAGAACCTAAGAGCTTATATTTACTGTCTTTTTTCTTTTGGCCTAACATATCTCTATCACATAATTCATTTCAGGATGGCATACATTCTGTGTTAGGTATCAGCACCATAATAGAGTTTATTTCCTTATCTTTGATAAATGTGTTCTGTCGTAAGCTTGTCCTGACTAAGTATACATAGTTCCACCACTCTCTTGCTGACCCAAAGGGGTGGTGTGAACCACCCCCCCAAAAAAAGAAGAGCAAAAGGTGAACGAAAGATAGAAAGAAGTGAAACAATGTTCACAGCATTTGTCAGTATTACAATTTCTCTCCTTTGTAATGATATGCGCCTGAGCCAGCAAGGGCTTTGAACTAGTGGTTGGTTTGGGACTTAAAGGTTGGATACTTCAAGTTGATGAGTAATGAATATGCAAACGTTGGGTCATGTTCTTCCTAGAAACTAAGAATAAGCTATTGTTCTGTCCTAGATTTTTTTTTTTTTAAGACAGTATGCTATGTTCAGATTATTATTTGAAGTAGGACAAGGGCTGCTTGTGTGGGATATTATTGTTTGAAGTAGGACAAGAGCTAGTGGAAATTATTGTTTGACGTAGGACAGTATGCTATGTTCAGATTTGCTTGCTCAGTGTCAGTTGCTTGTTTTGATTAGTTGTTGTTTCTTTTAACAGGCGAATCTAACTCATGAGAAGTATCTTAACAAGAAAATTGATATGTATGATGAAATGGCTACTGTAATTGGAAAGGATATCGCTCAAGGAAGTGGTGCCAAGTCATTTGATAATGTTGAGATAAAATCACTTAGAGCTGTGAATTTGGAAGAAAAAGGTGACGGTGGCGATGAGTTCATGAAAGAAAATGATAAACAATCGACTTCAAGTGCGCCATTAGAATCAAGAAAAAGTCGAAAGGGAACCCGTGACGATGATTTGGAACTTCAAAATATCTCCACCCAAATGACAGAAGTCGCTATGGCTCTACAAAAGATATCTAAATCCAAGCTCGACGTCGACCTTCTTTATCAAGAAGTGATGAAAACCGAAGGGTTTGAAGAGGACTTTTTGGGTAGTGCTTTCGATTACCTCGTAGAGCGTAAAAACCTTGTAAAGGCCTTTTTAGCGAAGAGCGACAAATTGAGAAGGATTTGGCTTGAAAAATTTAAGGAGAACAATTGAATGAAGTGATATTTCTCTCTTTTTTTTTTGTCTCCCCTTTTTTGCCTAAGGAGAACAGACAGTTGAGAATTATGACTTTGTGACTATTTGATGACTTTGTAAGCAATACTTGATGACTAAATTGACTATTTATCTATTAGCTTAGCCTATTAGTATCAAACACTTGAGAATTATGGTATTGAAAAATAGTTTTTTATTCTACCAAACAGTAGAAAATGATTTTTCGGAAAAATCATTTTTCATTCTACCAAACAGAAGAAAATGTAGGTGGAAAATTATTTTTCTTGGGAAATCATTTTCCATGAAAAATGATTTTCCGGGAAAATAATTTTCCCCCTACCAAACACACCCTATGTTGAAGAACTCTTCTCCAGAAGCAATGCAAATGGTAGTAGAGTTGGTTCTAACATTAACAAGTGCCAAAGAGATGGGGGAAAAGATGGTGAATATAATATTCATAACAAAAATGGAGGCAATTGATCAATTAGGAGTGCTAGAAGTAGGATGCTGGAGGTGGACGCCCCTAAGTCAAATGTCTAAATCCGCCGCTGCAGTAGTGTAGAAACACTAGCATTAAACCTCAAGATATATAGGTAAAGCAAGGTTGCATAACTTTTTTTTGGTTGCTTAAGGCCTAA
The DNA here is from genome assembly GCA_029747015.1 of Carnegiea gigantea. Taxonomy (NCBI): domain Eukaryota; kingdom Viridiplantae; phylum Streptophyta; class Magnoliopsida; order Caryophyllales; family Cactaceae; genus Carnegiea; species Carnegiea gigantea. Next base: position 20,909 of record JAKOGI010001373.1, read on the forward strand.
ATAATTGAATATGATTAATCTCATCAAAGGTGAACTATTTTTTGTCAAGTAAGCTACTCTTCAGAAATTCATAATTAAACTTAACTGACTTAGAACACCCATAAGATGGATGACATGGAAAGGAAATGACTAACTAGTTTATAGACCTGTGCTTTGCACGGACCTGTTAAAATTTTAGGTAAATTAACTTATACTGTATTATTTCAAATTTTACTATTAATTTTGTTTAAAGAAAACATCATAGCTACCTTGTGGATGTATTTATTTTTAGTATTAGCCTCCCTAATTTAGATATATTTTTAATAAACTATAATAACTAATGGCGTCTAAAAACATTAGCACATGGCCTACACATAGCAATATTTTGTACAATTAATAAATTAGTACAATAAATCTTATTAACTTCAGATTAAATGTGTGGGAGGAAGCCTTACAGAATAGCAGGCTACCTGTGGTGCTATTTTGATACCAATACTTGTCTTCGGATCCAAGTGCTGGAAATAAAGCTGTTGGGCCACGAAGTCCATGCACAGTATAAATAAGTATGAAGAGAGAGCGGATCGCCTTGCCTAAGCCCCCGCGTTGGTTTAAAGAAACCACAAGCTTCATTGTTGATGAGTAATGAGTATGACACCGAGAGATGCATTCGTGGATCCAAGCAATCCACGTGGGGTGGAAATTCATGCTTTGGAGGCAATGAGACAGAAAGTCCCATTCAATACGCTCATAGGTTTTTTCCATGTCGAGTTTAAGCGCAACATAGCTTTGTTTGCCTTTTAGATGATGAAATTTATTCATAACCTCATGTGTTACTAAAATGTTATCATGGATTGCCCTATAGGCAGAATGGAGTCAACGTCAACAACTATCACCATTTAAGCCCCCAGCGAGATCAACTCACTCCCGTCCTCATATCACCACTTCCTGCATAGTCAGATGGCACTCCCCACCACATGGGGTCATCAAACTTAACTTCGGTGGTACATTATCCCCCTTCGGTGCAGCAACGGGGTTCATCCTACGCAATTAGAAGGGACCTCTCCTACAGGCCGGCACTAGATTTCTGCATCATGCCCCCACTCTTGTGTCGGAAGCTACTGCGATGCGGGATGGGATTAAGGCCGCCCTGGATGCGAGTTACATGCATCTCCACATTGAAGGGAATAATCAACTCCTCCTCCAGGCTGTCCAAGGATCTGTGCACATCCTGTGACGTATTCATACACTAGTGCATGATATTTTTCACTGTTCCCCTGTTTTTCCACCATCTCCACTCAACATATTTTTCGAGAAGGGAATTTAGCAGCCAATTGGATGACCAAGTTTGAATGTTCAATTAGGTCCGTAGCTACCTTTACTACATTCCCTTCCCCTGAATTGTCATGTATTCTCGCCGATGACCATCTTGGTAGATCCCTTAAGAGAAGGGTTACCTAATAGTTACTTGTACTTATCTTACCCCAAAAAAAAAAAAAAAAATAGTTGAATGGTTGTTATCTATATCTCATGGATATATGAAAATAACGTTGCATGTCTTGCAGCCTGTCGAATAGTCATGTACTAAATAATCCAATAAATATTGCAATTTTAGTGTGCTTTTAGCTTGGTCAGGTAACCAAATCTTCGAATATATTTAATCTTAAAAAAAGCCGCCATCTTGATAATATCCATAGTTTTTGATTGATTAGAGTGCTCAACATAAAACATCTCGCCTTATGACAGATGAAATGACTTTTTTTTTTGGTTGATAGAAAACTAGGACTTTTTAAATGGACCAAACAACTTATGGCTATTTCACATTAAAAAGTGTAATAGTATAATTATAAGAGATATCACAATCTAAATGGTAGTCTAATCAATTAAGCAACATAAGACAAAATGTATCTTACTTTCTAGTTTATGGTCATTATATATACGTGTATCAAAATTTTAGGGGCATGGTTCATATATCGTAGTTAATCCATTTAAAAATTATAACAATAAATATAGGTATGCGTGTACAATGTTTAATTAAAATAATCGCTCTATTTCCCATAGTTAAAAGATTCGAAATCTATAAAATAGAAATTATGTGACAATTCATATTTTAAACGTAAGTTAGCATCCATTTTACCAACTTTTTAGCCTTTGAAATATATTTTTATATGAATAATAATGCATATTTCTATGTTATTTTAGGTGACGCTAATAACATAAAATAAGATGTTAATTTTGCCTAATGAAAATACTTTGGGTCAAGCATACCAGTCTAAATGAAGCAAGCCGAGAGCACGTTCTCTTTAAGAGGCACTGAGCGGCCCAAGCCCAGCATTTTTCCCCCAACAGCACTCAGCGTCTTCTCTTCCTCCTCTCTAGCCCGAGTCCTGACCCGCAGCCCAAGACATCAAACGGCCCCCCAGTCTCCTCTCTCCTCCCTTTCTAGCGTCTGCTCCAATCCTCCGTGTGGGCTTGTGAATCAGCAGCCCATCATCCCCGCTCCCTCTCAGTCTCGCCTTTCTCTCACATGGTGGGCCTGTTTTCTCGCGGACGCGACCTAATCGGTCATCATCAACCCAGCTGCTCCATTTTATTAAGTGCTTCATTCTCCACATAAACCAATTGTTAACCTGATCAAAGCTAATTAATTTTAATTAATTTTTAACTTAAAACTAACCCTTTTTCATGCAATACAACAGCCAAGAATTAATTGAAATTAATTTTTATTAATTTTTTGGGCACTAAGAGAGGGTGAATTTTTACTATAAAAAGGGTTCACGGTTGCAGCCATAGATTCATTCACTCACTCATCCAAGCATCTAAGCATTCTCGCATCCTCTCATCTTCCATCTTTTAATTTTTAGAGTCTTTTATATGAGAAAACCATTTGGGTTGTCGAGCTTAGAAGAAAATAAGCTTGAAATGAGCTATTTTTCTCTTCTCTTCTCATTCATGAGTCAAATTTGAGAGTTTACACTTAATTTTATCATTTTAGTATAATTGAGTACTAAAGTTTGATCATAGGAAGTGAAATGTACGAATTACAATTGTGTTTTTGTTAACTATGGCTAGCTAACTTACTCATATCTAGGATTAAGATGGATCCTTGATAATAATATTGTTAATAATTTCTTTTGGGGTTAGTTTTGTCTCTTTAATTGCATAATTTTGAGTTTATCCTTGATCTTAACCTGTTTATACATCTTATACCATTGTTTATTCATTCAATAGCTTCATTTGCTATCTCAATTGAATATTGGACCTTGTAGGCTAATATGATAATTATGTAATTGGACTTAAAATTATAACTGTTGGACGAGTGATTTATACTAGAAATTAGATTAGCTATGTCTAAAAAGAATGATTCATGCTAAACCAGTAGATAAATAATCTCATTTGATAATTATAATTATTTTTTAATTTATGGCCTAATGCTTGTAATTTAGGTTAAACAAGAGACAAATTGAACCCCTATTTAAATTACTAATTCAATATTTGCATAAATGTTGAAATCTTAAGTCCTAGATCATTCTCTAATCTAATTTCTCTCTAATTGACACATTTGCTTTTTTTTTTGGGTTCATTTAATTCATATTGATAATTAAACTCCTCAATTGGCTTATTCTTTATAATTGAAAAAGTTAAAATTTAAAATCACTATTGTTTCTCATGGGATTGATACCCTATACTCGCTAGTTTATAATTAACCTAATACACTTGCAAGTAAAAAGAGTTTTTAAAACTAAACATAAAATCCACATCATTATGCTCTGTTTTACAGTGTATAGTTATTAAATTTTATGATATTTGTGCTAATCTTCGTAATAAATGGATTTGAACCTAACTCCACATATCTTCTAGAGACTTTAATAGTCAATCTCATGACCTCGCGATATCCATCAAATGAATTAAAATTTTTCCTGTATTAATGATATTTTTTTTTGGTGATACCCTTCTTAAGTTATAGTAATAATTAGTAGCGATATCAACATATGAATCTGGCCCCAAAACACAATCCCAAATATGCACAATATTTAAAAAATTAAAAAAAAAATGTATACAACATTTGAATTGCATATTACAACAGACAGGGTTCAAGGTTGAGAAATTACATATACAACAACAACAACAATAACTCCCAGTGTGGGTCCCGCTTTCGCGGGGTCTGGGGAGATCCAGCTGTAGGTAACCTTACCTCTACCGGTATTCCTACCCATAGAGAGGTTGATTCCAAAAGACCCACAAAACCAGTTTTGTGAAAAAGTTTTATAGAGAAACGATTGTAAACCATTTACCGAGGTGAAAAGGTTCCGAAGAAGCTGAAGCTGCAGGAACAAGGAGCAAATAAACAGGGGGCGGAGACATACCTCAACGATCCAAGAGACGCCGATGCCGTCACTTCCCAGAAAAGCACATCCTACAAAAAAAGCACGCCAGAACCCTACTCGCACCCAGCCACTGAAGCTACTGCCACCTATGGGGCCGATCCCCTACGATCTGAGACCCTAATCCTATATCGCCACAACCTCCTATCCTGAGTTATGTCCTCCGTCAGACCGACGGCTTTCAGGTCCTCTCTAACCACTTCGTCTAGGCTCTTCTTCGGTCTATAAAATACATATAAATAGGCCACTTTCTTAGTGAACAATACATGCAAGTCCTTAACATCTTAACTATGCTATTTTCTCATTAAAATACAAACGACTAATGCCACTTTCTTAGTGAACAATCAAAACTAAATAATATAGGAGAATCTTAAGTGTTATAAAAGGTTCAGAAAATAATAAAAATACACAACAAATACTCCTATAATATGGTCACAGGTAGTGCATTAATATTACTGTATAACTTAAACTGATATAGGGTCTGTTCTGTTTTGCGTTTTAGACAGATAGATAGGTAAGGAGATGTAAGAAGTTATAAGGAGATGTAAGGAGCTGTCAGGAGATGTAAGGAGTTGTAAGAAGATGTAAGAAGCTGTAAGGAGCTGTAAAGATGGATGTAAGGAGTTGTTGAATTGTTGAAGAGTTGTACAGCATAATTTGTTTTACGATAAACGTTTTGGATGAAAAATAATAATATTAAAATAATATACTTATTAAAAACAAAAAATTAATTAAGTAATTACACAACAATAAAATATATTAATCCCCATAAATTTGGCGAATAAAATTTCATCCAGGATTTTTTATATGAACATTAGTTTGATCGAATAAGCAAAGTATAATAAAAAAATAAACTTTTTTGACAAAATTGAATACAACTCTTCAAATAAATTCCTATTTTAAGTAAATAATTTTAAATATAAATAAATATATGGTCATCTATAATAATATATATTTCATGTCGAAACTCAAATATAATTTACATTGTTATATTATATTTTTATATTTATGTAAATGTTGTGTTCATAAGATATTTATAAATTTTGTATATTGGTACTATCATTAAAAAAATATACATATTTCTGTAACTAAAATAAATGAATGTTATGGAAAATCTATGAGATGTAAGAAGATGTAAGGAGATGTAAGAAGATGTGAGGAGATGTAAAAAGATGTAAGAAGATGTAATGATTATGTTAAGGATGTAAGAAGCTGTAAGAAGATGTAAGAAACTGTAAGGAGATGTAAGCTCTTAGCTAAATCCTAAAAAACACGAAATAAAACAGGGCCATAGTAACATTCATCACATTGGAGGAGGGGCGGTTGCAAATTATTAAAAATAAATTCTTTCCTGTAGTATATTAATTTGCCCATTGGGAATGACCTCATTCACAATGGCATGACGTTAGCTCCGAAAGCATAGTCCAACGATTAGTGTCACGATGTCATTATGAAATTCATGTAATTGTATAATTACAGCAGGGTTCCCCACTGAGGTTGCGTAGTTTGGGATTAGTGTACTATTATCGTTACAATAACACAAAAAAAACAATTTGCAATATCATCTACATCTAGATCATCGTACATGTTGTAGGGGAGAGACAGGGATGATGAGGAGGAGGAAGACGGAAGGAAAGGATGTGAGCTTGGGCTGATTTATAAGGGAGTGACAACGGGTTAGAATTGCTCCTTATTAACTTGGGGAGATGAAAGGACAGTATATTTTAATGAATAATTTAGCGGAGAAAGATGAGGTGATTGTGGTTCCCAATCATAATTACTTTGGTCATTCGCAGTCGGTTACATGCATTTCTTCGTAAGGGTCCAGGCTTCACTCTCTAGGCTCGCAACCAGTATTTTTAATTGCATGGAACGCGTGGTGAAGTGCTCTAGCATTCCATCCGAGTTCCACTTTTGATTTTTTTAATTTTTTTTGTTTTTTGTTTTGTTTGGTTTTAAAAAATATTTTAGGTAGTTAAAAAAAGTTGCATGTTACGGGATGGGTCAATAACAAATATTTTATTGAATGATGCAAAATAGAGTTTCATGTGCTGGAAAACTGTAAGAATGTAAGTTTTAAAATATGAAATTTTTACTGATATGATAGGTTAGAGTTTCAAATTTTAGAACTCACACTAGAGATGCTCTTAGATATTCATACCAATTGAAAAGCGTAATTAATAAAATTAACAAATATAACTTATTCATAAGTACGAAATGATAGTTAATCATCTAATACCTTCAAATTCCAAAAAAATAAATATATATAATGATACGATTGCCTGTGGCCACGGATGCGGTTAGTCCTTAGAAAGCTGAAAAGAATTGGAAGAAAAGCCTTTTACGTTATGGGTATTTAGTTTACTTTAGTTGGAAAGTTGGAACAAATGAGAATAAATTAGAAATAGTTACATAGTTAGAAAATTAAATAAGTTCAATTTGGCCTAATAAATTTTTGCTCTTCTTTTATAGTAGCTGGTTTGTCTATTTCTTCTGGGTGATATTATATAACGTTTTGAAGAACTTTAATTAGTCTATTTTCATGTCTTCGAGATTTTTTGGTATCAAGTGATCGCTTGATTAAATTGGGTCTACAATGAATAACTATTATCTAAAAATAGTTTTTGACTAAAATTATTCTCCTTACAATATAAGAATTGAGCAAACCAATATATTAATGTTTAGAATTATAAATATTTAATCAACAATTTTTTTTCATAGTTCAGATTTATTTTATTAGTTAAAGAATCTTTGTATCTTTTTTTTTTTTAAGTTTATGCATGTGCTCTTTTTGCAAGTAAGTGTTCATTAATGATATTTCTAAGTAATTGATTAAGGAGAAGATGGAAGATCTTGCAGATAATAATATAATAAATAAAAAGAATTGTATGCATGTTAAAAGAAAAAAATTAATTAAAATAATAGTTAATATCCTGCCAATAATGCTATAATACATGGCAAAAACTTGTAAGTTTATTTAATTTTATGTATAGTTACATAGATAACATATGTATCTTCTTTCAACACAATACAAAAGCAAAAGGACGAAAGTGAAAACAATATATTGTTTGTCGTAAATAAAAGAATCTTTGGTTAACCTTCTATTCCCAACATCTATTCCTCTTCGTTCTGCATGCATCCCTATCTTAAAATGTAATGAGATCGTACAAACATTTTTTACGCCATTAATATGATAGCCCTATCTGCCATATTTTCTACTAGTAACTTAAGGTTTGTTCTTTTCGTTGAAAAATAGGGTTCGAAAATAAGTGAAGTTGGTTAAAATGGATTGAAGTTGGTCGAAGTACATATTTTTTTGTTGAAGAGAATTGAAGTTGGTATACTGTTTATATAATGCGTAGAAGTTGATTAAAATAGTGAGTTGAAGTGGGTTGAAGCTGGTCAAAGTGGGTTAAAGTGGACTAAAATTGGTAGAAGTGGGTTGAAATTCGTTGAAGTTTGTATTTTTTATTGAAATTCGTGAGGTGGGTTGAAGTGAATTGAAGTTGGTAAATTGTGATTTACCAACAAAAAGAACTGGGCCTTATTTATAAAGTAGCAGTTATATAACCGTGCTTCGTACGATTATGTTAAAATTCTCAATTGGAACATAATGGTAAATTTTTCTTGAAAAATTTATTTTTACAACTAGAAATTTATAACGAATTGTGTTGATTTTTCATCTAAATAAAAATTAAAAAACAGAGAAGATAGTAGTAAATATAAAAATAATTTAACTTATCCAAGTATTTTTAATCCATCAAATAACAAATAATTTTAAATGGTGGATAATGTAGATTTTTTAATGAGTAATTTCATTTGTTTGCAAATATTTGATTCAATTTGATGAACAATTTAAAAATTAGATATCAAGATTTTACGTATGATTTTTTTTTGTTCTTTATACATGAGATTGATATGTATGTTCCTGTCTTATTTCGCTCACCCATGCATCGCAAGTTAGTAACATATAAAAATATATGCATAATATATCCTCATTTGTTTAGACTCGTACACATTTTGTTCCAAATATTTCTTTTTTGGGGTAAAAAACAATGTATTTCATTACCACATAGGGAAGTCAAGCCACAAACGCAAAATCTTCATAGGAGAACTCAAGTATAGGCTATCAAGATAAACAGGACTTGATTAAATCTCTTTCCTTTTCCTTTTTATAGATCCTCCCCAAAAATTGTAATTTGCTCAAAATTTGATACTTACAATTTTGCAATAATCTATCTAGCTGATTGAGCCTTAGCCTTAAAACTTCTTGCATTCCTTTTAGTCCAGATGTTATATTTAATAGCTGTGATACACATGCTAAAGATCTTTTGCTTAATCCTTTGCTTCTTAAAACCTTTCCATGCCCTCACAACATCTGTAACGACATTTATCTGGCACTGCATCTGCAAATAACTCAGTATATCTGCATCACATTTTGGCCGAAATGGCATTTGAAAAATAGATGGTCATGTTCTTCAGTTTCATCGTAACAAAGACAGCATGTAGTTGTGCCAATTGGGATATGCATGTGTACAAGTTTGTCCTTAGGATAGAGTTTGCCCAAACACACCCTCCAAAAACAAAGGAATGATTGGGTATGTTATCTCTCTCCCAACTAACATTTGCCATAGGGTATTTGCTCTGGGGGCCAAGTAACAACTTGTAACTGCTAGCAACAGAATATTGACCTGAGGCACTTGCAGTCTAATGCTTAGAATAATATCCAGGCTTAAAATCCCCACTGATTTTCAGTAGCTTTCTTCAATAACATGATGAATTGGAAGAAGACTGGGCTTCCCAAATGTTATTTCCTTTGAGATAAATCTCATGAATCCATCTCACCAAAGGCATGCTTTTATCAGCAACAATAATTCGGATATGTTTAGCAACAAAGGTCATATTCCACTGCACACATCTTTTAATTCGCAACCCCCTACTGCCCTCAGGTTAATAAATATAATCCCAAGCAATAGGAGGTGTTTTGAGATAATCATGACTCTACTCCTATAAGAAATTTCTACAAACATTATCTACTTTTAATCATCCTTAAGGAAGAATGAACAAAGAGGACCAATAGCAATGAAGAGAAACAAGGATAGAATTAATTAATTTGACCCTACCAGCATGTGACAGATGTCTAGTCTTCCAGCATTTGATCCCCGTAGTAATTCTTTCAATGATTGAATAACATTCATCTTTACTTGATCCCCTAGCAGAGAGGGGAATTCCCAGATATCTGACTAAAGAAGAAGCCCGTAATGCTTAGGATTTGCTATTGTATAGCTTCAGACACACCTGCAATGAAAGCCTGATATTTATCATTGTTAGCTTTCAGCCCAATAGCAAGCTTGGGTAATGAGTGTCACATAAGGTACATGGCCCTTGCAAAACACCAAGAGATCATCTGCAAAGCACATACTAATGAGCTATAGGTTTTTACAGAGAGTAAGAAATCTAAATGAGGCATTTTGAGCAAAGTAACTGAGAGCTCTAGTGAGATAATCCATCACTACCGCAAACATAAATGGAGAAATTAGATCTCCCTACCTGAGCACTTTTTTCCCCTTTGACTAAGCTTGCTAGTGTCCCATTGATGTTTAATATGAAAATACAAGTGGATATTATGGTCATCAGCCAAGTGATAAAAATAGAAGGAAATTTTAGCTTCCCTAACAGATGCATAATTAAGTCCCAGGACACAGAGTCATAAACTTTTCTCATATCTAGTTTCAGCAGGCATCTAGGTGAAACTCTCCTTCATTGATATAAGCTAACTAGGTCTTGGCAATCATGATATTATGTCTAATTAATCTATCCTCAACAAAAGCATATTGGTTCTGATGCATTAACACTGGTAATACCTACCTTACAAATCTTTTTGGAAATGCATTTATATAAGGTATCACAGTAAGCAATATGTCTGTAATTAGATGCATTAGCAAGTTCATCTACTTTTGAGAGCAGAGTGATCCTGGAGGAGTTCCATATACCTAGCATCCTACCTTTATTGAAGAACTGAAGTGCTACATCACAAACATCATTGCCAATGATAGCCGACTCTTTTTCAAAATCCTCTGTTAAAGCCATCTGACCCCACGCTTTTGTGATTTGGGATATAAGGCCTTCTCGACATCACCATAGGTAAAAGGTTTGTGTAGCTTGCAATGAGACTGACAAATAGCCCTTGTTAATGATATTGTCATCAATCATTTCAGAAGTATCTATTTCAATGCGAAGAAAGTTTTCATAAAAGGTGATAAAGTAATGAGTAATCACCTGGTGATCCCAAGATCCGTTATCCTCCTCATCTATGACTGAAGATATTCTGTTGATATAGGGTCTTTGCTTGATTGCCTCAAAGAAGAATTTCTCATTAGAATCCCTAAGGCATAGCCAATCCTCTTTTGATTTTGTTATATAGAAACTTTCAAGCCTGGACTTCTGTAAATGTAACTTATCCATTGTAGCTATTTCCTGAGCATATAAGGCCTTATCATTAGGAGATTTTTGAATGGCAAATTGTTGGCTAAGGCATAATTCTCTTTGACATCGCCAAATTGATCACTATTGAGCTTCCAAGGTAGTTTCTTTAGCCACTCAAGTTTTTTGGGAACTTGAAAACACCCTAGTGCACAAAATAGGTTTACTCCAGATATCCAACACAACATCAATAAAATTTGCATCCGAGGTCCACATGTCAAAAAATTTAAAAGGGATAGGGCCATTAGTCTGCATTTCAAAACAAATTTAATCAAGCTTGGATACGGGTCTGAGGTATCATAGGAATGAAGAGTACTATAGAATTAGGGTGTATATCTAGCCAAGCTTGATTAACCAGGACCCTATCAATTCAAGAGAAGATTTTTAAGCCAAAATCTAGCTTGTTTGTCCAAGAATGTCTTGGTGAGTAACATCCACCCCACCAATTTTATCATCAAGATTGAGAAGATGTTTGAAATGCACCATAAGTATCCATGGATCAAACAATTATGTAGCTAAGCCAGTGATGAATTGCCATAATGGTTTCCTTGGGTGGTTATCATCATCACCGTAAATCACTGTCAAGCAGAATGTTTTATTAGTGGAGATATGCTTGACTCTACATTTGACTGCTTGTGGCTATTGAAAAGATGATAGTCACATCAAATTATCCAGGCATCCAGATAATCTACGGTATCCCTCCTTCGTGAGCATTATAATTTACAAAATGTTGCCACCCATTGAATGAGTTAGCTACTTTGCCAAAGTTATATGACTTAACTACGGTTTCCATAAGACCTGCTAATCCAATTTTATTTTTCCAACCAAAGGTTTTCAAGTCCCTTTGTTTATTCAGGCCATTAAGGCCCTTGATATTCCAAGTAACTAGGTTATTCATGACGTGGGGTAACCACCATAATTGCTTCCAATCCCATTACCCTTAGCCAATAGGTCAAGCTCATCCTCAAGAGCATGCAGTACTTAAAGAATTGGTAATTGGTGATTGGTTGATCAGGTTGGTGATCATAGGTTAGGGTGCCTTTGGCCTCCATTGCCATGCACCTTCCTTCTTCTTACATTTAGAGGCTTCACATCCATAGTTTTGATAATCATCACAAATAACATGTTCCCATTCAAACACCACTTCCTATTGTTGTAGGATCCCCAATTTATCCTCAAATTATACAAGCTTTGGTATTTGTTTGAGGATGGGAACCTCCATAAGAACTCTAGCATAACTGATCATTATTTTTCTCTTTTATATTCCTATAAGCTATAATGGCGGTGCCTAATAATCTTACAAGCTTCCTCAGTGAGCATGCATTACACTATTTCAGATCTAAGTCTGGAAACTAAACCTAGATAAGGACTCTGTCAATTTTCTCCTTTTGAATGTTCTGACTCCAAGGTTTTACTATAAACACTTCTTATCAAAATGGAACAAGCCTTATTGCAAAACTGTATCCCTTATTTCCAAAGAGTCAAATTGCACCAATAGGGTTCTATTCTTAAGCATCAAAATATTATCAATTGGAAATTCAGCCAAAATTCTCTTTATAAACCCTGAGAGAATCCCAAAAGGGGGGAGGCACATAGGACATAGCATGCAATTGCAAATTCCCAATATCTAATTTTCAAACACATCCTCCAATTCAATTTTAGTGAAGGAGATGCCATTATCATGCCCAAGTTGAACAAAATCTAACTTGTGCCTCACATTTCATAGTTTGGATACATCAAAATTAAACCATACCGAGGAGTGATTATTACCTAGAATCGAGATTCTAGCAGTTCCACTCGACCTGGGAATGTCGTTGAGTAAGGATCGATGCACTGCATTTGGTCCAGAAGTAGCAACCATCGTACTCATAACATGCAATTTCAGGCATCACTACTCCATTCAAATCAAGAGTGTTCTTCCCCATGATAGCTTGACCTGTAGATTGAACATGATTCCCAAAAGTAGGTTTCGAGCTAGAGGTCGATAGTGTAATCGATGGAGATCTTTTCTTAGGTCTCCCTCTCTTTAGCTTTCCCATGGGAGAGAGAACTCTCAGGTTTCGTGGAGAGCAACTCTCCCACACGAATGTTGTCTATGAATTATATTTCTTCTAGTACTAATTTTTTGAGACATGCTAAACAAAAGATTTTATAACAAAACAGCAAGAGCAAAGCTTTTGTTCCAACACAAGTATTGGGAAGAAGCATCAATATGAAAAACATGTAAATCAATTATAAACTACTTTAAATTAAAGAGGAATAGAATAGTAGATACACAAAAATAACATATAAAAATAAACTAAAATAAGTTGAGTATGACGTTTTTTAATGATTAGTCTTTACATACATCAACTTAGTACTAGGGATGGCAATGGGGTAGGGAATCCCCATCCCCGCTGAGGCCCTGCCCTGCAATGGGAAAAAAAATCATCACTCCCAATGGGGACAGAGACAAGGATGGGGACGATATTCAATCCTTGAGTGAGGATGGGGATGGGGATGGGGCAAAATTGTACTCCGTCCCCGTCCATGCTTACCCCCCAAGGAAAATTCCCGTCTCCATTCCTGCTTCTCCATCCCTGATTGGGGAAAAAAAAAACTCATCCCGGTCCCAATTTATAATTAAAATTATATATAAATCCTTCATTTATGAACATAAGATTAAGGTTTAATAGGTAAGTTTACTTGAAAAAAAATCCTAACTATATAATCCCTACTTTCGTAGACCTTGATTGGGTTGTGTTTAACTTCTTAGACGTTGGTTTGGTTGCACGGACTTGTTAAACTTTAATTTGGGTTGAATTATAAAATCTGATGAAATTTATTAAAATTGCATTGCATGGAACCTACAAGAGCCTTGTACAATTAATTGAGCTAAGTTTGATTGGCGTCTTAGCCTTTCATCCAAGATCCAATTTGTAATATAGTTTTCACATAAGAGAGGAAAACAATTGCAGGTAAAAATCCCCGTTAAAGACCTATCGGAGATTGAATCCTCACTGAGGATGGGGACGAGGGGGACTTTTTTCTTTGCAACGGGGAACGGGGCGGGAAGTTGAGCGGGGAGGGGATGGGGACGGGGAATATATCCCCATCCCCAACCCGCCCGTTGCCATCCCTACTTAAAACACGTGTCGATCTTTTTCTTTTATAATTGGATTTCGCATCTAACATTACCTCGAGAAAAAGGTGAGTGAATCAAATGAAAAGTTCTACCCTCCTCCAAGCATCTTTAATGTACAACTTTACACAGAACTTCTTTCAAAGTCCACTAAACATCTAAGACTATATAACAAACTTCATGATTAGAACCCTTAAAGCACCTACCAAATGTCTTTATTATATTGGACAATCTAGTTATCATAGTCCTTCTAATTGAATATGGCAAAATCTTTACAAAAGAGTTTTTATTTATAAAGAACACTTTCAAAGAACTAAGACAACATCAACAACACCCTTCCCCCCAAATCATCCATCATCCCAAAATTGTAGTTGCTCTGCATGATTTCTCTATGCTCCAAAAAACCTCCTTTTGCATTACTCAATATCTCAAAATGAGATATTCAACAAATATCTTCCAATATATAGTCATGACAACCATAAGTAAAGTAAAAGTGCATCCCTAATTCTATGGTTCTTAATCTTCAAGCTAAAATATGAGCTAAATATTTGGCTCATCCTTCTCACTTGGATTTAAATATTACATATATTTATCTAAAATACATGCATGAACCTAAGAGCTACATTCGAAGTAGGTACATGCATTTAAGTTGATACAATTAAGCTACATGCTTTTATCCAGGATACATGGATAAATATTAGTTACATGCATAACTTTTATCAAAATATGATTTTTTTTTTGTAATTATTAATATATACTATGTACAATATATTCATATATTTAATAAGTCTCATAGATCTACTAAAAACACCACAAAAGGAAAAAAATTTTTTTTTAAAAAAACCAATAATAGAAGGACAAATGTCTTTAAAACAAATGAGGTATTCATTTTTTATATATTATATTAGACTTGACTCGATTTGGCAACAACTGTACAATATTTAGGGCCTATTTGGTGAGAAAAAAATAAAAAAATAAAATTATTCCTGACAATGGGGGGAGGAGAGTTAGGAATAGAACCTAAATCTTAAACCTATGTGTTTGGAGAGAAGGGTAATGAAATCAGATTTACAAATTCTTTAAACCCACAATTTAAAAACAATTACATTTACAAATTAATGTACATATTCATGATTTTGCTTCATATTGCACCCCAAAAAAAGAATGGTTCAATCTCCAAGTCTAGAAATACAAATCCTCCATCCCAATTAGAATTAAACAAAAATCCGCGCAACAACACTAATCAATTCTTTAAAATAACAAATCCAAAAAAACTCAGACTAGATGGACGAAAAAAGTTTTAGAAAAAAGAAAATGAGTAAATCAGGACCAGGAGATTTAGAAAACATATCAAGAAAATTGAAGCAGGCCATGGCAACAGGAGGGGATAAAAAGTTTAAAGAACTAGGGGCATGAAGGAGAACGGAATGGATGAAGAAGGAAACAAAGCCCAAATCATCAAACAAATTAAGAGAAGAAGAAAAGTAGATTAGGGAAAAAATAGAAAAAAAATGAAAAATAATACACCTGGAGTGGTAACATTCAGCAACCAGAGATGGGTCTCGTCCTTTATCATCTGTCATCCGTTGTCCTTCATCTTCATTGGCCGGTCACCGGCGAAACTGCCTTTTTCTCTATAGTTAGGGTTTGACAATAAGTATGAATAATAAGGCAGAAATGAAGAAGACAACACATGCTGGGTTGAGGAGCAAAGAAGAATATGATAGACCAGCTAGGTGCAGGAGCAATGAAGAAGATCTGTGAATGGGGAGGTTGAAACTTTATTGTATTTTCTATGATTTTTAGTCATTCCTTAGGGGATGGAACTTGATACCCCTCCATGAGTAGGTAGTTCAAGTTTTAGGGGTTGAGGGCGGGATTTAATACCTGGAGGTATTAAGTTCCATTACTTAAAATTCTCACCAAAAATTAGGATGTGAAACTTACAACCTCACGTTTTCAAGTCTCCATCCCTTTTTTGCTCACCAAACACCCCCTTAGAGGATTTTTTAAAATCAAAATTGCATGTTAACTCTCAACTTACCTTGTTTTTTTTAAGAAAGTCCTTTTGAAGAATTGTTTCCTTTTGAATTCATTACCTTCGCCATGTTTTTTTCAATAGAAGAAGGGGGGATCACTGTATATTAGAATCAATAAAGTCATACATATCTTTGAATGCCCTATCAATAATAGCATCGGGGACATCCGTGTCCCAAACCCCCTGCTAAAACTATAGGGTTGCAAATGAGTAAGATCATGAGTTGCCCTATTACCGTTCCTCTTAATAAATGACCAAGAGCAGAAATTGAAAGATGCAAGAAAGAATGCCCCTAGTAAGAAAACCGATAAAAGTATCTTAAATATTGGAGGCCTTGACCAGGTTGATAAGGGTTAACAATCGCGTTCAACCACAAGGTTGACGTATCCAATATCGTTGACACATTGAAGGCCCAATAAACAAGCCTGAGCTTCCTCAGCAGTAGGATCACCAAAGCCATGTGCTTGTTTGATGTCAGCTAAGATCACATCACCTAAGTGATTGAGGATGACGAAGCCACGTCCTTGGTATTTCATCACTTGTGCTGCCGAGAAACTGTTAACAAAGGTGATGACATGCTTACGAAGTATGCTCTATGAACAATTAGCAGAACTAAAGAGAAAGCAATTTCTCATATTTCAAATTTCTCACAAAATAGTCGTGAATATGCCCAATTGATCCTCATCTAATGTCTTCTTGGCATGCACGAAATAGTCCTCCGTGGAATGATTTCTGTTCATTCACAAGTTGTTGTCAAGATAACTACCATCAAGAATAAGCAGTGCCATTGGGCATTCAGGTAAGATGTGAGTGTCTGTCTCCTCATGATGACCGCATATGGAGCAATTCATAGTGAAAGAAAAGATATGTCTTACAATGTTAAAAGTAGTTGGGATTATAACTTTACAAAGATGCCACCCCAAGAGTTTAATGCATGAAGGAACATTAAGGTGGCAAATGGCTTGCCAAACATCAATGGAAGGGCATGAAGATGGTTTGTGACAATTATATGGTAAGCAGAGCAGACCCAGAATGTACCATCCGAGGAGAAATTCTAAATTAGCTTGTCTTTAGGCCACAAAGCACATAGCGAGATATCCAAATTGATAGCTAAATCCATAGGCAACAAAATGCTCTTCACACGATCTACATGCTAAGAGGTCGAGTGATGGTTGATAAGATCAGATACCTTGGTCTGAGCATATAAGGAATTCACAGGTGTAAATGTGTGATGACCTGGAAAGAAGAAGGTCAGGGAATCCAATGACTATCCTATATATGGAGGGAGTTATTGTTGCCAATAATCCAACGAGAGCCTTTTAAGATAACGTCTTTAACACTGAAAATGCTACGCCATGTGAAGCTTGGTCTTAGACCAAGAGTAGCTTAAAAGATATCCCCATGCAAATAATATTTGGCCCTAAGGAGGCGCACGAGTAAAGAAGAATCATTACAAATCAATCTCCAAAATTGTTTTACTAATAAAGCATCATTGAAGGCTTCCATATTCCGAAAGCCCAAGCCTCCGTCTTCCTAACCTAAACATAGTTTCTAAGCACCTAACCAGTAAATCTTCTTCTCCTCTTATTTATTGCCCCACCAAAATGATTAATAATTGCCTAGATGGATTGACACAAGTCTGTAAAGAATTTAAATACACTCATGGAATAGGTTGAGATAGTTTGAGCTACCGGTTTAATCAACACTTCCATCTAGACCATGAAACAAGCCACCCTATCCAACTAGAGAACTGCTTTTTGATACGGTTGATAACAAAAAGAAAAGGTTTTTTTTTTCTTGGATCTTCCAACAATAATAGGGAGACCTAGGTATTTATCATATGAGAGGACTTCTCTAATGTCAAGGGATAAAGTGATAGTATTACGGTGAGCAGGAGCCACCCCTTCGGTAAAAAAGACGTCAATTTTATTAAAGTTCACCTGTTGACCTGAAACAACTGCATATTTGACGAGAATGTCCTTGATAGCTATAGCCTGGGCCAATTGTGTCATATGCAAATAGTAAGTGAGAAATAACATGGGCGTTACTACAAATTCTGTATCCATAAAGAACGATCCTCTCAATTACTGACTGAAGTAAACCAGAGAGACCTTCCGAATACAAGAGGAATAAAAATGCAAAAATAAGATCTCCTAGGCGGAGCTCTCTACTAGGAATAAATGACATTGGGGAACTCTATTGGCCAAAAAGGAGAAAGATGGAGATTTGACACAACGCATGATCAGTTTAACCCACTAACTCCTGAAGCCCAGTCGTGTCATAATGGCAGAGAGAAAATGCCACTTTACTCTATCAATAGCCTTGTCCATATCCAATTTAATAGCCATGCCTCTATTAGCACGTCCATTACCCTGCATAGCATGAAAATTGAAAAGGTAATGAGGATATTATCAGTAATCAATCTGCCTTGAGTAACGACACTTTGGGAATTAGAGATAACTTTACGTAGAAGAGGCTTGAGTCTGTTGGAGATGACTTTATTACTAATTTATAAGTAACGTTGTAAAGGCTAATAAAGTAGAACTCTTGAATCGAATAAGGGCGGGGCTTCTTAGGAATTATAGCAAAAAAAGTATGATTCACCTTCAGGAGGATGGGATGAAAATTGCAAGAATAGCAAAGGTAACATCATCCCCAAGAACATTCCAGAACTTCTGAAAGAAATATGGATTCATACTGTCTGAACTGGGAGCATTGTGGGGATGCTTTTGGTGAAGAGCATTTTCCACCACCATTCTGGTGTAAGGCCTGTAAAGTGTCTTATTCATATCGTGTGATACTCACAGAAGGCACTTAGCTGGCGCTCTCCTATAGTGAATCCAGGAATATAGGAGAAAAGAGGAAATCCTTTGGTGGCAGTGCACTCGATTGGATTACCTAGATATGGAGATTCCAATACACGATGGTTTTACTCTAGAGCCAATATGAGACAGGTCATGAACTATATTAATAACTTGGTAGATGATAATGGGGCTAAGTATACCCTGGTGGCATTGAAAGGACTATTGTGCACTATTTCTCCTCCCTTTTTTTGGCTTCAAGCTCCTTAGACATCAATGAGGTACTCCTCCCTTTTTTCTGTTTGAAGCTCCTTAGACATGATGAGGTACTAAGCAACAGTACAAAAAATTTGTCAGGCTTCTGCACTTTTCTAAGCACACATAATCAAGTATGGTAAGGAAAATGAGTGAATTAAATGCTCAAAAATATTTCCATACATTATAAAAGTAGGGAAAACATATCCACTCTTATAAGTGTGGGAGTATTTTATAAGGAATATATTTATGCATATTAAGTGTAGCGATTATGCATTCCTAATGGGGCCTTACGCCACACTTATCAAGCATGCTTAGAGGCCATTTTTTAAGATAAAATTTAATCCTCTACTGTAATTGAGGGCATAGGCCTTATTTTTATGTTTTTTCATTTCATCGCCTAAAAAATTTTCTCTAAAGCATTTGATTCCCTTTCCTTCACTCCACAAAAAGCCTCTCTTTAGAACGTGAAAGCCAATTTAGGGTTCTTAAAGTTTTGCATTAACTATTCAAATGGTCATCAAATAGTAGTTCTCAGTGTAATCTTGGTCAATTTCTTGGTGACACTCAAGGGTTTTCTTGGTAATTTCACAAGGGTCAGCGTGAAATTTAAGTGAACAACAATGGTTACAATTGGGGGACAAAATGTTCTTCATTGTTCTCTACT
The DNA here is from genome assembly GCA_029747015.1 of Carnegiea gigantea. Lineage (NCBI taxonomy): Eukaryota > Viridiplantae > Streptophyta > Magnoliopsida > Caryophyllales > Cactaceae > Carnegiea > Carnegiea gigantea. The sequence goes on from JAKOGI010001373.1 coordinate 40,635, forward strand.
TCATATCTCTTGGTAGCTAAGCGAATTAGCTCAGGGAAGCATCAATTCTTTAATCCTTGATAGGTTGCAATCTTCTTCATCCTTTGAAACATACAAAAGGAGGAATTTTTCACCTTCAATCATCAGATGTCTCTTGCTGAATTCCTAATTGTAGAAGAACTTAAAGCCTCCCTTCTTCTTCTGTCATCGATGTTGTTGTTGGTTTATAGCCCTGCCAATTTAGTTGGGATGGTTATCCCCTCTTTCATTGGTGAAACCCTAAACTCGGGTTTGGATTCCGAATCATCTTTATCTCTAAATGGCATTTTTATTAGCGAAGAGGAGAAGGTTTCTCTCTCTCTCTCTCTCTCTCTCTCTCTCTCCACCCTCATCTCATCCTTCCTACAGCTATAATAGGTTCACGGTGGTGATTTTTTGTTTTGTTACAAGTCTAAGAGTCTTTGAATGTGTTTTTTGGGATAAATTTTTATATTTCTTGAAACTGAACTAGCATTTTATGAATCTCAGAATGGGAAGAATTTGATGCCCAATTTGACTGTTAGTTTAACTTTGTTTTGGCCAAAAGCTTGGCCTTAAGCTTCTAAAGTTATTGGACACTCAAGGTAAGTACACTTTGCTTCTTTGAATTCATGTCTTATCACTTGATTAATCTTTGTTTTTTAGTTCTTGAGGTTAACTTTGGGTGAAGAATAACTAAGATCAGATTTACTTTGGTTGTAAATGTTAGTATTTGTTAGCTCTCAAATACTCAGGACAGTGCTAAAATCATGGTGCCCCCAAGTGCTGGATAAAATGCCTACATGAAGAATAACTAAGACCACCCCTAATGGTAAATCAGTTTTTTGGCTCGCCAGTGGGGGGTTACCACTGCCACTTCAATCCTCTCTCTAAATTTTTACCTCACAATCCTTATTTTCTCCAATAGAAGAGGCTCATCACTTTGGCTCATTAAATAAAATAATACATACGGACCTCACACCTAACTATATTTAATTGGTTTAGTTTTCTTTGTTTTAGGTTGTTATTTGGCTTTATATTTTTGAGAAAAATAATTTGCACATAATGATTTGGTAGCACAGCTAATGAGAAGGTCATAATTTTTTTAAAAAAACAACACAAGAGTTTTAATATAAAAAAAATTCACACATGCTTGGATATAGAAATTACAAGAGTTAAGATAATAAACAAAAAAAAAAAATACATTGGTTAACATTGGACCAAAAAAAATTACAATATCAACATTCATGAAAAAATTACAATATGACGATCATTCAACTGTCCTCTCTACCACTGACCCGAATTTCGCTTCAATATCTCCTCAATCAAGTCCGCTTAGAGAGTTGCATGCGTGTCGGAGCTGTAAACTTCACATGATCATTGAAAGTGTGTCTCATAGCATAGATGGTGGTCATAGTTAACAATCATCTCCGGGACAGTTCCCTTGACAACATTGCAGTCAAATGCAAGCTCAAGTTGTCCCAGTCGTCCTTGACAAGCATGTTGTGGAGTATCACATATGCTCTCATAATAACACCGATTTCTTTTTGATCAATCAGACAAACAGGGCCATGCATAATGGCAAATCGAGCTTGTAACACACCGAAGGCTGGATCAATCTTCCTCATAACTGACTCTTAACGTTTTGCGAAGAGTTTTTCTTTGGCCCTTAGAGAAGTGGGATAGTTTTAACAAATATCGCCCATTCCGGATAAATTCCATCCGAAATATAGCATCTTATCTTATACTTATGCTCATTGATGACATAGTCACATTTAGAAGCCTAGTCCTCATACAGCTTTTCAAAAATTGATGAGCGGTCAAGGATGTTTATGTCATTGAGACTTCTAGGCAACCTGAAGAACGTATGCCATATCCAAAGGTCCTATGTTGTAGCGACTTCAACGAAGATTGTTGCACCTTGTAAGTTTGTTTTTAAAATGATGCCTTCCAAGCAGCTAGACAATTCTTCCACTCTCAGTGCGTGCAATCTATGCTTCCCAATATACCGGAAAAGTCACGGGCTTCAGCAACTTGCAGTAAGAGATCAACATTATCTTGATTGGGTTTTCTCAAGTACTCCTCCCTAAATACCTCTACGACGCCTAAGGTGAACTTTTTCATGCATTCTATTGCGGTGCTCACACCAATCTTTAAGTACTCATCAATGCAATCGGTCTGCTACACCATAGGCAAGCATTTGCATGGCCACGGTGCACTTGGTTAATGGCGATAACCCAAGCTTTCCGGTCGCATCATACCTCACTTGAAAATACTCTGAATGATTACGAAGTGCTTTTACAATGTAGAGAAATAAGTGCATCTGCATTCTTAATCTACGTCGAAAATGATGTTCGTTGTACAATAAATCTTCTGCGAAGTAGTCTTTGTATAAGCGGTCGTGGGCAGTTTCTCTGTCTCTCTTAATACATCTCTTCTTCACCTAAGGCCTAGATGCTCAAGGCGTAAGCTCTGTTGCTGCTTGCCTAAGTTGTAGAAGGAACGTCATTTGTTGTTACCCACGTCGTTGATGTTGGAAGCCGCCATGACGGGTATCATCATCTGATGAAGATGAGGAGGATGAGGATGATTCTTCCTCCTCAACAGGCAGCTTTTTAACATTAAAATTACCCATTACAAATAGCCTGCACAACACAACGATGATTAAACATTAATGTATACAACAGTAATCATTTTATTAAACAACAATAGACATGCCCATTTTCATAAATTTATATCAGAATATGATTACACCAACTCATGTCTCAGACAACACATGGAAAATAAAAGTTACATAATAAGATCTTACAACTTAAGATAAGCTAAGTAGTTTTTGTAATTTATATAATGAAGGGAGAGGGGAGGCATACTACTGATTTGATGATGAGTGCCCTGATATTCTTTGCTCATAATAAGCCACTTGTTCAGGAGTCATGGTTGAGGTGTCCATCATAATTATTCTATCCTCCTAGTCGCTCGGTTTTTGTTCTCTCATCATCATCTTTTGAGTTTTGTCTTCTTTTGCTATTATGATGAAATTTTAAATATTTGATTCATATTAGTATTGCTATTGCTCAACTCCTTTAGTTGAGTAGTGACTAAATCAATGATGGTGTTGTCAGCCTTTTATTTGAGCCTTCTCTTCGCAGCTTTCCGACTCTCAGGTCTTTCACTCCCACTGACACCTTTATCTCCTGCCTTTTTGGTGTTGGGATTGGACATTTTTGATGATCCTGACCCTAATTTAGGTGGGTCACATATTGCCCTCCATTTCGGTTGGTCATTGAGCATCTCATATGAATTATCTAACTCAAACTTCTTTCTCATTTGCTCGGTGTACAATCTGCGGGCCTCCTGTAGAATCTTAACTTCATTTCACCCACTGTGATTACCACGTTCCACTATCAACATAATACCTACCTATTTATTGACTATTAGGGAGCATCGAAGTCATTGGCTATTACTTCTATTTAAAGTACATGTTGATGCCCCTTGTGGACGGTGCTCGTTAAAATTTGAGGCCACCTTAGCCTAGAAGCTGGACTTCTTTTGATCGGCCTCGACAATAGGATCAGTGCGTACGTTAAACCACGCCCGTATTCGCTGTTGATCTTCGACAACTGTCCATTTTTTTGCAGCACTAATATTACCCTCCATTATTTCCTCCGTATCTCCCTCATCAGCACCTGCCTCAATGTTCCCCACCCCGACCATTGTTCCCATTGGTGCGCCTGAAACTGTAGAGTTGCTCCCCGTAGAAAAGTAATTTGGGTTGGGAGGTGGTGCGGGATAGTATGGAGGGTAAGGCAGATATTCAGTACTATGCACGTTCAAAGATTCATTATGTGTCGGGGGGTAATATGGTGGAGGATAGTTTCAAGGATTCTGACTCGAACCACTTAGAATCCTCGAGTTAAGTTATGGTAGATAATATGAATAATGCGGATGATGGTGATAATTTTGTAGTGGATATGGGGGGTAAGTTACATGGGGATTGTGTGCGGGAATTAGCATAGCACTATTCCCCCTAGCTTGGGGTGAATCATCACCCTTAAGCAAGCTCATACAAGGTTAGGGGCTATTAGGGTTCATATTTCAAGTGCAATTACCACCTACAAGTTTGTAACTAATCGTATTAATATATTAAGGAGTTACAGTAATTGAAGGTGATGACATTACAAAGTACACAAACATTTTCAAATGCCTAAAGTTGCATACAGTCATACAATCATATAATCGTATTCAAATGATGACATTCATTTAACCACATGCATACTCATGTCACATATAATCATATTAACATATAAACATGTAATCATAGTCAAATTAAATTTCAAGAACCAAATCATATTCATTTTAGTTAGGAAAATCATATTAACCATTTAACCACATCATAATGTTCAATCTTATATTCATTTCAATAAGTAACATTTTCACTAATATATTCAATTTAGTAACATCTATTAAAATGCCTACTTTCATTTTAATAAGCAACACATTCATTTTTGTAAAATATACTAAAAAAAGAAACTATTCATTTTATGAAGTAATATATTCATTTTAATTATCACAGTCATTAACATATTCATTTTAGTAACATCTACTAAAAAGGGAAAACATTCATTTTTTTGAAGTAGCAAATTCATTTTAATTATCGTAGTCATTTATATGTTCATTTTAGTAACATATACTAAAAAAGGAAAACATTGATTTTATGAAGTAACACATTTATTTTAATTATCATAGTCATTTACATATTCATTTTAGTAACATATCCTACCTAGTATATTCATTTGAATAAGTTACATTATAATATGCATAATTTCTCCAACAGGCATAAAAATATTCTATCAACATATAATTAATTTTAATCATGTCATATTTACAAACATACTCTTATATTCGAAACACATATTCTTTTTTATAATTTCATAACATATTGTACCAACTATGTTCATTTTAACAAATATTCTACCAACTCTATTTACAAACATATTCTCATAATTATTTCACACATATTCTACAAATATATTCATTTTAACAAACACCAATTTAATAAGCCTAACTTCATTAACATGACTAAAAATATTTACATAATCATATCATCATGCAATATTTAAAACCTTATTATCATAATGTTTGACATATATTCACAACATACAATCAAATCTTAATTATCTCACATTTACACAAATAACATTTAATCATTTCAACTTATTATTTCTACTATATTTATCATTTCATAGCTACTATATTAATAACAAATAATCCTTTTAACATTTACTATATAAACTACCACATAATAATATTTTCCAACAAATTAAAAATTAAATTGCTACTCACTATTTTTTCCACATCTTTTTTCATTAAAAAAGAGCATGAAGAAATATTTATATAATAAATGTAAAGATGTATAAGAGGATGAAAAAGCTTCCCTCCTCCAATTCTAAAATCTCAAGCAATATTACTTATAAATCATTGTTCATTATGCAACATAGATCTAACCATTGAAGTCCTGAGTACATTAGTTCTCAGGTTCGATTCTCTCTCCCCTTATTGTATTGTACTACCTTCGTGGTTCATTCGAAACCAAAAAAAATTATATAAATCTTACCCTTTAGATTATTTTTAGTTTTTTTAGGGGAAAAAATCTAATCCCATATATACTTACCTCAATATCACAACTCCTGTAGCCCTCTTTCTTCAGTTTAACCATTGTCGCACCACCCACACTATTTTTTATCTCATCAATTTTCATAGGCCAATAGATCATATAGTTAAATATAAAAAAATGAAAGATCACTGAATAAATTATATATAAAGTTGAAAATGTTAACGTTTTTAGAAATAAATATTGTTTGCAGACAAAATTATAAAAACAAACCATATTCAACATTAAAAACATCAACATCAATTTTTATGCATATATTAGAAAGATAATAATGAAGTTCATTCCTAAAAAGAATAAGTAACTGCGTTTAAATTATTTTGTGGAGGACAGAAAATTTTAGCTATATTTATAAGTTATATCTATGAATCTTAAGAATAAAAAGTAAAATAATTTATAAGTAGTATATACAGTAAAAATTAGAAGATATATTTTATTTGTTTGGAGTTCACTGTTATATTCTAAATGATGATTTTAAGTTTTAATATTTAAATATTAAGCTTAATTATTTGTAATATAAGATATGACTTACTTTTATTATTCAACTCATAATTCCTTTTTCTTGACAATAATATAGGATTGTTTTCCTATTAAAAAAAAGAAGAAAAGGAGATAATTAATTTTAAATATTTTATTTCTAGAAAAGAGAAAATAATAGCTATCTATAGTACTTATTATGTGAATTTTATAATAAAAATAACTAAAACATATTACATGAATATTACATAACAATGTGTACAATTGCATTATTGATCAATAGAGTTGCATTACACAGAGAGAAAAGGCTCTTAAAACTTCTAACATAAGGATTTTAGAAATTCCAATGCATAAATTTTGGTCCCCAGTATTGTGGAAGACCAATAGTTCAAACACTTATCTTATATTTCAACCCGTGCAAGTATTAAATTATATGTCAGTAGGAGTAGTTTAAAATCTCGATAAACATATGAATATTAAATCAAAAAGCACATTAAACCCTAAACCTAAAATAATAGTCTTAAATCCGTAAGTTATAAATCTTCAAACCAACTGTAAACCTTAAAGCCCTTGAGGCCCACACCCTAACTTAGCTTTGCATAGGATCACATTTAAAAAAAAAATTATAAGATCATATTGATGATAATCTTTTTGACTTTTCCGAGTTAAAATAAGATATAAGGAAAAAAAATAGTTTCAAATTTCAAGAAGATAAGAGTTAAATTTATAATAAAATCTTTAATGTTTTACTCTTTTTGGGTATTAGTTATTGTGCATTGTTTCGCTTTATCCTACTCCTCCTTAATATTTTGCTTTATGTATATATTTAATTATCTATATCGTGTTTTTTATTATATAATTTTATCATGTGATCATTGCTATACATTATGTATTTTTTGCAATTTGCAACATCTTTATCCAAATTCATACCTAATATTCTCTTGGTGTGCTTTTAAGGGATTGAATATATTAAGTTTTCCATTGAAATAGAAGATTATGATATCTGCAAATAAATCTTGACCATTGAGGTCCTGAGTACATTTGGTCTTAAGTTCGATTCTCCCTCTCTTTATTGTATTGTGCTACTTTCGTTGCTCATTTGAAACCTATATATATGTGTGTGTGTGTGTGTGTGTGTATCTTATCCTTTAGATTATTTTTAGTTTTTTTGGGGAAAAAAATTTAATCTCATACTTGCCTCAATATCACAACTCCCGTAACCCCCTTTTTTCACTTTAATTGTTGTTGCACCACCCATGTTATTTTTTATCTCATCAATTTCCATAGACCAATAGGTCATATAGTTAATTGTAAAAAAAAAAAAAATCATCCAATAAATTATATATAAAGTTGAAAATGTCTTAACATTTTTAGGAATAAACATTGTTTGCAGACAAAATTATAAAAGCAAACCATATTCAACATTGAAAACATCAATATCAATTTTTAAGCATATATTAGAAAGATAATAATGAAGTTCATTCCTAAAAAGAATAAGTAACTACGTTTAAATTATTTTGTGGAGGATAGAAAACTTTAGCTACTTTTATCCTGAGAATAAAAAGTAAAATAGTTTATAAGTAGTATATATAGTCAAAATTAGAAGATATATTTTATCTGTTTGGAGTTTACTACTGTGTTTTAAATGATGATTTTAATTAGTTTTAATATTTAAATATTAAGATTAATTATTTGTAATACAAGATATGACTTACTTTTATTATTTAACTCATAATTTCCTTTTTTTTTTTAACAATAACATAGGATTGTTTTCCTATTTTAAAAAAAGAAGAAAAGGAGATAATTAATTTTAAATATTTTATTTCTAGAGAACAGAAAATAATAGCTATCTATAGTACTTATTCTGTGAATTTTTATAATAAAAATAACTAAAATATATTACATGAAGATTACATAACGATATATACAATTGCATTATTGATTAATAGAGTTGCATTACACAGAGAGGAAAGGCTCTTGAAACTTTTAACATTAGGATTTTAGAAATTTCAATGCATAAATTTTGGTCCTTAGTGTTGTAGAAGACTATTAGTTCAAGCGCTTATCTTATATTTCAACCCGTATAAGTATTAAACTACATGTCAGTAGGAGTAATTTAAAATCTCGATGAGCATATGAATATTAAATCAAAGAGCACATTAAACCCTACATTCAAAATAATGGTCTTAAGCCCACAAGCTATAAATATTCAAAGTCCGTAAACCTTAAACCTTTAGAGGCCCACACCCTAACTTAGCTTTGCATAGGATCACATTTTTTTAAAAAAATTATGGAATCATATTGATGATAGTCTTTTTGACTTTCCTGAGTTTTAAATATTAGATATAAGTAAAAAAATAGTTTCAAATTTCAAAAAGATAAGAGTTAAATTTATAATAAAATCTTTAATGTTTTAATCTTTTTGGGTATTAGTTATTGTGCATTGTTTCATTTTAATTCTATTCCTTCTTAATATTTTGCTCTATGTATATATTTAATTATCTATATCGTGTTTTTTATTGTATAATTTTATCATATGATCATTACTATACATTATATATTTTTTGAAATTTGCAACATCTCTATCCAAATTCATATCTAATATCCTCTTGAGGTGCTTTTGAGGGATTAAATATATTAATTTTTCTATTGAAATGGAAGGTTATGATAAGAATAATTTTTCACTATTTACATTGTGCACTAAAATTAATTATTTAGACTATCAAATTATTTCTTTTCCATTTTATAACTAATTATACCTGAATTATATTTTAAAATTTAAATGGCCCGTGCAAGGGCACCAGTACAAACTAGTTCTCTACAAATACAGACAACAAAAATTTTAGAAATTAACGTTGTCATTTTTAAATATACGAAATAAAGAATTTAACGCACTTAAAACATATAAATCTTACTAATTTCTTCACTTCTTCTTGATAAAATACCTCACTAGAGAGAAAATTACATAAATCTTTTGAAGAGGATGAGCTAGATTTGTAGATGTGAGTCTAATCAACAAATTTTGGTAATTTATAGACAAAGTTTACCCAAAAAATTAATAATGGCGAAGAGCCGTTGAACATCTCTCAACCAAAAATCGGCCCAACGGTCACTGGTCCAATGTTCATGTTCACAGACTTTTCCTTTTTTTTCAGAGCTTAACACAGGTTTTAAAACAAACCTGGTCAGTGCCCCAAAATAGCGTCATTTCGGGCTCTAAACGACAAAAAGAAGTCCCGAGGCGCCTCATGCCCCACAGCAGCTCGACGAGCAGTGAAGCTCAAGCTGGCCACCGCGACGCAGCGAGGAGCCTCTCGGCTCGCCCCCTCTCTCTCCTCGCTCGAGTTAGCCACTGCACAAGCTCTAATATTTTGCTCATTGAGAACGAGGGAAATGGGAGAGTGAGACGTCTAAGTCTTTTGTTTTTGGAGTGTCATTAATTGAGTATGAGAGTATTGATTTGGATTGTGTCCTCTAATTGACAAATAAGGGCATGTATAATAGATTTTGAAATAATCCCTCTTATTCAAGGGTCTTTTTCGTTCGGGCATTAGCCTTCGTAACATTTTTTCTTGAATTCTTAAGTACTCTGAAGCTCGAATCTATTTCATTTTAGCATTGTGTACAGTCTCTTGCATTTGATGAAAATGGCCCTGGCGGCGACACAAGATTTATTTATGTGGCAGATTAATGCTTGGATAAAATCAAATAGGTTGGACACTCGGACTCTTTTGGATTTTGGTAGTATTCTAGTATTAACTTGCTTTGAATTATGTGTGATTTTGCCAACGGATGAGTTCATAATATCTTTGCTAATTGGCTTTATTGCTTGCTAATTGTTCCCTAAGTTAGGCTATATCATGTCTACTATGTATTGCTTGTCTCTTCTTTGGGGTTTCCAGAATGGATGGCAACATTGTCTTATGTCTTTGTTGATGTAGTAAGTTCATAATATCTTTTAGTATACGTTTCTCATATTCTACTTTTTTATTGTCATTTCATCATCTAAAACTCTTCTCTGATGGCTTGAACTGATCATACATGTTTTGAACGTACTTGACTACTCCAAACAGATCAAATCAATCTTGATTTCTTTGCACAGTTTCTGTTACCTATGTTATAAAGAAAATTATGAATGAACCAGCTTAAGAAAATTGTGACTGGATAAGCTCAACATGGTGCTGATGACTTTAACGTGATCGAATTATTTTTACTTCCATCTAATCAGTGTCAAGCACTGGTTTCTAATTTTCTCTACTACGCTTTGTTCTGCTAACAGGTCAAGTACCATGGTGGATTTGGCCTCAATCCCCCTTCTCATGCTAGAACTTATTCGTTGCCTTCATTCTCCTTTTCTACTGCTTGTCAACATTTTCATTTTTATTTTTATTTTTCTTTTGATAATTGAATATGTAGAACTGAAATTATGAAGCATTGATTACATGGTAGATATTAGTGAAATGGCCTTCAAATTTCAACTTCTAAAATATTGTAGCCTCTTTGGTCCGCTGATTGACATTTACTAACCAATGGTTCGATGTAATTTCTGTTCAAGGTAATTTTTTATAATAAGCATCTCATAATAGTGTAATGCATTACTTGGCGTGGCTATGTCAGATATCTTCAGGGAAATATTTTGTCTTTGCACCAAGTAGAAATAGGATCCACATTGGGTAGCCATAAAAAATGCATATTGGACGTTCTGTTAGGCTATGGTTTGATCTATTTGGATGGGTTAAAATGATTCGTTTTCTCTTTTACAAGTAATAATTTGGTCGGTTTATTATTGCCTTTGGCTTTGTTTTTCACACTAGTATGTGATGTTGTGATTAATTAATAATTTTTGCATCCAATCACTTATTTTGTCTTATTTCTTGGTTTCTAAAAGGTTGTGAAAGACCACAACACATGGAGTAAATGGAGGGTCAAGACAAGCTGCAATTCTATGGGAAGAAAATACATTTGCTAGCTTGTAGTAAAACGTGTACTTCATGGAAATAGTTAATAAAATAATTATTGAATATGTTCATGTATGACCTTTTTGATTGGTGAAGACTTTGCAGTTTATGCATAACGTGAAGTTTTTTGATTGATTTTGGTAGCATATATCTTGAATACAAATTCTAACTGCTTCTACTAAGCAATATATCATTAGATATTATTACAATAAAAAATACATTTCCTTCTCAAAAGTTTTAAGGTCTGTATGCATATGACAATGAGCATATAAAAAACACATCACAAATGCTTTTTTACGAATACAGAAAACGTTTTCGTGCGAATATGTGTAGGTAGAATATTTGTTCACCACGGATAGATGTGTGCAAAGGGCCCACGGTACAAGCAAGGAAAGATGTTATGGCTGCCGCACATATATGTGTGGCTAGTGTGCATGTTGCCACACTTAATATATGTGGAGAATATTTCCCCACTGTTACCCTTTGCACGCTTAGTCTAAGCATGGGAAGCACCTATCACCTCACATACATGCGTGGGTAGATGTTGTTTTAAGTGTTGGAGACTGCAATGTTTCTTATAGTGAGGAGGAATCAGAAGATGAGCCAAGGTTCATATTGATTGTGGCACAGAGCCATAGTCCTTGTCATTGCAAAATAGTTTGGTTCACACTTTAGTACTAGCCCTATTATATGATAAGCTTGGTACGACCGCTTTTCTTCTTTGAGGTCAAAGTCACTCTGCCATGAGATTTAAGGGGGATGAACG
>JAKOGI010001373.1:57500-110000 GCA_029747015.1 Carnegiea gigantea
GGGGCATTCTCATGAGAGACTCCTCTCATCGTAGTGACTGGTGGCTGAGCCTCTAGTAGGCAGCCATCTCTGTGGATAGATATAGACTCACTGGGACTCCAACACGTAAATGACGGGGGCTGTTGTTGAAACTCTTGGATAAGTCTTGACATTGGACATGCTTATGTAGTTTAGCTGTTCTTTGCTAGAGTTCATCGTTTATAAATAACGAATAGATCGCCAGGCTGCATTTAGTTTGGAGTGTCAGTGATCGATGCTGAAGTCTGTTGGCAGATAACGTGGTAGGTATTTTGAGCTTTTGTGGAAGTTTTTGTGACTATGATACTAATGATATCTTTCAAGCATCACTTAATGACAGTCGGTAACCTGTACCTGTGATGTTCAGAAGCTTCTAGCAAGAGAAAATCTTTGCAATTAATTTTAATTTTGTAACATGCGGATTTAAATCCTATGATTACCAATTCTCTCTTGGAATGCGTTATTTGTGCATGAGGCGCAGTCTGAATTTATGCATGGTTGTTTTTCAAATTTTCCGAGCATACTAAAGGTAGTGACTTTGCCTGCTACAATGTAAAGCCTGTTCAAAGCATAGTTTCTAAGCTCACGAATCAGCCAGTACGGAAATGCAATTACTTATGTAGCTATGCTAATTTGGTCTTGTTTTAGCTGAACTGGGCTTGCAGTAAGGAGGATTTGGAATCTCTCCTCTGTTTTGTTCCTTTTGTAATGGCTTTTGAGGAAGGTCCATGGGATTTCTTCTTCTTCTTCTTCTTTTTTTTGCTTTCTTTTCTGTATCTTTTTTAGTGGTGGCATTTTAGGGGTAGTATATTTGAGATTTTTTGCTTTTATGAGTTTTTTTCTATGCGTCCATGTTGGGATGTGCAGGAAAGAAGTTTGTTTTAAGTAGGTGGTTATATGCATGAGGTAGTGAGACAAAAGCTGCAGAAGTATGTTGGTCATTACTATGACTGTCTAATGAAGCCTTGTAGTAGTTGTGTTCATAATAGGCAACAAAATTCTGTGCTGAAAACTATGAATGTTTGGAATTTTCTGTTAATTACTTATTTTTTTCTGTATTCTTTTCCAGAGGACTCGTCACCGTTCTTGCTTTCTTGATGAACTTATCTTGTGACATAATTATTGTGCCAGAAAATTGTAGGTTTAGGCTTGGAAGGCTCTGGGACTTGGGCTGAAACTAGTCCTGGGTGCCCAGATGAGAAGAACTGATGTTATTGGCAGTCGAAGGAGGAGGGTTTTTCTCTTCTTCAGCTTCCGGGTATAGTAAGGGTCTTTCCCTTCTGCTTTTGGGTCATAGGAGTGATGAGAAGCACATGAAAGTTGCTCCTTGGAATCAATACCAGTTGGTGGACAACGAAACTGATAGTGATACCCAGCTGGCTTCTGGTCAGAATCGTCTTTCCCGCGGGTGCGCTTCCTTTGTCTGCTTTGGTCGCGCTTCCGCAGGACTAGATGGACAATCACCGCTTAAAGTAGGCCCTACGCAACCACAGGATACCTTGCCGGATAGTCCTGCAATTGAGGGGGACAAAGAACTGAGCACTGTTCTCGACTATGGTAACATTAACAATGCTAGGAATGTCACCTTGAAGAGTAGCCTGAAGAAGCCATCACATAGTGCTCCACAAATTAATAGAAACTGTAACGAACAGGAGCCCTTGGCTGCAGATGGTACTGATCACCCAGCCATTACAGAGAAGAGAAAAGTACAGTGGACAGATGCATGTGGGAAAGAGCTTGCTGAGATAAGGGAATTTGAGCTCAGGTATTTGATCATACAGGGCCGTAAGTCCTATAGTTTTTGTTTTACCTTTTCTGCCACATACTTGCATTTTTCCTGTCACTAGATGGGTTTACTTTTTCAGCTATTCTTGCCACATAGCAGTTGCGATGTGGACGCTTTCCCTGCAACAGAAAATATTTGTTCCACAGTAGCATCCCTCCCCCCCCCCTTACGTGAAGAAAAGGATTCAACATAATATAGTAGAATATCAGGTGAAAAGGTTTGATGTTCAAATTTCCTAAGATTTGATGATGCTAATTAATTTTCCTGTGTGTCCCTTTGAAAACAATTAAGGGTTTTTATCTATTTGAAGAAAATTTCGGACTAGCGGTGTCTGGCAATATTATGCCATAGACTTTTGTCCGCTTTTGCAAGCATCCTACAAAAGGACTATCTACATCCAATGTGGAACCTATTCACGACATCTATGATGTCAAAAAGCAGATTGGCCAAAGTTCCTGTCATCTCCAAAATATTTGTTTCCATAATAGGTTTATACCTATGTTTATTAATTATTATGGCCACATTGTGAGCTTCATTTGACCATATTGATAAGTGCTAGAATATTTGCATTATGTGTTAATTGCAGTTTTTTATGTGATTGTCTGTAAAATTTGATGTTTCAAGGCTCTGGTAGTGTAGTACAATCACAAATGTGAGTTCATGGATGGATGAATACATCTATGCACGCATGATTACATTTATTTGTATAGAATCTAGATCGTGTCAAATACTGGTAAGCACAGTCCTTGCTGTGATTAATTAAAGATATAGGCTAATCTAGAAGACATGTTTCTCTGTGATCTCTTGCCAATGCAGCATCAGGATTGGCTTTTGGCCCTTGCAAAATTTGGGCAGAAATTTCTGGGTTAACGATTCAGAAAATGGACATGAGTCTGCACAAGTCTTTCTAGCAACAAACATTTCTCTATTGTAATAAGTTTGGTCTAGTGCTGAAAAAAAAAAAGGCGGCAATTATGCATTAGTTCTCTCAGGGAGTAAGATGTTTGGATTTGTCTCCTTCAAGAACCCAGTTTCCTTGCAAGAAATTTCCTTTTCTCTATCTGGTTTTTGGTTAACTAAGGGCTAAGACAGCAGTCTTGAAACTAGTTTTCTTCATATTGTCTCCAGAGCAAATAACTTTTCAACATAATCTACAGTTTTTTTTTTTTTTTTTTTTTTTTTTTTTTTTTTTTTTGGGGGGGGGGGGTTTTAGAGGGTTGACTACCCTGATGACCTCTATTTTGATGTTTTAGTCTGACTTGGTAGTTATATTGGTGAACAAGGTATGCTTTCGTAGCAGTAGCATGTGGAGATCTTCTTTGGGATGTTTAGGGGCTTCTTGGTTTGACATGCCTAAGTCCACATGGACATTGTTGATACTTGATCATAAATAATTATAATTATGATGATGATGATGATTTCCTCCTTTTTATTCCACCCCCCCACTTGATCATAAATAATTATAATTATAATGATGATGATGATTTCCTCCTTTTTTATCTCCCCCCCGGGGGTGGGGGCGGGGAGGAGGTGCTTTGGAAGTTTGTGGAATCATAAATTCCATCTCTGGGTTCTATATTTATTATTGTTATTCTTTTCAAATGCTATATACATGTCATTGCTTTTGTGAGCCTTCTACTAGGGAAATAGTGTGGGATGTGTGGCTTTATTTTGTGGAGCTGTCAATTGGTTGGCTCTTTTGGATTGGATTAACAGATATCACCCCAAAAGGAAACCTGTTCAATGTATAAAGAACTATGAATAAAGGAAAAGGGGTTAGTGCTAGACTAAAATCTGCTGATATCTGAAAGGAGTGGAATCCAGACTGTAACTATCAAATGAACAAAGTTATGAAGCTTGCTGGTCCCTGACTTCTGGGCTGTCTTATACAGGTGAACAAGGGTGGACCTCAGGCTATCACAAGCAACCTTTTACAAAGTTGGATAAGTCTTATCACTTTGATAGGAGAGAAATGCTTTGTTGATTTAGATAGGTTTTTTAGGTTTCTGTCTATTTACTTATTTATTCAATTATTTGCTTTGTTTTGCGCACTGCTTCCTTGTCTCCCCCTCCCTCTCCCCCAGTCTTGCCCACTTGCAGTCCGTTGCCATTCTGATGAAGGATTGCTTTAATAGGCAAAAGGCATCGTCAAACTAGGCTGAAAATCTCCTCTTGAATTCAATCCTTTATTAATGGAATAAATTCCAGGATCTCAGATGACCATTTATGAGTCTTTGTTTTTCAGATAAAAAGGAGTTAAAGGTTCGTTACAATTAAAAGTTAAATTACACAAAATTCAAGTGATTTCAAATGGTCAAAAAATACATCTGAGAAATTATTTCCCGGCCACCAAATCACTCCAAACTGATACCCTGGATTCCAACCTAGGAGAGCCCCCCCCTTTCTTTTTTTTGGCGGAGGGCTGAGCTGGGGAGGGTTTAGATGCATGTAGCCTTATCCCTTCAAGTTGATCTCCTTGCCTTCAGCTTCTACGGTGGAGATAATTCTATTGTCGCACTGTTGCAGGGATCACCTCTTGTTTATGCAAGTGTACAATAAACTAATGAAAAAGCTGTTCAAAATTGTGGGACACAATGAATAATCATTGAAAGAATTGTTTATGGTTAATTTCTGTATTTTGTTGCGCAAAATGCTGTTACTTTGGGATGAAGTGGCCTGCAGTAGTTAAAAAGAGGTGATTGGAACCAGTTCATGTCTTGGTTATGATCATGGGTTTTGGACATATAAAAGCATAGTTTTCTCTTCTGAACTTCATTGTCAGAAACTTCAGCACCTTCATCCCATCTCTGGCTTTTTATTCCTTTTTCCGCTGCCCCTTTTTTTTGTGTGTGCGTGTGTCTTTTTTTTTGGGGGGGGGGGGGAGGACCGCGAATGCAATATTCCCTGCAGATATGCGTGCATGTATTTCCACCAGCTGATATCCTATGAGTTTCACTTTTCTGTGGTGATCCTAAGTCCTGAGGATCTGCATTTTTCTCTGTAGCAGATGATATGGAAGTGGAACAAGATTGATCTAAGAAGCACATACACACGTGGACACGTGATTTTTTTGAAAAGTAGGACACGACGCGTAAAGTAGACATTTGGTGGTTAGAAAATATTTATTCTATTACCTATGTGTTTATAATTTGTCTTGTGTCATTATCCTTGAGAGGATCAAGTTTGGATGAGAACAATCGCAAATTGTTCATAGTCTGTGCATTCTACAACTATCAATAACATAACCTAATTTCTTCATATTGTTTATATACTCTACATGCATTTGAGAGTGTCCAAAGAGTGTTCGAGAGTGTCGGTGTCCGACATGTGTCGGACACGGATACGTGAAGCCGTGGAGAGTGTCCGTGCTTCTTAGAGATTGATGGATGTTTTGGTGCGGAATCTGCAGATTCCATTTTTATTGCTCCCTTACATACAAGTAGTTTTGAGATATAATCATGATCCACAGATCTTTGTGTGAGTTGAAACCTCTGTCTTACCCTAGCATTAGTTTTCTGCTGACTGTGACAGCTTGCCACAGCTATTTTGTTCTCCAAAAGTACAAAATTTGTAGCTGCTTGATTGCAATCATTAAGAAAGAACATGGGCATACACATCAATTTGGTTAATTTGGTTGCTTCGTCATTACTCCATGCTAGTACTCTATTGATTATCTTCCTTAATGGCATTCGTAGTTATCAAGGATCACAGAAGTGGAGGGGATCATGTGAAAAACTTCATAACAAGATTTTTGCAATATATGTAGGCACACATGCTGAGCGCTTGATCCTGACCAGCTTGGCCAACCCAATTAAATGAGCTGAGATGGAATTTTGGGTTCATGGACTTTTAGCTTTTGTGCGTCTGCGCCCACTGAACCAACCTAGCTTGGCTTGGCTCAGAAAACTGCCCTTGCTTGGACTGTCTGGGTTCCAGGCTTCAAGGCCAATGGATCGGGCCAACATGGTTTCTAAGCGAGCCTGACCTAGCTCAACATGGCTTGCTTGCTTTGATGGTCAAACTTATTTGACTGTGGCTTATCCCAGGTGGGGTGGCAAGTTGGATGTCATGGTGCTCCCAAACACTGCAATGCTTCTTTTTTATCATTTCTTCTTTTGTTTCTTTTCTTTTCTTTTTTTGTCCTTTCTCCGGAGAGAGGGTGTAGAATGCATTGTAAACCCAAGATTATAGTATAATTTGGCTCGACATGGCCACTTTTTTCTCAAACCCTCTGACGTGCTTTTATGCTTCTGAAGTTGCTCTGTCTATATAATACTAAATGATGTGCTCCCCTTTTACTGATAATTTGTTTGAATGAAACTGCAGTGAAGCAGGGGGATCAGATGATGAATTTGTCAATGGGAATGGGAAGACCTGTTCTTGCAGGATAATGTAATTAGAGCACATGCCCGCTTGATTTTTCAGTTTCTGCATTACGAAGATGAGTGTTTTTGGTCTTCAGCTGCTTTGAGTGAAGCATGCTGCGAGTTCCAGCTGCAGTTGCCTGTTTTTGCCCGCTAAGCAGAACTGTGGATCCAAGGTCTCCGAGGTTCTGAGTGCATACTTAGTACAGTCACCATCATGGTCATCGAAAATTTGGATGCCTCCATTGGCTGAATCTGTGTTAATATCATGTCAATTTTGTTTTTTCTTTGTGTGGATCGTCCTTTTGAGTTTTCCATCTCCCCTGTCTATCAATTGCTTCACCTCCTTTAAGTGTATTGGATTCAATCTTATTCACATCTCCTGAAAGCTCTTATCTGTGTAATTCTGAGACTATTAAAAGTCCCATTTCATCCAGGGTTTCATCGAATTGTCTCTTCTGAACTTGTGAATAAGAGGTTTGACAGGAACTTTGGTCGCGCAATATTTACATATAGCCTTCATTCTTTGCGTTCTTCATCTCAAATGCCAGTGCATTCTCTGAATGTTAAGGTCAATTTGTTGTATCTCATTTATGCGATAAAACTTCGATTTATTTGAGCATTAGCCATCAAAAGAGCACATAGATTGTTTTGAAGAAGAGAGCCAGGACATGAGCTTGCTTTGAGAGTAGGGTTTGTGCATGTTGGTGGTTGGTTGCTTGGAAATCCTTCCAAGTATTCAAATATAGAAAGGTGGTTTGCAAGACATGCATGTTGCTGAATGCTTGCACTCCAAGTGCATATCTATATATTCTGTTTTTATCTCAAAATTGCTCAATGCAAATCAAATACATTCAACCTTGTAATTTATCTTTTTCAATCAGAAAAATGGTTGTTCTCAGAGATGCATTGCTTGTGTTGATAATTGCTGTTGCCTTATCCCTGGCATCCACACATCTCACAAAGCCTATGCTGCCATTTCTGAAGAACATTGCCAATATTAGCCTTAGACACCCTAGAGACTATAACTCTGTGTCAAGGCATCATCATCGTCGTCATCATCATCATCATCATCATCATCATAATAGTCATAATCACAGCAGAGAACAAAATGCCACGGTAAATATATGTGAAGATTTCCCCCCAGATTTTCCCCCTCTAGACACCAATACAACCTCGATCTTGTGCGTGGATAGAAATGGGTGTTGTGACTTCACAACGGTACAGTCGGCTGTCGATGCTGCCCCTGTTCTTAGTCAGAAGAGAATCATTATTTGGATAAATTCCGGAGTTTATTAGTAAGTTATTGTTTTTGATTAACCAAGCGTTTCAAGTTCCATTTCTTCCACAATGTTAGCCAGAAATAACATGTTCATGTCATTGAGCCAGTGAGAAAGTCATGATCCCCAGAAACAAACCAAACATCACCTTTCAAGGGCAAGGGTATGCTGTGACAGCAATCGTGTGGAATGATACAGCTAATTCTTCCCATGGCACCTTCTATAGTGGCTCAGTTCAAGTTTTTGCGACAAATTTTGTTGCAAAGAATATGAGTTTTATGGTAATCAAGTTTTGTTGTATAAGTTTCCAGAACTTTTACATGCATTTTGATGATTTACATTCATGACAATTGACAAGTCTATTGTCATGCACATTTTGGTAGTAGAACGTAGCTCCAATACCTAGTCCGGGAGCTGTGGGAGCCCAAGCTGTGGCCATTAGAGTAGGAGGAGATCAAGCCGCCTTCTGGGGTTGTGGTTTCTTCGGAGCTCAAGATACGTTACACGACGACAGAGGCCGCCATTACTTCCGAGACTGCTACATCCAAGGTTCCATTGACTTCATCTTTGGAAATGGGCGATCATTTTATGAGGTAACTGTATGGCATATTTACTTGCATTCCAAGTTTTCGTTGCGACCAATGAAGTTTGTTTTAACCAGAGTGAAATGCCCTTCTTACATCTGCTTCCAAAATTTGTAGAAGTGTCTTGAAAGTATATATATGAAAAATCAAGTTTGGAAATTTGCAAAGGAAGGTCTAAAACTTTAAGCATCTAAGTAAACTCTAAACTCAATAGAAGAGTGCTGGAATATGAGTGACAGTCCTGAAATTGGTAGAAGAGTTTTGAAGCTTTGAATAGAGCTACGAAATTCTCGACAAACCTATTAGGTTTGCTTTCGAAATATCATAGATGATCTATTTAAAAATTACAGGATGAAATGGACAAAGTCAATGTGTCACCTGTAAGAAACCGAATGCCCATAGGCCACAGCAGTAAACCAATGAGTATCGCTCATGGAAATTGGGAACCCATAACGAAGGGGAAAAAACCATCTCCACAACAAACACTACCACTTCACTATTGTAATTAAAGGTGGTGTTAAATATGGTATTAGTATTTAGTGCACTACTTGATCTTCTTCCTTAGTTTAAGCAAAACAGTTTTAACTTAATTTTCATGTGCACGCAATGACTTCCTGAATTTCGGTGCGTAATTGTTCCACTTATTCAAGGAGCTCTTGATCTCGTTGCTAATTACGGTGGACGGCTGCCACATGACGTGAGAACCACGCTAAGATTTCGTGGGTAGGATAAAAACCAGTGACAGATCCAGCGACTTCATACAACGGTTTCCACTTCTGAAATTTTCTAAAATTCAATAATACCAATTAATTTTTATAGGTGTTTATGTTTAAAAAATTTGAAGAATGTTTATAAAAAAGTGTTAGGAATAATATTAGAGCAACAATAATAGCGGAAGCGATAGGATGAGTTAGAGATTCAGAATTGAAGTGAATAACAGAAAACAGAAATAAGAAGACAAGAGATTTAACGTGGAAAACCCAATGCGGGAAAAATCACGGACGGCGACAGCACCAGAACAATTCACTGTGAGCAGGAAGAATACAACACGATCACAATCACCATAGTGATTTGATCTAAGAGCAAAATTACAACCTCTCTATTGTAATATCTCACAATGTACTTCTACCTCTCAATGTATGTATGAGTACTGGAGTGATTTAGATCTTAGACTTGACCCTTTTTATATAGGGTCTAAATAGTAGGGTTTTCCCCTTTAGAGTAGAACCCTAGCCGCCAGGAGGAATCCCCCTTGGACAGAAACCCTAGCCGCCTATCGAAAGAGGCGGCGAAAAGACACGGGGCACGACCGTGCCACGTGACACGGTCACCCAGTGCCACATGGCACAGCACACCCGTGCCGTTTTTCTGCCCTCTTCGACTTGGCGTCCTTCGTCTTGACATGTCCGTGTCTATGTAGCACGGTCCCACCGTGCCGGTACTCGGATTTTGGACCACGAAACCCAACAATCTCCACCTTGAACCAAAATCTCCAATCACTACTCTCTGACTCCGTCATCGCACCCCGAAGGGTAATGCCCCTCCCAAGGGGCAATGCCCCGATGGGCACTTAGTGGCTGTGAATGCCCACTAAGTCCAACCAATGCTCGAACTTAGCCAATGGTAGAGGCTTGGTTAACATGTCTGCAGGATTTTCTGACGTGTGAACCTTCTTCACTATTACTTCACCTGCAGCAACTGTGTCTCTAATGTAGTGGTATTTCACACTAATATGCTTGGTCTTCGAGTTGTACGCATCGTTCTTAGTCAAGTGGATGGTACTCTGACTATCAGAAAACACCACAGTCGGAGCTTGTGGGACTCCGAGCTCAATCACAAGGCCCCTTAGACAGGTAGCTTCTTTCACCCCTTCAGTGGCAGCAATGTACTCAGCTTCTGTAGTAGACAAGACTGCAATAGACTGCAATGATGCTTTCCAGGAGATAGCACTTGCACACATGATGAAGATATACCCAGATATGGACCTCCTCCTATCCAAATCACCAGCATAATCAGCATCAACAAAGCCTACAACATCGGATGTAGCAGCTTTGTTTTCATCAAACACCAACCTGTTCCCCATAGTACCCTTCACATATCGAAGGATCCATTTCACAGCTTCCCAGTGATCCTTCCCAGGATTGTGCATATATCTGCTTACCACACTTACAGCATGTGATAAGTCAGGTCTAGTGCAAACCATAGCATACATTAAACTACCAACAGCACTAGAATAAGGTACATTAGACATTCTTCTGATGTCTTCCTCTGTTTGCGGGCAGCATTCCGCAGACAATCTGAAGTGTGCAGCAAGTGGAGTGGAAACTGCCTTGCAGTTGTCCATGTTGAATTTACTTAGTACTTTCTCAAGGTACCTTTCTTGAGACAAGTATAGTTTACCTGCTTTCCGATCCCTGTGGATCTCCATGCCTAGTATTTTCTTTGCTGTACCCAAGTTTTTCATCTCAAACTCCTTACTGAGTTGAGATTTCAACATGCTAATTAAGGTCTTGTCCTTAGAAGCAATCAACATATTATCGACATACAGCAGTAGATAAATAAATGTACCATCAGAATACTATCTAAAGTACACACAATTGTCATATCTACTGTGTGTATACCCTTTATCGATCATAAACGTGTCAAAACGTTTATACCACTGCCTTGGAGCTTGCTTGAGTCCATACAAGGACTTTTGTAATTTACACACCAATTGTTCCTTCCCAGGAATAGCAAACCCTTCAGGTTGTCTTATGTAAATTTCTTCTTCCAGCTCTCCATGTAGGAATGCTGTTTTCACATCAAGCTGCTCCAACTCCAAGTCAAACAACGTGACAAATGCAAGAAGCACTCGAATAGAGGTATGTCTAACAACTGGGGAGAAAACCTCATTGTAGTCAATACCTTCCCTTTGGTTGCAACCACGAACAACCAACCGTGCCTTCCATCTTGCATCTTCAACTCTAGGAATTCCTTCTTTCTTCTTGTATATCCACTTGGCAGTTAAGGCTCTTCGGCCTTTAGGCAGTTCACAGAGTTCCCAGGTTCGGTTCTTTTGCAGACTCTCCATCTCTTCTTGCATAGCTAGGATCCAGTTAGGTGAATTTGGGTAAGTGATTGCTTCAGTATAATTTGAAGGTGCAGCACCTTCAGGCACTTCCTCTGCAACCGAAAGTGCGTATGCTATCAGCCCCTCATCATCGTTGTAACGGGCAGGTCTCCTGATCTCCCTTCGAGAACGATTACGAGCTATAGTACGGGCAACATCCTCCTGAGGTTGATTGGGACTGATGGTTCCAGGTTCAGTAACCTGGTCTTTCCTGTTGGGATGATTAGCAGCTCCACCTTGAGCTGTAACGGTCTGTATTTCTACCTCCATACTGGCATCTTCCTGATTACCTGCATCGATAGTAGGAACAACAGAATTCTTCTCAGAGGATAACATAGCAGTCTCATTGAAAGTAACATCCCTGCTCTGATACCACTTGTTGGGGAGACCCAAGGAGGGAGCCTACTTTAACCAAGGTCCATGGTAACAAGCTCAAGTGAGGTTCCATCCTAAAACCAATTGGCAATAGGAGGAGTAGCCCACTTGACTTATATACCATGACCCTTCTTTTTAAACTCCCGA
The DNA here is from genome assembly GCA_029747015.1 of Carnegiea gigantea. Taxonomy (NCBI): domain Eukaryota; kingdom Viridiplantae; phylum Streptophyta; class Magnoliopsida; order Caryophyllales; family Cactaceae; genus Carnegiea; species Carnegiea gigantea. The sequence continues at coordinate 69,164 of JAKOGI010001373.1, forward strand.
TGTGGGACTTCTTTACTCATGTGTGATATTCTCAACACTTGTTGGGGAGACCCAAGGAGGGAGCCTACTTCAACCAAGGTCCATGGTAACAAGTTCAAGTGCGGTTCCATCCTAAAACCAATTGGCAATAGGAGGAGTAGCCCACTTGACTTATATACCATGACCCTTCTTTTTAAACTCCCGATGTGGGACTTCTTTACTCATGTGTGATATTCTCAACAATCTCCCCCTCACACATGAGTCTCTTTCACACCACATCAACGCACAAGCTCCCCCTTGAACGGAAGCCTTTGCCAAGGTGTCAAGCTACCATCAAGAGCTTATCCACACTATCGAGCCACGCTGCAGCACACGTATTACTGCTCGATCAACACTTGCGTATCACTTCACCAAGCTCGTCCATGGGGTCCACCATGCCACACCTTTGTTGCCTAGCCGAACGCACCATCGGCTCTGATACCACTTGTTAGGAATAATATTAGAGCAACAATAATAGCGGAAGCGATAGGATGAGTTAGAGATTCAGAATTCAAGTGAATAACAGAAAACAGAAATAAGAAGACAAGAGATTTAACGTGGAAAACCCAATGCGGGAAAAACCACGGACGGCGATAGCACCAGAATAATTCACTATGAGCAGGAAGAATACAACACGATCACAATCACCACAGTGATTTGATCTAAGAGCAGAATTACAACCTCTCTATTGTAATCTCTCACAAAGCACTTCTACCTCTCAATGTATGTATGAGTACTGGAGTGATTTAGATCCTAGGCTTGACCCTCTTTATATAGGGTCTAAGCAGTAGGGTTTTCCCCTTTAGAGTAGAACCTTAGCCGTCAGGAGGAATCCCCCTCGGACAGAAACCCTAGCCTCCTATCGAAAGAGGTGGCAAAAAGACACGGGCCACGACTGTGCCACGTGACACGGTCACCCAGTGCCACATGGCACGGCCGTGCCACATGGCACGGCACACCCGTGCTGTTTTTCTGCCCTCTTCGACTTGGCGTCCTTCGTCTTGATACATCCGTATCTGTGTAGCATGATCCCACCGTGCCGGTACTCGGATTTTGAGCCACGAAACCCAACAAAAAGTATGACACTTCTATGTAGCTAATGACTTTTTTAGATGTCGACAGTGTTCATATAGATCTAGTTCTGTCAAAAACCTTGCGCTTGCAAAAAGGATACGGTAAAAATTTGCCTCTCCCTTGCAGAATTAACCATACGTTAGATCTCCAAATCATATTCAGACATAGCAGAATCTGATGGTTGTACATCTTAAGTAACTCAAAACTAGAACTAAGATAAACATTTTAACTCGATGTTTAAGTTAACGAATTAAGTTATAACAGAAGCGACGCAAAACTGAAGCCTATCAACCCAAACGAAATTGACAATCCTGTCTGATCCCTTTATCACTTATGAAATCCATATCAATTAGTGTAGTTGCCCAACGATTCGAACAATGACAATTCATTTTGTCTAACCGGCACCTTCTGAATCTACAATTTCTATTATGAAAATATTATACACACGTAAAGTATCTGTTATTATGACATGTTTACACTCATCATCATCGCTTGCATATTCTTCAAGAGTAAAGATATTTTGGAATCAGTCTCTTTGTTTGCAAGGGTATATATGACTGTGTAAATTACCATGTTCCCACTTCCTGATTCAGTGATTCTCACTAAGACACGACTCACATTGTGTTGTTGACTTATTCTTTTTATACGCAAGAGCAAATGAGGTAATGTGTACTTTTGATTGTCATAGAACTGTCAGGTGGTTTCCATTGCACGGCCAGTGCAACCAGCGCAGAAGTACATAAATGGAGTGGTGACAGCAAGCGGGAGAGATAAGCCAGATGATACTGGGTTTGTTTTTTACAATTGCACCATTGGAGGTACTGGAAGAATATGGCTTGGTCGTGCATGGCGTCCATTTTCTCGTGTCATTTTTGCTTATACAACCATGTCCGACATTATTGCCCCTGAGGGTTGGAATGACTTCAATAACCCAGACTACGACCAGTGAGTATATCTCCCATTAACTCTTATCATCTAAAAAATGGTTTGCAAAGGTTAATCTCTTTATTCACTTGTGTCTGCCAAGTATATATGTTACTGAGACATATGTATTAGTGGTTCGATACAGATATATGTTCTAGTGTCGGACTCACTTATGGAATTGTATGCAGGACCGTGTTCTACGGGGAGTACATGTGTTCAGGGCCAGGGGCAAATCTGACTGCAAGGGTGGCTTATGAGCAAAAGCTGAATGACACTCTAGCTACTCCTTTCCTTAACCTCTCATTCATTGAAGCAGATCAATGGCTTGAATCCTATACTACTAACCTTGTCCAATCTCTCCATTTTCTCTAAACTAATTATTCGATCTGTAAATATTGTAGTTGGAGACAGTATATATTATATACAATCTTTATTTGAAGAGTGCATGTATAAGTCGATTGTTATTATACATTGAATGTAATAACTATATTGTGTGATTTGTAAGGAGATAGAATAGATCATGATATGCAGCTATGACATTTTCTTTTTGATTGACCTTTTTGGAATTGTGCACTTTACGAGTGTTGGTGTTGGTGTGCAAATTATTACATACACCCAGGAGTTTATGCTCCCGGGCCATGTCAGTGCCACTTCCTTGCCATGTCATATACATTTTTTTTTTCTTGTTTTCCCTTGAACTCGGCCGACAGTTTGAACCGGGAAGTTTTTTCATGTAATTGTCTAATTGTTGATTGCAGTTATGCTTTTGACTTTTTTTAAAAAAAATAAATTGGAGTTTATGTTGGCAGAGGTTAGCTCTCTATCCAAAAAATCCACCCATGCAATCCACTGTTATGGCTAATTATTACATAAATGCTTGATTTGTATCTGTAACTATATTTACGTATGAATTAAATAAGCATCATCAGATTAGTAATGAAGTAGGGGTATCTCTGAACTTTGCTTTGAAAATTTAGTTTGTTCATTATTCAAACCAAGTTTATTTTCATTAGTAAAAGGTGTCATTCATCAGTATATGAATTTGAATTGTTCAGTAAATCTTGTGAATTTGTACACAGACATCTAAATGATATTTACTAAGAGTAAAATATTTGTTCATTATCTATGATGAGGTTGTTCATTGAGGTTGTATAGTTTGTTTATTTATTGTTTCCATAATGTTTGTAAAAAAGTGAGTGTGCTTGTTATGTTAGATATGTGGAAGACGTTAACTGTTTTGTCATTATTCAAGTCACTTAAATTTATTCACTATAACAAAGGTCAGTGTATTGATTAGCTTATTCAAGAATATTCACCAAAATATATCTAATTTATTCCGTTTTTTGGGTCAAAGGAGAATGTAGTCAAATTGCTAAATATAATGTCTCAAATGACTATGAGAAGCATTTTAGTGTGCAACTTGCCAATTTGTGTATTTGTTCGCAGTGAGATTTTGTACATGGATTATGATATGGTATTTTATTTATATTTTTCAAACAAGCAGTTTTTTGAATGGGATTAAAGTAATGCAAACATAATAAATTTTTTAAATGAAGGAAACTATTAGAAAAAATGCAGTGAACAATGTACAACAGAAGTGGTGAACAAACAAACTTATACCATTGGATACGATCGGGAGATTTTACTCCAAATCCAAATTCAATACCCAAAAATTCTGCCCCCAGGTGGGGTGGGAGTCTGATGGAATAGTTTTACCCCTAAGAAAAATTACAAAGAGATTGTTCTGATTACCTTAGATTTAATAACCATTAACTACCTATTACTCTACAGATATGAAGTAGAGAAAATTTACAAAGACATTTTGCTCTAGTCCATACAGTCCAAATTAAAAAAAAAAGTCTAAACTTATTTGTTTTAGCTATCTAGATCTTGGACAAGATCGGGAGATTTTAGTAGTGAATAATATAGAGTGGAGAGAATGAACAAAGTTTGTATAGAACTAGCCAATTTGAGGCTTTGAACGAACAAACATTGCATCTTTGGTGAACAATGCATCTATCGTAGGTGAATAATCAAACTTTTGTCAACAAGATCAGGATATCCAAAGACGATGCATCTATCATAGGTGAATAATCAACTATTTTTTTTTTTTTTTGGATAGAAAATGAGGAATAGATACCATTACTTATCAAAATCAATACATAAGTGCTCCACAGCCAGACTCAACACATGGTTTAGGCATTAATAATCAAAATTTTGTCAACAAGATTAGGACTCACACTCTAAAAAAAAAAAAAAAAGAAAAAAATACAGGACTCTAAAGCCAAAGTGGTGCTGAAGCTGGTAAACTATTAGATACACTCGAGAGTACGTGCTTTCATATTTTATTTATATATATATTTTTAGGTGTATTGATCATATATTCTATTTTTTAATATTTATTTGCTGATATGTCTTCTGAGAGTATGTGTTCTCAGGTATATAGTATAAGCTTTGGCTGAAGCTGGATTCCAAAGTAACTTTTGTCTCTGGTCCACATGCCCTACTTGTATTGTTATTGTATCAACCCTTGTTGATTTCATGACACAAGGGAATTGTACTTTGCTCTTGTCATCTTAATGTATCGATCCTGGAGAAAAAAATCAATTCAAGGTTTAGTGAACCATCCGAAGATGACAAATAAATAGATTGCACAAACTTGATGAACAAATTTAAAATGTAACATCATTTAGCTATACCTAACTCTTGAGCTCTGACTTCCACATATCAATTTATAAAGCTTGAGTTGACATAGTAAAATCATGATTATCCAAAGGCAGATCTTAGTCCTCTGTTCGAACACACACACGCACACGTAGACGCGCGAAGAAACTCAAGGGGCAAAGAAGTTGTAGGTGGTAATTTGAGCATCTCCAGAGTTAATTATTTACTTTTTATCGTGTATCTAGCCTTGAGTTTTAAAAGATAGAAGAACTAAAACTAACAACTCGACCACAAGCTTTCAGTGGGACTAAACCAAGCTACTGCTCAATGAACAAATTTTTCAAGACTAGTGAACAATCTTGAGGCATCCAATGAACAAATATCTAGGCTAAATGAACAAATGGAACATGACAAATGAACAGTTACCTGTTTAAGATTCATAATGCTAAGCAATTCAATGAAAATCTACACATAAAGATTTGGTTTATTATTTTTTATTTAACTAATTTTAGAGAAGCCCTATTGTTTAATTTGCACAATCTATATACTGTAACATCAAACCCTAATTAGAAATGAATTAGTAGTTTATCAATAATAGTACCAAAAAAAATCAAATCTTTAGCTATGTTATGTATTTTGGTTGTCTATCCATGGATCTTCCATCAACAGATTTTCATTTGACCATGGCTTGTGAACGACTTCAATATGTATAGTGTAAAAATTAAATGGGATCAATGCACACAGCTTCATATCCAATTAACAAGTTCGATCTCTAGCTCAATGAACAATCTAGGATGTCGAATGAATAACCTACCAAGGTGAGTGAACATGCTCGAGCAATAAATTCATCGAGTGCAAATAGGCAATGCTAATATTTGGATCAATTAACAAATTCAATGACATGGCATATATAATCCATCACCCTCATGACCTGACGGTCACCAATTCCATTGAGGGGAAAAAAAAGAAAAAAAATAATTGATGATGAAAAAGCTCTGGTATATAGATTTCAAAAGTTTCTAAACCCTCTGATTAATTCTCATATATCTTATTTTCCCTCTTGTTTGAATTTGTTTGACCTTCCAGTTATATAACCATAACATTTCAAGCAGCCACAAATTCGTTCACCTCCTTCTACACAAATCTTGTCCCTTATAGTCAAAATTGCATGGAAGCAAGTGAGCTTGAGTGATTTTGAACTCGAAGAGATGAAGGAGACGTAGAATTTTCGGACTTGTGGCTCGATTCTGGTGAGTTTCCATGCGATATGGTCGAATTTCTTGGCAGAGAAGAGGGAAGAGAGGCGATGAAGAAGAGCAGAAGCAGTTTGTGAATTGTGTTGAAACTGTCATTATTAGTAGAAGTTGGTTATTCCTACTCACTAAATTAGCAATTTTTTTCTTTTAAAACAAAAGCCCCTACCAACCTGTAAACACTTTGCCATGTTGACCTGGGATTTCATACTCCTAGTTGTATATAATAGATATTGGTGTTGGTGAAACCTATGTTGATAGAGATTACTGATGGACTCCGTCAAAATTAAGGTCACAATTCACCCCTTGGGGTGCAACCCTTCTCCAAACCCCGTGTGATGCGGGATGCTTGTGCACCGGGCTGCCCTTATATACATATACACACACATATATATATATATATATATATATATATATATATATATATATATATATATATATATATATATATATATAATATATATATATATATATATATATAATATACACACACACACACATATATATATATATATATACACACACACACACACACACACACACACACACACACATACATACATATATATATATATATATATATATATATATATATATATATATATGTACACACACATACTTATATATATATATGTGTGTGTGTGTGTATGTATGTATAAGTGAGTTCAAACGCTGTGATCGTTACACGTGTTATGTTAAGTATTTATTAACATTTGATTTAAAAATATAAATTTAAACAATATGTGATTTAAAGTTATTATAACAAATAGTATTTTTTCAACTACTATAATAAAAAAAGAAATAAATTATAGATATGTTAATATTATTATTTTTAAAAATTTAAATAATATTTTTAAAAATATTTTAAGTCAAATTTTATAAGAAACCGTGCTAATTTTAAAAGCTAGTATTTATTTAATCAAGAGAGAATTAGGAGTGAAATAAACAAACGCCTTTAGACGAAACGTTTTTCTTTGTTGGTGAATAGATGGCTTGGGGAGGCCAAGTGGAGGATGATTTGGCCTCATACGTTCAAGCGCGAGGCCTGCACGTGAACCGGAATAAGTGAACATCCTCCACCTTAAAACAAGCAAAATTTCCAGGGAAACTTGGCGAAATTTTATCCATTCTGATCTGATAAGACTAACCCATCATCTCCATCCCCAACTCTTTCTCCCCCAAAACAATCCCACCCAACTCAAAGAAAAGGGCGAGAGAGAATCAGAATGTCAATGGCAGCTTCAATCCCTTGCATAAGACTAACAACATCTTCATCATCAGCTTCATCATGTTGCTCATCTTCATCACCCACCTTGAGGTTCTCTGTTTCTCATCTCAGTAAGCCTTGTTTTTCATTCACTACCATAAGGAGTTCCCAGACTGAGGGACCCATCAGAAGGCCGGTGGCTCCTCCTCTCAGACAACCATCGTCATCGCCGCTGCAACCGCCATCTCCACCGTCTCAGCCGCGGGCTCCTCCGCCTCCGCCTCCGCCTCCGGCTACGCCTACGCCTACGCCGCCAACTACGATGGCAGCGTCGGCCATTGTGGACGAGAAGTCTGGTATTACGTTGGAGTTTCAGAGGGCTAAGGCTAAGGAGCTTCAAGAGTACTTTAAGCAGAAGAAGCTTGAAGAGGCTGATCAGGGTCCTGCGTTTGGGTTTGTGGCCAAAAATGAGATCAACAATGGAAGGTCAGTGTGTGCTTCTTTTAGATGTTTACTTTGATATTTGATTGATTTGGGAATGTTTGTTTTAGGGAAGTTCATGCCCAGTGCTGTGAATTTTGATTCATATTACTGATTTAGTTTGATTCTTATGCTATATGATTCAAAGGGGTGCTGAAATTCATGATTTTGTTATTGGAGGATTGTTTGATTGAATTGGTTGTCAATTGCTGATATCGTGCAGCATAAGTATGTTAGTGAGTGTATGAGCTTATTCCTGGGCTAATCTCATTTAACTTGGGTCCATGTACCAAATGTTACTTTCTACAAGGATCATAATACATGTTCTTCTCAATTGAGATTTGGGCAGTCAAATCAAATGTAAGGAAGCTTGACTAGTAGAGATTACTCTCAGTAGACCCACCAAAACTTTTGAAAGAAAGGTTTCATAATACTAGCAAAGAAATGTCAAAATGAGTTTGCTTGTGACAACTGAATCCTTTTCCTGACAAGGGATAGATTATTAGGAAATGACTTTGTGAGGGAGTAGTGACAATATTGAAACGCTCATCACGAAAACAATGAGGATTTTCTTGGTTCGTTGTGAAGTGGCCGTAGGATGTGCAGATCTGAGTGAACTTGAATGAACCTCTATGCCGTTAGATTTAATTTGTTAGTTCCTGTAGAAAATTCCATTTGGTACATTTGCTAAATGAGAGTCCAAGCAGAGGGAGCTATGGTTACTTGGTGTTGATCTTTGTCTTTATATCTCTGGTTTTGCAACTTCTTTGCCTATTTCTGCTTGCTTCACTTGTATATTGTGGTCATCTTTGATGGATTCCAATGGGCTTTTTCTCTTTCATAATGATGCCGTGTACTCTGTTCCTAACTTCCTTGGCGAGCCGCTTGTCCAACTCTAGACCTAGTAGTGGAGTCATATGGTAGTTCCCGGCATATTTGAAACATGAAACCAGACCTAACCTAGACTAAAAATAAGATTGAGAAAAACCGCTTTTGGTCCAACCCTGATCGAACTAACTCGAGACTTTATTCATCAACATACCTTGCATTCTCTTGACGAACTTGTTGGCTAAATCAATAATGACCCAAGTATGCCCTAATCCAAAAACGACTGAGCCAGAATATACAATGGTTCTACTCTGATTCAAATCAACCCAATTTTAACTAGATTGAAACAACCCATTTCCTAGGCCTCATAACTTCCTCTGATTATACAAAAACTATATGAAACAGCTTGGTAGCAATTGTGCCTAAATCCACACTAGATATGGTATCAATGTTCTTGCTATTGATGACTGTTTCTGGATGTAGACCTTGTTATTAAGAGCTATTGACGCAAGTTCGATGAATGTTTCTGCATACCTGAGCTCGAAATTTGATGAATGATTGAACTGGCATGTTGACATCTTTTCGTATGAAACCCAGAGTTTACCCTTCTCTGATATGCTCCAAGCTGCTTTATGAACTGCTGTAGGACATACTTCTGAGATCTAAAAGTATGATCTACAGACTACTGATGTGGAACAGCAGCTAAATTCTGCAGGCACTTGGATTCGATTATCATTTATGTTATCCATCTTTTGTCAATCCCCTATAATTCTGAGTTGTGAAGTCATGTCTATCTTTTGTGATGGTTGAAGTTAAACATCAGTATATCTTAGAAATATCCATTGGTTTGCTACATTCATATAAATTAGTTGATACCCTTTTTCTTTTTCCCATGTTAATGTCTCTGTAGTATACTTGCTGATGCTTTTGGCTTTGTTGCCTTTCTTGGAAACTGTAAGTTAAATTTCAATGTTCAATAACCTGATCTTCGTGTCGGAACGTTGAAAAATCAGATGGGCAATGTTTGGCTTTGCAGTTGGGATGCTTACTGAGTATGCAACAGGATCAGACTTTGTCGATCAAGTAAAACTCATGCTCTCCAATTTGGGGATAGTAGATTTAGAATGAGGAAATCCACCATCTGGTTTAATATTTGTTGTTCTACAAGCACCCCTTCCCCCCTTCTCATGTTCTCCTTTTCTAGATTCTGCCATTCTTGTAATCATGAATCAAATTTTCCTTTTCCTGTTATAAATACTGTAATCTTATACCTTCATATAGTTGTTTGTTGGAAACGCTGTTTCCATTACCTGTATCCATCAACCGATTTATATTGTAATTTAAGTAAATAATCCATTTTCTTTGCTCACTAGTATGAAGCTTTTCATGGGTTTTATTTGATTGCAGCAACCTCTATTTTGCACACAGTTGTGCACCGTTCATGTAGTTGATTAGAGAATTTATTTAGAATTTTCAATTTTAGAATGGAAGTAGAGTCTAGGGGCCTAAATTTTTCTGAAATTGAAGAATGAGACACAAGAGTCCATAAATTTGTCAAGTTTCAGTTACAAAATCTATTCATTAAACAAAGCCCTTGTCTAGAGCAATCCTGCTTTTTTCACTCATCTAATTTTCACCAACATATTTGGTATCAGCCAAACTGGTTAGCTAGTGAAGTACCTAAAAATTGACATTCTAGACACACATTCAATACGAATTATATCAAACAGATGAAATACTGTCACACAAATAATAGTAATAGACCATCAGTGTAACAATCATGACAACAATAACAATCTTAACCCAAATTGCAGAATGGATATTTCATAGGTAATAACAGAAAGGCTGATGGCAAAATCAATTCTCTACACCCAATTACTTCCAAGTAGCAAAAAAATTCTCCCATTTCTTCTTGATCAAACCAAATTAAACCAGCCTACAATCGAAATCTCATCTACAAAGGGCGTTAAAAGGGTCAAATATGCACAACCTTAACCCTAAATGGCAAAAACTTCCTTAACCCTACATTGCAAAATGGGAACCCAACCCTGACTTGTAAATACATTGATACTAATTTGAGGGTTTGCGGTGAAACCAGATGTAGGCAAGAGAAAGAAAGATGAGAGCCCACATGAAGAAACTGAAGCGGCGTAAAGCACGAAGGCGAGCTTCAAGTTCCGCCATTCGAGCTTCGATCCTAGCAAGTCGAGCTGCTAATCTCACAATCTGAGCTCCGATTGCTTCGTCTTCCTCCCTGTTGTAGTTTCTCACTGGGTAGTCATCCTCGCTTCTGTAATGGCACATCTTTTTCTCTGGGTCTCCGACTCGATTGCGGGCAAGAAAACCCTAGATTTTGAGGATTGAAACCCTAGATTTTGGGTTGAAAGCTGATCTGGCAAGAACGATTAAATGGGAGAAATACAGAGGATGTTTGCGCTGCACAGAAGATTTGGGATTGAAACCCTAAAACGAGAGCAACTCGAGAGAGGCAGGTGAATCCAGGGCGGGAAGAATGATGGAATTGTGTCATTAAACCCCTCGTCAACCACCCATTCCGCATCGCATTAAAGGATTTCTCATCATGTTTTAAGTGTAAGCGAAGATTTTTTGTTTTTTGTTTTTGTTTTTTTTTTTGGGGGGGGGGGGGGGCGTTTGAGGTGTAGTGTGTAGGCCACGTCCAAAACTAAATTAAGATTACCCATGATTGGATCGGGTGTCAATGGTTTCATATATGGTTTACTCTACCAAGGATGCAGTTGTTTTATTGGTATCAACTGCTTCCTTCCTTCATTTTTTCTTGAGTTCAAGTCTAGGGGGAGTTTTTATTTATCAATTTTTTAGATCGCAAGTGAGTGATGGTGTTGGGCCTTAGATCTTTTCGGCAGGTTTTCTCTTCACCTAGGGCCAAATGTCCAACTGAATCTTTTCGGAGATGCGAGACCCAGAAGGTGATCTACCTCCCCCCCCCCACATATATATATACACACACACACATACACATATGCATATACATACATAAATATATATATATATATATATATATATATATATATATATATATATATATACAAGTATATATATATATATATATATACACACACACACACACACACACACATATATATACATATATATATATATACACACACACACACACACACACACAAACGCGCGCGCGCGCACACACATACACACAACATATATATATATAATGTGTGTGTGTGTGTGTGTGTGTGTGTGTGTATACATATACATACAACATATATATGCATTACATACATATACATTATACATATATATAACATATATATAGTATATATGCATATATGTATATATATCATATATGTATATATATATGTGTATACATATATATACACACACACACACACACATATATATATATATATATGTATGTATATGTATATATATATATATATATATATATATATATATATATATATACTATATATATATATATATATGTATATATATATATATATATATATATATATATATATATGTATATATATGTATATATATATATATATGTATATATATATATAGTCACACACACACACCCACTTGATTTATAGTTAGACCTACCAAATGGGTCATTCGATTTGGGTGTGGGTGTGGGTTGGATTAAGTTTGGATCAGATCATGTTTTGAGTTAAGTGACATTTAAGATCGGTTTGGTTTGGATTATGTGAGCTTCAGTTTAGGTCGACTTTGAGTCAGCTGATTTTTGATTCATTATGCTTGTCGTGCGAAAGTAAGCAATTTTGTAGAAAATTTCGGGTCGAGTATGTTCGGTTCGGGTCCACTTTCGGGTGAGCTTGTTTTAGATGTCGGGTCAGGTATGGGTTTGGGTTGTTCGGTTTGAGTTTCAAGTCTCAAGTCAGTTTTATCAGGTCTATTTATAGGGTTTCATAAGTTTAAAAAGATTATGTATATGTAACATAAATGTTTTTTGTTTTTTTTTTGGTCGATTAGGATGCATGCTTACTATGGACCAACACTTGTACTATTCTAAAAAACGAAAAATATTATCATGGAATTTTATTGGCCATTTGGGATTATTCCCAATCATGAAAGGATGGTGGATGCTCCCATGAGGAGATGTGAAAGGATTAACCTCCCAAATATAGGAGAGGCAGGGGATGTCTAAATAAGGGCTTGAATGAGGTGGTTAGATAGGACGTAAAATTTCTTGAGTTGATGGAGGACATGACCCAGGATAAAAGTTTGTGACAGGATAGGATTAAGGTACTTGATTATGGTTAGTTGGATTCTTGGATGCGCTTTGCTGTTGTAGGGTAGGATTTGTTGTTGTATGGATATTTTCTTGTTTCAAGTATGGTGTTATTTGTATGCTACAAGTACCCTCATCTTGTAAGAGTATTTAACATAGCTATGATTTTTAATGTGTAATACTTTCCTTTGTAATATGTTGTCTTATGTTTTTATACAGTAATTTCCACCCGTTTTAGCTTTTTATAGTTTACTCCCTATTGTTTATCTTTACTTCCAACTTTGATGTATTTTTTCAAAATCTTTTTATACGGATCTCTCAGAATCAACATCTCTACAGGTAGAGATGTCTATAAATGTAAGGTTGCTTACATTTGGATCTCCTCAGACCCTACAAAAGTACAACCCACATTAAGAGGTGGTGGTGTTTTACTAATCATGAGGTTAGTTGTAGAGCAATTACTAATAGAGGATCCTAATCTCTCAAATGTTTTTGCACATGATCCTCAGCCCCTTTTTTGAAAAGTGATGAAAATCCATTGAAGTTGTTAAATTGGTTAAAGACAATATTAATTGACCATCACTTCCAACAAACAATGCGATGAATTCAAAAAATCTAAAAATCATAACCTAAACTAATTTTCTAATAGTTTATAAATATTTTTTTTAACATTTAGGATTTGATTAAATTTAAGTGAAAAAAAAAGAAGGTTAAAGCATGCCTTGTTTAATCAATTTCAACAACTTCTATAGAGCAAAGGGAGTATTTTAGGTTCACCAAATTGTCAAATATTGTATGGGTTAAATACAATATAATATGTTGTACTACACTGTGTGTCAAATTAGGGCATTTTTGATGTCCCTTAATGCAATAACATTTATCGTTAGTTTGTTTTATATTTTATAAAAGTGGCCCTTTTAGTAAGGCCTGTTGATAAGCCTCAAGTGTTGGACATACACCTTCCTTGCATGTTGGAATTGTGACATTGGTGGAGGATGCTTTTAGATATCCAAATGAGCTAAGAATAGGTTACAAGATCAAGTGTATGAGGGAATACAGAGGCCTAGTAAACAAAAAAGTGTGAGATGAGGTTGTTGATTTCTTGGGTTGTGACTTTTTTTTGTGGTTTCAAGGTAATACATTGGCTAAAGTAACAAATTATATAAAAAAGATGCTTACCCAGCTAAATCACAAATGGAACTACATGTGAGAATGGTGTCAACAACATAGCTATATTACAACAAAAAAGGACTAGTATTCTACGCCTCATTACAAACCATTCACCTTTTAATGATTGCCTTGTAGCTGTCAAACACAAAGCATTGGACTTTTTCTTTCCATAACACACTTCTTCAGCATTAACGACATTTTGTCGAGCATGGTGGCAAGCTTCATGTACCCAACGCTTGAGTCTTTTACCATGCATGTAGTTCTCCATGGACCAAGCCAAAGGATTAGCGTAAGAAATTGCAGCTTCAACCTATCTCCTATTGTGGCTGGCTTGCCTATTAGCTTTGCTACTTTTTCCTTTTATTTTGAGTGAACAATCTTCCTGCAATGATTTCTCCTCAATATCTGATAGTTTTGTGGCTGGGAAGAGAATGCAAATTACTAGGACAATTTAAATATTCTCCTTAGATACTTGATTTTGTCATACTAACATCAATCATAGCGTATTCCTCTTTAGAACCCACAGTATGGTTAGCTGTATGCAAAGACTTGCTTTTTTGAAGTTGGTATGTCCTTGTGCCAAACATGAGGACATTGAGCATTTATCGAAGTACTCAACCTTCGTTTTTTGAACCTTTTGATAAGACGAGTGGGACAAATGAAGATATCATCAAGTGCACATCCCCTTTGATTTGCTTGAGAGTTGGTTGTAGAATTTTCGTTTCCCATTAAAGGGGATGCCAGATATGTTAGAGGGCTGTTGCTAACAACACTTTCCATGCTTGTCATAACAATTAAAATTGACATGGAACTCAAACTACATCGATCATGATCCATTTTGGAACAATTTGCTATACAGATTTCTCTACTTAGCTCGACACTCAACTCCAAGCTAGACCTTTTACTGGACACTGGGTAGTCAGCAGACGCATGGAGAGGACCTTGAATGATGAAACTTATGGACTTTACCTCCGCCTCAATATGTTGGTGAGCCTCACTTCCTTGTATATAACTCTAGTCGTTCTCCTCCTTGCTTTCTTGATTGCCTAATGAGTTACACTCATAGGGTTTGCAACAACGATGTTGATCTCAAGTTCCATACCTAAACTCTGCTTCTAAATCGAACCACCCTTCTGCATTGGGAGCATCTCCTTGTTTGCCATCTCTAATGCTGGTTTGTAACTTTTGCAAGTTCTTTCACAATCTTTGGGTCATTTGGTTCAATCCAAGGAGCTAACTTGTCCAATATTACCGAAACTAGCCTACTTTGGCTCTCTTGAATAATATTTTTGTGTTTTTAGCTTCAAATTCAAGAACCAGGTAATTTATTTATAATTGACTCAAATTGGCCTTGCTTGAAATTAACGGCAGCCAACTTAAGGTTAAGTGTAATAGCAAACTGTCTAAAAAAGGCGCCATCGGCATATGAAGAATGCAACTGAACAAACAAGTTTAATGCCATATAAATTGCACGTGGAGGCACTAAAGAAATCCCTATTTTAAAAACATCTATTCACATCATCTTTCAAAAACCAGCCTTTTGAAGGATTTTGTGAAGGCCCTCCATTTCAATAACAACTTCAGCAATTTCATCAAACTCATGATCCTCCAGATGAGCATCATAAGTGCAGATTGGAGGGGATTATCTATACTCCAATCTAGTAACAACTCCATGATTAAAAACCCAAATAAATTATGGAAGGGGTTTAATAATAGTCAACGAAAAACTGAGCACAAATACTACAAAAGACCGAGCTCCAAAGTTCCCAAACTAACAACTCAAACCGAAGCTCTATCTTTAATGGATATTGGGACAAGTCCAGAAAATTTCAATCCAACAAAATAGAGTTAAGAGATAGGAACAAACAAACCTAGATTTTTAAAGGAATGAAATCGGTCGTTGGATCTAGACAACTCTTGCATGTGCTCCAATTGCTACGATTCTTGACTTCAGTAATTTGAGCAAAACCCTAATTCTATTGCGGATAAGAAAAATCAGAAATATTGGGAGCAAATGGAGTCAATGTTCAGAAGGGTGCGACCGATGATGGCCCTCAAATTGATCACCACCGGTGACCTATAGTTGCAGAAGGTGGGATCCTTAGTAAAGCGATATGTTTGTTAGTCAGTGCTCTCTTCGTTTCCCTTTTATGGGCTATGATTAGTGGGCAACATGTTTGATTCTCCATCCCAATATGATGGATATTGGCTTTTAGGCACCATATAAACTCAAGGAAAAGCAATGTGGTGTCTACAATGTATATGGAATTGTAAATCAAATGAAATTAAATTGAAATTTTATGATCTATTTTGGTACCAAATAAAGCTATTCTATTTGATTTCAAAATTTTAAAAGCATGTTAATTTTTATGCCATTTAACTACAGTTATGCATGTCAGAACAACCACCTGTTTATCGAGTTTGTCTTAGATAAGTGTTGCATAAAGACAATAATAAGCTAGTGCACAATGTATATTTGTGTTGCAAATTGGTAAGTGTGCATTATTTCTATAAGGAAGTAGCATAATATTTAACCATTTAATTATTAAACTATTAAAATTATCTAAGCACACTGATCCTACTAGTTAAAAAATGAAAAACTAAGAGAAAATCTAGAATTTGTTGATTAACTAAACGAAAGACCATGAATAAAGATAGACTGATTAAAATTAAAGCTCAAGCTAGCATTGAAGAGAATGGAGATGCTAAACATAGACAAAATAAATTAAGTAAACTAATTTAATAACACTAATTAATTGTGGGTATAGTTATTTTAACTAGTATAGTCTCTGTGAGTTGTTACTAGATTTAGGTTTGAATTTCACCTACATCGACCTTTGCATATTCTTTGCACATTAAAAAAAATGACAAGCTACTAATTATCCTAGCTTAGGGCATGTTAGTTTTCAGTATGTTGAACCTGTTACCTACTCAAATCTACTTCAATCTACTCATGCCTTCTCTTATGTGCTCTAACATGCTCTAACCCCCATCCAAAAATTCTTGTAATCTACTCCAACATGGTGTTATTAGCTCCAACCCACTAATCACTTATCCAAAATGTTGAAAACAAATAGACCATCAACCAAATGCACCCTCATTTAAATTGCTAGTCCTTTCTCTACCTTCTTGCTTTCTTACATTCATAAATTCATGTTATGTACAAAGCAAAGTGTATGCATAAATTTCAAGCCTTTTTAAATTAGATAAAAAATTGATAAACAAATTTAATTTTGTTTTTATAGAGAACATAAGTAAAATCTCTATATAAATATTGCAAAAACAAGTTTAGTAAATCCTTTGATTCGATCACCTAGAATCATCTTTAATGAAGTTGATCTTAATAGAGGGTCCAAGAGACATAATCTTAAGATAAGAGTTTGATCTTTGAGAGTAGACAACATATAGTTAAAGTGCTTGTTGTCTTCTTCTAAAGAGAATTCTTGAGTATTTATAAGTTCTTTAGAACGTAAACTCCTAAATGAGAGAGGCGACTCTTTATTTATAGAGAGATTGGAGTTTGGGTTTTTCTTCTAATCATTGACATCTTAAAAAAGGAAAGTCATTTATTTTCTGCATGAACAATTTGTTCACGAGTCCACTGAGATTTGGGTAAATATTTATCCGATCAAATAATTTTGAATCAATATTTTTAGGCCAATCAAGGTTTGGGTTGTTATTATGCAGACCAAATTCGTCCAAAGACTTGGATAAATGGACGGGAAATTGATGTGGGCCAGATCTGTGATGTAAATGCCCTCAACTTATTTCTGTTCCCTGCAAAAACGTGAGCGGGGTGCAATTGTATTGCAAAAAAGGAAAAAATCCATTATTTCTCTAGAAACATCCCACTTGTCCCCTAAATAAGCACTGTTTGCATTTGCTTCACATCCATTACAACGTTCTCTCTCTTTAATCCATCCGCTTGACTTTCTCTCTCTTCAAAACCCTGGCCACCCTCTTTGAACCAGAGGCTTACATCAATTAGCTATGAAGAATCTTCTCTGCAAAGGTGAATTTGTTATTGAAAAACGAGTTTAAAGGCCCTCGGAATACCAACAACATCAAATATAGTGAAGCACAAAGGAAAAGGGAAAGCTCCACTTGAAAACGTATCATGTTTACTTGAATTTCTTAATTTGTTTTGGTGAAAATGGGACATCTCTTGCTGAAGGGAATTTCTTAATTTGGTATGATTGAGCTAAATTTGAACAAAATAGTAGCAGAATGGGCTTAATTCAGCTAAATGAAGCTAAAATTAAATAATATAGTTATTGAATAAGTAAATTTAAAAAGAATTAGGGTTTTGTATTAGGTAAGTATTTTTTTTAATTAACATTTACCTTAAAAATATCAACCTTGTAGAAACGATGGCTATTAAATGGAATTTGGTGTCATATGTTTTAATTAGTTTTGTTTTTTATTAGTTGTTTATGTTAAATTGAAAACTTGAGATTGGAGTTAGGGATTTTCTATGATGTAGGAGTATTTAAGAGTTTGGGTTAGTTGTTTGCTTTCTAGATTGAAAGTCAACTTGTTTGCTTTGTGGATTGAAGGGAAGGGTTTAGTCTATTCTGTATGAAGGCCATGGGGCTAACATACCAAATGTGGATATAAAAGAGTATCAGATGCTCGATCTCCCAAGCGATGCAAAGGCTCAACTTTTAAACGAAGGGTATGAACTATTTGAATTTTTTGGGTCTATGTTTGATTGTGTTCGTGATAGTGAAGGAAGCTTCTCTTAATGCATGATGCTAATTGGTTGCATTTGACCAGTCTATGGAGCTATCCCAAACGATTTATTCCAATATACATGCTAGGCCCCACTGCCCTTTCTAAACAAGACACTATTAGTGAGTTAGAAGCAGTTCACGGAAGGCAAAGTCAAATTGGGGTAGAGATAGAAGACCGTCAAATTCTTAAAGGTCCTCTTGAAAATGCTCATGCCTTGAATGACCATGCAAGCCAAACAATGGGCTAATAGTTTGATATGTACCCCACATAAGCAACCTAAATCTCTAACAAAGCCTAGAAGAAGTCCAAAATCTACTCCTGTTGGCCCATCTTCTACTATTCCAAAGTCTTCAGGTCCACAACCTTTCAAAATTAGACAACCATTGAACTTTGAAATTGTCTTTGAATCATTAAATTCAATTCTGAATGTAGATTTGTCTACATTCTCAAATTCTAAACCAGTCGCCTCATCATGTCAGCCTAGTGATACTTATGAACCTGCTAGGTCTTCCTCCACTAAATCTAAGTAAGAAAATTCTTATTCACAATGAGTTGATATTTCTAAATACACAAAAGCTATTATCCCTTCCTAATTTCAAAGTAAAAAAGATGCCTCTTAATCGACTGCCTCTGCCTCATATCTCAAGGCAAAAAAGTTGTCTCTCAACCAACTACCTTGGCTCCCCATCTCAGAGTAAAAAAATCTCTATCTAAACTCAAAAAAGGGAAAGAAAAAATCTCTATCTAAACTCAAAAAATGATCGTCCTCTCAACCTAAAGCAAGATCTAAACACTCTTAAGAAGAAATTTAATTGGATTATGTAAATTTTAGGTTAGGAGAGCTATAGTCATATATTTTGAGGGGGTTGAGTTAACCAACTACCCGTGTTGAATATGAAGTAGGAGATGTTGGTGACAATGAGGATGATATTCTTAGCACTAAAGGATGAATATGGATTTAGTGAGGATGAGGTTGTTAACAATTTCTCATTAGATGATAAGGTCCTTAGACACATTGACACAGTTGATGTTATGACAATGGTAATCCTAGTTTTAACTTATTGAATAAGATCTACCAAAATGGTAACATATGGGTAAGGAATCTAGATGGTTTTATATCAATTGGTGTTGGGGATAAGTTCAGGTGATCAGAGAATATGCTATTTAGGAGGGGTATTGTTTGCAGAGGATAAAAAATGAGAAGTGCAGGCACATAACAAGGTGTAAAGTGGTTGACTGTGATTGCAAAGTTAATTGCAAGAGATTGCTTGATGGTGTTACTTGGTAGGTGAAGTCTTTGAAGGGGAAGCATTCACGCCGTAACTTGTAGTACAACAGGATGGCTTCTTGTTCTTAAGTAGCTAATGAATTACTTGTGGTTTTCAAAGAAAATTCTATTATGAACCAATGCAAAAATGTATCATGGAGAGACATGGGATTGCAGTTCTTGCACATGTTTATCAAAGAGCCAAAAAGAACCTCAAAGAATGGGAGGAGGTGAAGCATGCAGAACATTATGCAAGGCTTCCTGAGTGCATTGAAGTTATTCTACTAGGAACAATAGCTTCATGTACTACAAAAGGACTTGAAAATGTACCTACCTTCAAGAGACTATTTATATCATTTGAGACCATGATGGCTGGTTTCAAAAGGGGATGTAGGCCCTTAATTGATGGCTGCTACCTTTAAGAGCCTTACACATAGGTGTTGTTGACTTTCATAGGTTTGGATGCAAACAATGGGTATTTTCTATTAGCCTATGCAGTTATGGCACAAGAAGATTTTAATAATTGGGCCTACCTTTTCAGGACATTAAGACTATGCCTTGATGGAGTTGATTTGTCCAAGCTAACTCTTATCTTAGACTGACATAAGGTAATCTCTTACCCTTCTTATTATTTCTACTTAACCCATTGACATTTTATTACCTAACTAATTTATGCAATGTTTAATAGGTTTACTTAAGTAAATGATGAAGATGTTATTTGAATGCAAGAGAAGGATCTGTGATGTGCATTATTATAGGAATTTTAATAAAGATTACCCAGGTAACATCTCAGGAACCTTCTTTGATCTCATCTATTGTTGGTCCTATTTTGCTTTCATTTAATTCATCTAATCTATTATATATTGCTGGTCATGTTTTACAAATGCAAAATTGCACTTTGGATATCTTGTAATGCTTACACAAAGCATGTGCATAAGCAAACAACGGATGCCATTAAAAGGGAGAGCAAAAAGGCTTATGAATGGGTTGTAAATGAACTTATTCAACATTGGACTAGGTTCATTTTTGACCTAGAAGTGAAATGCCTAGACAACACTACAAATTTTATAGAGAATTTTATTGGAAAAATTAAGAAGTATGGGTATAAGCCCATCTTCGCAATGTTGGAGGCAGCTAAGACGAAGTTTATGCAAACCATTGCAAACAAAGCCGATATAGCCACACAGTGGAAGGGTTAACTGATACTCTAAAACTACTTCTTGTGAAGTTTGACAAAGAAAATGGCTTGTAGCCTAACCACAGTTGGTAATGGGGTCTTTAAAGTAATTGAAGAGGCTGCCCAATTGACAATTGATATCAACAAACATCATTATGACCATATGGTATAGGCTATGTCTGGGATACCTTACAAACATGCTACAAGGTGCATCCTCAGTAAGAGACTTGAACTTGAATCATATGTAAATGAGGTAAACATTATAGAAAGATATAGACAGACATATGATGTGTGTATAAGACCTATTCTTAACCCTATTTTTTAGGGAGACAAAGGCTGCCCTAAGATAGGACCTCTAATTGGAATCAAAAGAGATAGACCTCAAACTAAAAAGATGAGGAATACCACATAGGATAGGAAGGACTTCACTAAAAGTAGCACTCTAAAGTGTAGCTACTACAAGCAGTTTGGCTATAATAAAAGGAGTCATATGGAGCAGGGTATCCTTCAGAATTTAAAAGGTAAGATAACCTAAGCTATAATGAGAAAATAGGGAAAGGAGGGTTGGTAGGCCTAGAAAATAAGGCCTCGCATTAAAGAAATCAAAGACAATAGAGCAACTTTCTTCCTCAAAACTAGCAGGTCAAAGTTCAACCTTAAAGAAACAAAGACAAATAAAGAAAGCTTATTAAGGTACGGAATGTTTCCGAGCAAAGGTGATGGGACTTTTCTTCTTGGTGATACTAGCCATTGTTACTAATAGGTGACACTCTAAACTGTTCCATTGTAGCTGATGATTGAAAATATTGTCGTCATCCTGCACTTTATGAGTGCTGCATCCTCTGTTAACTATATGATTACGGGTCTTCCATTTTAAGAACTATTGTCAGCTATCACATATGTTATATTAACTTGAATGCTGGTGTGTGTTTGAGATGTTTGTTGATGGCAATTAAAACAATGTTAGTGATCTATTTTGTAAATTGAACAATGATATTGGATGAAAGATGTATGAGGAACCCAATTGCTGCTAATAGGCGAAAGGATGTATCAACATAATTAATGTTTGTTTTTTATTTATGATGATTTTCGCAAACACTATGCTATATTTTATGCAACATGAATGTATGAGTTATTCCTTTTGAATAAAGGCGTATGAAATTTCAAGGTGATCTTTCATTACGATTCACATTTTAGGTGTCAATTACAACTAATAGAGACAAATAACTTAATACAAAGTCAAGCTATGATAAATTTTTCCTTGTGTACTTTTCATTTCATAACAATCATTACCACTACTACAAGCAACACTAAAATCAATACCATTCATGTCTTCAATAACACTTTTGATCTCTTTTAGTTGCTCTAACATTGAGTTGTGGACTTCATGTTCATCTGTTAATGTATCTCATTCTTCAACCAGTATTGCCCATGTTATGAATTTACCATATTGAGAGCATTTATGAAATATTATCCTAGGATTATCATAGAATCTTGATAATTTTATATCTCCAATTCTTTCACAACTTGGGTAATCGACATCCATCTTGTAATGAATACAACCTCCTCTCGATTATCTACAACTAGATAAGCTGTATATTTTTCTCGTACTTTGACTCTTGCTATTGAATTTATTACACACACACACACACACACACACACACATATATAATGTTAAATAAATTAATCTAAATTTCATAATAGGAATTTAAAAAATTACCAATAATGTACCTAACTAATAAATTATCGCTATTAAAAAATTAATTAACTCTCATTCTCAAATAACTTACTACTAGAAAACACTTGTAAATTCCATATGGGTACCCAAAAATTATCAATCAGTAATAGACAATATATTATTACTACAAAAATAAAAATCAACCTGGCTAAAGAGCAAACATTAAAAAATGGATCCGTAAGTGGGGTTATGGTGAAGAAGAGAGACATGAGAGATAGAGCTATAAATTATGATGTGAAATAATAGTCAAAATAACTAAAAAGCAAAAGTAAAAAATGAATCACCAACCTTTGATTCCAAGAAGGGCCATGGGAAGGGGAAAGAGAGAGAAAAAGTTAGGATGATGACAAGTAGTTAGAAGGAGCCTTGAAGGAATTAAATAAAAAGAAATAAGTCTCACCTTTTGAAAAGCACAAGTTTTCAAATTTGTTAAAATGTTCAAATGAGTCGGCAACTTTGACAGTTTAAGCTGAGGGCATTTATGTTATAAATGTGGGTCACGTAAGTTTTTCACCCATTTAACCAAATTTTTGGCTAGATGTGCTCTGTATGAATAACAACTTAGACCTTGATGCATGAAAAAATATTTATACAAGACTATTGGACAGGATATTATAATTATCCAAATCTTAATAGATCCACGAGCAAACTTTTCTTTTCTACATCATTTATGACACCTGATGCTTTCTAATTAGCTGTAGTTTTTTTCATTAAATATTTTCATTTGATGGACTGTCATAATTGATTTGACAGTGATAGGTCATGATTAACCAAAATAGAAGTATTTAATTTTCCACGTGGCAAGTATTGGTTGGTTAAAAAATTTTGCATTTTGTTGATGACCCTTGAAAGTTGGCTACACCCATGACTTTAGAGTATTTCATGCTATTGGATCTTGAAACTTGAATACTAATATAATCACTTATGTGATTAAGCGATTGTAGCACCCATGTCAATCTCCTTGATTTGATAGAGTTTTAATAAGGATTATCAATCGATTCGATTTTTGATATACATATTTTCAATGAATTTGACTTAACTGATAGTCAAGCAATTTCTTTTTCTTTTTTTTGAAATTATATCTTGACTTATTAAGCACCTATAAGGACCATGAAATTTAGTTATAGTTAATTACATGCGATAGATTAATGTAGTCAGTTTATTCATTAAATTTCATAATTTTGTGACATATTATTTTGGATAAAATGCTTGTTCATAATTATTTGTGATTTGGTTGGATGTTTTAATTTTGAAGGTTATATTTTATGTTATTGCTCAATTTAACTCAATGCTAGTCAAATATTAGTTGAGTTAGGTCAAACTCCAATTCTTTTTAGTTTCTAACTCAATTATTGAGTCAAAAGAGGATTAAAAAAAAGATTTTTTATGTTCATAGGGACTTCCCATACTAGCAGAGAGAGAGAGAAATTGGAGGGGGGGTTAGTCAGCAGCACACAAAAGCAAGGGGCTTTTACTTACATAACACAACACAACACAACGCACACACAACACGCAACAAGAGAGAAAGAGAGAAAGAATAAAGGGAGAGGAAGGAGAGGAGGAAGAAGAAGGGGAGCTAGGGTTTGGGAGGTAAGAGGAGAATTCAACCATCTTATTAGCTTACAGGTTTCACTACTAAGGCTAGGGCTGTAAAAGTCTGACCCGACACTATAATCCGACCCCAACCGACCCGAATTTATTGAGAGAAACACGAACCCGACCTGAACTGAACCTATTTCAACCCGAAGTCGACACGATTTGATCGTTTAGTATGAAAACTTATTATTTTTCAGTTTTGAGCAAATCTAAGCTATTTTTAAGGCTGACACGAAATTGACCTATTTATTAAATGGGTCGACCCGACCCGACCTATTTTACAGCTCTAACTAAGGCCCTGTCCTTTTTGTTGGTAAACCCAATTTACCAATTCCAACCCGCTTCATGAATTTCAATAAAAAAATGCCAACTTCAATTTACTATTTTATCAAACTTCTACTCATCATATAAAAAATATACCAATTTCAGCCCGCTTCAACCAACTTCACTCATTTCCCAACCCTTATTTCCCAACGAAGGGACTAGGGCCTAAAAAAGTCATTATTCAGACAGAATCTCTGACCGATGGGGGACATCAGAGTATGGCCTGTCGGGAAGCCTTTCCAATAGAATCACACAATCCTTTGGAAGCTTTTCCGATGGAAAAATTCATCGGCCTCTGACAAATCACACTATTCGTCACAATTTCAAAATTCTAAAATTTTGGAAAAACCTATCGAAAATCTATCGATTTCCATCAAAAATTCGTTGGAAATCCGTTGGTTGCCGTTGGAGAACCATCGGTATTTTTAATTTTCTTGAAAAATATAAAAACCATAGTACCCAATTGTGCGAACATTTTGCAATGAAGCTAATACACAACAAGTTCTCATTATTGACATTAAATTTATATTAAAATTAAATCCTACTTCGTCAATAAAAAAATTGTATTCTTTAATAACAAATTAAAGTACAAAAAGTAAGAACAAATTGTCAACTTAACAAACCAACATCAACATAGCAAACTAACTGTATAAACTATTAAATTTACGAAATTACATACAAGCTAATTATACAAAGTATCAAATTCAATGTACATGCTTAATTCACTACAAAATTGGATACAAATTACACACATGGAAACCTTCTTAATGAGTCGACAACAAATGATACTAGGAGGTGACAACGAGGGGATGGCAGCAAGCGGCGATGGGGCCGATGGCTAGAGATGGAAGTTACACCCGAACCCGAAAAACCCGCTCCGAACCCGCCTTATTTATAGCGGATATGGGTACGAAAACTTATTAAAAGATGGGTATGGGGCGGGTATGGGTATTGCATTTGAAAATGGGTATGGGTATGGGTATGGATTCTTAAAACCCGTACCCGATTGTGTACCCGATTTGCTCATAAAAGGCGACCAAAATACGGTAAAATTCAAAAATAAATGTTTGACATGAAACTCTAAGTGTATAGTGTTTATTTATGTAGAAATGATAAATTAAATTTCTTTACATTTTTAACTTTCGTGAGTTTATCCGACATGAATTTTAGTAGCGTCGCTTAAAATTACTAATCAAATATACCGTGTATGCAAATATGGGTTGAACATGGGTGACACTTTGCGCACTCTATATATACGCGAATAAAATCCCTAAATCCGAAAAACCCGATGGGTATGCGTATGGGTACAATCTTCCAAAAACCGATGGATATGGGTATGACTTTTGAAAATGGGTATGGGTGCGGGTATAGCTCAACCCGCCCCGAACCCGCCCCATGCACGTCCCTACCGATGGCAACCATTGGTAATAAGTTGCTCTCTCTCTGTCTCTCTCTTTCTCTCTCTATTTTGTAAGTAAGCAATGAAAGAAGTTTGAAGCGAGATTTATAGGAGAAATTCCGATGGAACATTTCTGAATAAAAATAATTTTTTCCCAATTGAATTGCGACAGATTTTTCCATTGGAATGTTAAAAAAAAAAAAATGAATTTTCCCTCCGTTCAACTTGAGGTCAAAAAACCTTTTTCAAAATTTTTTTCAATATTCTTCAACGGAAACTCCATCAAAATTTTCGTCTGAACATTTATCGGAATTCCAGTGAATCTGTCATAATGGTTGGAATTCTGTATGAGATTCTAACAGACTTATTTGCAGCCGAAATATTATGTGAGAATAAAGCTAATTTTAGTAGTGTTTGCTTTTTTCAACCAAAATTCTCAAGTGAGTAACTCTCTCTCTAAGCTATAATATTTTGCAACTAAAATGATTGTTGGGTTTATGCAGATTGTATGTGATTATGAGTAGTATCTAGGATTTATTTAGTGGAATCATCTATTTCAAGTAAAAGGATGACATAATGTTGATAGTAAGGGTTTTGATACAAAATAAGGAATTGATAGATGTGGTGGTGTTTGGATGGAATTCAAGGCTAAGTAAGTGGATTTATAATTTTCTTGAACAACCATGAAAATTAATATGGCCAAATTATTGGAATTATGTGAATAAAGTTGGGACCACAATTTTGGTGATTTATGGGTTAATGCATGTGGAAATTTGATTGAGGTAATAGGGAGTTAATTTAGAGGGAAAAAAAGGCAAAGAAAGGAGCAACTTTCATGAGGAAGAAATAATAATAAAAAAGGAAGAGTTTTGATGTTGGACATTGAAAAATATTCTTATGATAATGGGTATTGGAAAAGTCTTGGACATGGGTCCTAGGTCAAGTATCTTTAAGTTAAAGAGTTGCTTTATTTGTAGAGTGACTAATGAACATGTGGTAAAGTAGTGGGGATCAAGTTAGTGATTTATGTTTGAGAATTTTTAAGAGCTCTTTTATTTATGTCGAGCAATGGCTAGCTTCTTAATGCTCATATGACCTTTTATGGTGTTCTTGTCAAATTTAAGAAGCTTTACCGAATAATGAATTATTGTCTCGTCAATGAATTGCGAAGCTTGTTTACAAGATCAAGATGGTGCTAAGCACTCAATATTTGTGAATTATTATTATAAAGTGTCTTATCCCAAAACCCATGTTTGGTGTTTTATGAAAGTATGTTCATGTTACCTTTACAATTACGTTACAAGGATGGTTATCAAGTTTTGAAATTTTTACAATTTTTAAACAAAGTTAGCTAAAAGACTAGAATTTCAAAAGAATGTTTTCGTGTGAAAGTTATGTATTTCATTAAGTTGTTGTTCATAGGGAAATACTTTGTTCTTGTGAATGATTTGAAGGTTTTGCAATAAGTCAGGTTCCAAAGAAGAGTTTAACCTAGGTGCTCCCAACTAGGGGGTTCCCAATGCATTTTGGGTCTTCATAAATTAACATGTGCATTTCAGGTTAACGAGGGTAAAATACATCATGGACTTTAGTATGTCTTGGGATGATAAGTATCTAGTGGGTATGCGTTTTACCCATTTTGAGAAGGAACTAAAGACTAGCAATTAACAAATGCCCAAAGGATTTTTGATCCAAATAAGTGAAGTGTTGTGATTTTCTAAGGGTTTTAAACTCAAAAGGTGTTTCAGAAGGAATTTCAACTCTGTTCGACTGAAAACGAAAATGTATTCTCTACCTCTTTGCATGTTTCTTGCATATAGGTGAGTGAAAATTATTTAAATTGTGCAATTGAGTCACTTTGATAAGGTTTTCAATTAGAATCCAATAAAAGAAGAGTTTGAGTTTCATTTTGCTGAAGTATGAAAAAGCAATTTCTTAACTCTATTTGTGCACCGTTATTATGCTATTAATAAATGCGTGCTACTATGTAATGTATGATATGCAAAAAATTTTGGGTTTTAAAGTTGATAGTTATTCACTGAGCATGTAGTTTACTTGTCCCTCTTTTCCCCCTTTCCCAAGTTCAAAGTAAGTTTCGTCTTCATGGAAGGAGAGTTCTTTTGGTTGTTAATTTACGTCAGGGATGTTGATTTCCTTGCATAATTTGTAAATGCTTCTCTTGTAATTTAGTCATTGTACAGATGTATCTTCTGGACTTGTAATATTATAATACATTGTTAGCATGGCTCTCTTGACCCTCGTAGGGTCAATGCCACCTAGCCATTCCCGATGATGCTATAGAAATTCCTTAGGTGTGATACAACTTGGCCTAATACCCGGGTATGTGACCATAAAGGCTTTGTTTTCTTTTGTTAATCTTGTCAAATAGGAAAAATTTTCTTTCAGTCCATTGAGTTTTGATATAATAATTTCTGTGAGTTACTTTTGTAGATAAATATTCTGGTGACTACGTAGGCTTGGGTAGTTGTTTTTCAAGGTACAACTATTTGGGTTATATTATTTTTCGGAGACAAATATTTATTTATCTAACCCAAAACTTTCTAAAATTACAAATTGGCCCTAAAATGGGGTACTAATTCTGATTTTGTTAGTTTTTAGGGTTTTTGAGGAAATATGATTATCTTTAATGTTTTTGCTTGTTATAATGACTTTAATTGTTACTAGTTACCACAATCTAATGCTTATATTATAAATATTATATTTTCCATGATTAGAGGCTCATCATGCACAGCAAAATAACTAAAGCTTAATTAGAGAATTTTGACCATTACCTAAACTTAATCGGCATTGGGCCCTAATATTTCTCTAACTTTCAGTTTACATAAGTTGCTAATCTCAATCACACATTCCTTAGATCAGGCACAACACACATCTATTTTGTTTCCTATCTCAGATTGTAATCACTAATCAAGTTTTTGTACTTTTAAGAATAAGGGGACTTTTATCAATAAATTACAATATTTAAGAAATAAGATCTGATTGTATAAAGTTTCCCATTAGGAAACTTCTTTTATTGAAAACTTGAAAATGGAAAAATTACAACGAAAATTTTTGAAATGAGAATTAAATTGCTAAAATCATCAGAGATACTTGCTCATAGAGAAATAGAGGTACCCAACTTCTCTTTTGCTCAAGTATGCTCAAATGACCATGTCATTTCTCAGCATTGAATCTTTTCTTTTATAGAGGAGATGAACTTCATAGGATGTCCTAATGGTTACAGCACATATACTAATATTTTCACATGACCACAGTTGTTCTCTCATAGCTACAGCTGCATAGGAAAAATTGGTTGTACGTCCTACTGGAACATACCTACGTCTCATAAAATGGATATTTCTTCTAGATGATTTACTAAACTCTTCAGGTTTCAGGATTGCGTTATTAATTAGATTGGACTCGATTTCATCCATGTTGAGTTCTTCTCCAATTTCATTGATTTTATTGTTAAATATCATTTTACCATATTTTTTTATCTAGTCTCCCCCTAATTTCTTCTAAAGGAGCAACATTAAGATCCGTCAGTTTAATCAAGTTTATCTACCAATCTTTTTCTTCTTGTAACTATATATTATTTGTCTCTTCATTATCGTTAGATAATACATTTTGTTTTTCAACTATTGTGGCCATGATTTTGTTTAATTCTTTTGGGTTTTGTTCTTTATCAAATATATTCTACAATTTCTCAAGATTATACTGCTTATACTCCATCTTCATCTTCTTTCTTCGCCTTTTCAGGTGATTTTTTACTTGATGTTTCAGTAGATTTTTCTCCTACTTCTTCTTTGATTGTTATATTATGTAAAGGAAATGAATTTTCATTTTTAAGGTTTTGTAAAGGATATTTATGCTAAAAGGACCACTAATACTCAAAGGTTTTTCACTATGTCTGATTTTGTTAATTAAAGAAAAGTGGATTACAAACAATTGCTTTTTTTATGTCCTTAACTTCAATCTTAATTTTTGTTAAATGGGCTTTTAATTCTAAAAATCAGTGATATAGTTTAGTTGTAGTGCTACTAAAGTGGTTCCTTCTAGTGAGTACACAATGTGCGAATAATTAGGGGTAAGACAAGTAGATGACGACTAAAGCATCAAACACAGTTATTTCGCTTAATTATCTATTAGTTAACTTCATAATCTTAATTGTTTTAGTTACATGGCTTTGATACCAATTGAAAGAGGGTCTCAAACAATCCTTATGAGAAGAATATCACATGCATAAAACTAAAATTTTTGAAAGTTAGGTTTTAAGGATTGGGGTCAAATATGTAAATGTAAATGGGCTTGACTCGCCATAATTTAAAAATCTAGGTTTGGTCAAGTTTGGTCCCAAAAAATATTTAGCCAAAGTTGGATGGACTTGAAAATATTTACCAGAAATTGTGAGTTAGGAAAATTATTTGCCCTAGCCTCTATAGTCCAAAAGATTATTTTTATTCTCTCAAGAGTTGCTTATTAAAAGGTGATGGGTACTTCGAGCGGGTCGCTCATAGAGAAAGTGACTTGAATATCTCTAATAATATATTTTTAGCTTAATTCCTTTTTAGTCCTTGCTTAGCGCTATTGCTTAAGCGGGACCTAATGACTTTCTTCCTTTTAAATAAAAAAATTTCTTCAGTCTTTCCTATTTTGTAATTCTTTTAAGTTCAGCCTCAATGTTCAATTTGAACTTAAGGATTCCATAATGGAGTCTTGATGATATAATATTCCTCCTAGGGAAGGAGGGGTGTCATAGCATCGAACTTAAAACTGACTTAATAGAGCAATTTAAAAATTTAGTGAAACAATCTAATAAAGGTCTATGAAATTTGATAGATTCAATTAAAAATTTTGACATTCAGGGTCATTCCCAAAATTAATGTGACATTTCTTTTCTTTTTTGATTTTTTTTGACAAAAGAATAATCTCTTGCGCACAAGATAATTTGATTCAGCTAAAAAGTTGATTGACAATAAATCAAAACTTACAAATCTTCATCAATACAATGCATGCTATAACCTTAATTTGATTACTTTTATAGACACATGCTATTTTATTGTTGCTGTTCCATATTTTACTACAGAAGTTTTGGGCACACAAGAAGAATGTACAATTCTCTAAGTGAACCATCTCCTCTCATTAAACATCAACTATGCTTCTAATCGAGAATGTACCATCAGGTCTTTTTCATGTTCGGCCTGCTAACAATATGAGATATGTTCTTAAGCTCTTCTCTTCCCCTAGCATATGTTCACTTTGGCATACCAATTGAGTTGAGAAAGTGTATTTAATCTGGGATCTTTTATCAGCCAACTTTGAGTGGGCCATTATCCCTCATTTTTTTTTCTTTTTTTCTTATGGGATACCTTCGTCAATTACTTTGAATGGATTCTAAACAACTGAATGCTGTGAATTTACCACCTATTCGGCACTTAATTGTCATTGCTTGTCACTTTCCCCTTTACATATTTATTTCATCATGTGTCACAATTGCACGAGTTCAATGGTTAAAATTCACGTAATAAAATGAAGCACCCATAATGTGTTGGTGTAAGGAATTATTTGCAATTAGGATCCCTTTAAAACTTTTGATTTCTGTTGTGATTCTCCAAGATGACTTGTGGTAATTTGCTGCAAACTCTCATTTTTTTAAATTCATTTTTTTGCCTCCACCCGCCTTTTTTTTAAAAAAAATTTGATGCATTCGTCTAGTTTTAAAGGAGAAAACTTTTGATCATAATTGGAAGGCTTGAATTCCTCCAAGTTGTTAGTTGTCATTTATCTATAAAACAAACCTCTTGCTGGTTTAGGCCCCCTTTTTTGATCCAGCGTGGCCAATGCCCTCAATTCAATCTCTCGTTTGAAGATAAGGTGATTTCACTGAATTTACTTCATGTCGTTCATATGGAAATTTATTTGCAAGAACATTTGAAATTATTAGAACCACACTCCATGAACCGACTCAAAAGTAATTTGACAATGCTCAACTTTCCTTCTGTTTTCCTTCTTTTGATTTGTCTTGTAGCTTGATCATGCTAATTTTTCAAATCAAGGGGAATACTTTTGACCTTAATTCCATTAAATTCGAATGTTCCAACTTTTGAATCACCCATCTGCAAAGGTCTATCATAAGTTGTCTTTATTATTTTTTGGCCTTTGGATGACTCAACTACAAGGATCCACCATTGATTATTTTTATTATACTTTCACTTTTGGATGGCTCGCCCCCAAGAACCTACCACATAGTGCCTTATTATTTTTTTGGCCTTTGGATGACTTGTCCGTGAGAGTCCACCATGGTCGCCTTTATTAAATTTCAATCTTTGGATGACTTCCTTGTAACGGTCAACCATGGGCTGCCTTTATTAAATTTGACCTTAGAATGCCTTACTCAGAGGTCGCTTTTATTCGACTTTTAGATGGCTTGCCTATAAGGGTCCACCTGAGGTAGCTTTTATTTTTTTTTTAAAATCTTTGGATGACTTTGCCCACAAGAGTGCACTAGTCGTCAATTTTATTACTGGAGTTTATGTCTTCCTGTTTGATTCACTTATTCACCCATTTGTCACTCACAACAACTCCCATTATGACCATGTACTTTTTTTGGGTTGTCTTCGATCATGGCTATCTTTTTGAATGAACCTTCTGACAATTGATAGTATTTATGCATACAAAAGAGTGATAAAGATGTGTAGGAGACAAGGGTGCAGATTCACAAGCCCATAACTTATTTTGCGAAATCAAATTACTCAGAAGGTCCACCAAGCCTCCCTTCTTAGTCGAAAGTAAATTTGAAGATTGGAAAAATATTTTTATTGTCAAGTCACCTAGATGCTAAGAAGAGTATCTCATTATATCAGTTGTTGTACCATAAGATAGAGGCTAAGCAAATATCATGGGTGCATCTTTCATTGCGAGAAGAGTTCTTTTAGAGACCTATATATTAGGAATGGCTGGAGGATGTTCTCATCCTTTGCAGAGATTTGTTAGTCACCAATTATTTATTCGATGCCCTATAGCCTTCAGTCTTTACTTATGGCAAGTTTCAAAACATCATTTGAGTGATATGTGAGTATTGATGTCCAGAGACAAAGCCCTTTTGCTACTAAGATGGTTCCACGCCTTCTCATCAAACCTCTTTAGTCATTATCTATGTGGCCTATGTTAGGTGTCATGATATCCAATTTGTTGTAACATTAGTACCATCTTTAAGACTATAATGTTTAATTACAGCCTTGGGTGTAAAGATTGTGCGGATAGTCTACCTTTTATTTTCTTGCACAACTAAAATGACACCAATTCGTTCCTAGTTATGCCACATGCAATTTGATATATAACTCCGCCTCCTACCTACCCATTCTATTTTAGATGCTATAGAACACTCATCTTCATCATTGATATTACCCAAAATGATGCCTGCAATCTTTTGATTATCTTATGACCCATGTTTACATATCTGGGTGCTTATGGCCCTCTAATTCGGAAATCCTTAATATAGTCATGGCTATCTTATTTTAGTCATCTCATAATGATATCTCCTCTATCCAAGACCCCTAATTTGTTGCTTATTCCTTTTTCAGAATAATGAATCATTTAGTCACCATTTTCCTCATTCTTACCCTGAGACACATTTGTCTTGAGCGTCACATTTATATCTAGTAAGCATTTGACTAGTCTAAATAAAGGACAATCAACTTCAGGGGAAAAACTGAGCCTTAGGTACATTAGGTCCTAAGAGATCATTGATAAAGCTAAACATAATGGCCTATATATTGGCCTTATCATCCCAACTTGAGCAGGCATACTATTTATCATAACAATATTCATAATCAGGAAGCATGCTTTAGGCCCCAATCATAGGGAGTGTATAAAGGTTTCCAATACTTGATGACGAGGGTCCTATGTTGGTAAAAGATTCCAGCGAAAACAACTTAACAATAATAAGATACCTCTAGTCAAGACTGTATAGGCTAACCATGCCTTATCAAAAGCCACCTACAAGACTGAGGAAGGAATAAGAGACAAATTCCTCATTTATAGTATGGTAAGTCTAGTGCTTCTTTCAAATTTTGAAAGTTATTTTAATAAGGAGATGCTATAATAACCCAAATATAATTACCTTACTGTTAACTTCAATGAACAAAGTTGAGCACCGCATTTCGATTTGACATTTAAAACATTTATTAGATTGCAAGCTGAGGTGATAAAGTGGCTGTGAAACCAGATTTAGGAATGCCTCGTATAGAGTAATTCAGTACTAATAAATAGATGTAAATGAGCATATTTAACTAAATGATTGAAAGGCATAGCTATAAGCTTGTTCAATGCTTTATATAATTTCCTTACTTTTACTAAGTAAATAAACAGCAACGTGAATAAACAAAATAAAAAATAATAACATAGAAATACCTAAGATTTTTTTTGGAAAACAACTCAGATTTTTGGGGTAATATCTAAGAACTTTTATAAAATGTATAACATTTTTGGAAAAATATAAGAGACGTTTTGAAAATATCTTAAATATTTAGGGGAGGGGGTTCAAAACTTATATATAAAATCCAACCTCCTCTCTCTTTTTAAACGATTGTGAACACATTCTTTTTCTCTTGCCTCTTTCACCATTCAAGCAGTGAGGCTAGTGTAGTCGTCATTGAGCTGTAAACAATTATTTTTATAAGAAAGAGATATGTCTTCCAGTTTCATTTACTGCCTATACATTTTGCAAAATTATATATTTTTCAATGTCAAATATCGCACAATATACAATTATTTAATGAAAACTTTTGAAGCATGGTTTGCCACATAAGCAAGTGGACCCATCAATGATCATTTATAAGGCTTAGGCCTTTTAATTCACATGTGCGACTTCAACTCAGAGTTCTCGATCGGCCTAGGAGGTGTATACTTCTTCAATTATCGCATTATATATAGATCTCCTTAGTTTGGGTTCTACTTTAAGATAATAATTGGTTATAGCTTTTAATATAACTATCTATCTTCTTAATTTCGAACTAAAATGAATGCGCCTGCTCACGAAAAAATGAATTTCTTTTCCCTATAGTATAAGGGTAAATGAATTAAATTCCAGCTCACTATTTGAATATTTTGTGTTTTTATTTTTAGGTGAATGAATTGTGAAGTCCATACCTGACAGCACCTAGAAGAAGTGCTAATGGAGTTTGAACAAGCTCACAGTGATGTTCCTAGAAGGCAAGGGTCATCACAATGTAGGCCTTATCGTCCCTAGAGTGGCAGTAACCTCTAACCTCATTCCTCTATATTATCAACTACTAAGGTTTAGATAATCCATGTAATTATAGGTTGGTGAGTTATAGTTTCAAACATGTTTGTCGCAGAAATAATGATGAAGTTGAATAAGCCCCCATAGCTAATGGTCCTTTAATGACTCATCCATTGCATCCTTTGAGTGCTCCACAAAGAGTTGTTTTTATTTTTAATGTTGAAACTGTTATGAAAGAGGTGGATAAGATTGCTGCTTGAATGTGTCGTTAGCCATAGCTAAAAAGGTGCATGTTTCACCATCTTGCACAGCCTTTGATCGACTCCCTTCTCTTAAAGGCGATTTCAATAGCCTGTATGCCATCATTTTCTAAAGAGGTGGTTACATTACTCCTTTAAAAAGTAAGGTTGAGGGCTAATCAAGTAGGCACCCAACCTCATGGTTTTGCAAGAGAGCTACTCCAGCCAAATGATTATTGAAGAGCAAGACAACCGTCGTATAGAGGTGTAAGATAAATTTAATAAGGTCTCTTGATGGTTCAACATGAAGGCCCATTATGAAGCAATATGGGCTACGCAGAAGCAAGTGGAATCAAGACGTGAGGATCTAATGAAAGAGCTTTAGCTTTTGGATGATTAAAAGAAAGATCTTAGTTCTCAGGTCGTTGCCAGTGGCTGTTTACTTCAAGAGATTAAGCATGAAGTTATTAATTTATAGGATTAAATTGACATAATTAATGCCGCTAAAATGATCAACCAACCCTGAAAGCTATCTTGGAAAAGACTGAAGCCTACATCAAAGAGTCATTCGAAGATTTGGCGAATTTCTAATTGAATCCCTAGCCATACGCACCCTCTTTTTGAGAGAGATTCATTATGTGTCTCCCAATTTTGTAATGTGAGCTTGGTATTAATTGAACAAAGTTTGGATAACAATTTCTTTTATTCATAGCTGTAGAAGTATCTTGATTCATTCACCTTGTCATTAGACTTCACCATTAGTAACTTCATAAGAACAGGTGAATTTATATTAAGCTAAATCTCTATGTTTCTCCTTCAAATTTGTGAGCTATTGTAACAACCCAAAATGAACATGCTACACTGTTTACAGTTTCTTACTAATCCTCTTGATTAAGAGTGCTAATCCCAATGATTCGGATGTTATCACCGTCCCAAAAAGGACGAGGCTTAAAGCCATTACACTAGAGATATTACAGTTGAGCATAATTCAAGCCCATAAACGATCAATGTCATCCAAAAATCTACATGTGTAGGTAATAACAAAAATAGGATTTATACATAATAGTAGGCAAATCACCATTGTTGTCATAGTTGCAACCATAAGATAACTTAAACTACATCTCCCAAAAAAAATAAAAAATAGAAGTGCAGTACTCTATTACTAATCCAACCAGGGTCCATTGCTCACTTATCATCCTCAGCAGGTTTGCTAGCATAGGGGTGGTTCAATGAGCACTTGCCTAAAATAAAACATAGCAAACATTTCGAAATGTGAGCCAAAGCTCAGTATATGTATTCCTGTGTTGTTAAATGATCATTGACACATTGATTGGGCCCACTTTGTAATTTATTTCAATTTAAAATAGGGAATGAGATAAATGTAAAACTACATCGCTAGCTATTATCTGGTAGTGAACCGCTGAGAACTGATATGATTTGTAGATAGGTGTACACCCGGCAAGCTGATCGGGGGGTCTGGCTTGACGCTGCGCAGGAAACTAATGGACGAATACCTTAAAGACTTACAATTGATGTGGTTACTAGTTATGTGACAAATCACTGATTAAACATATTCATTGATGTACTTATCAAAATATTATAAATTTGATAATTACGTTCTGATTTCTGAAGATACGAGCAATGATCGTACCTGAGATTTTTAATGCAATCTTAATGGATAGTATTTATGCACAACATCGGCAGAGGAAGCGTGGTGGCAATGGTGTCAACTGACACCCCTCCTCCACCAAAAAATAACAAATACTATCCTACTGAACAGAGAGAACAATGCGTATAAATATTGTGGCAAAGAGTTATATTGAGGATGCTTAGCATAATGGTTGTGATCTTCTATTGCTGCTCTTTCTATCTCAAAGTTGTGGGTTCAAATCCTGCTAGCGCGTTGTCCTTCCCTTTTTTTGGGTCAACAGCACTTTTTTAATTTGAACTTCAAAGTTTACTAATTATAGTTTAGTATTTTAATTGGCTTCAATTTGTTTTTCAATCCTTAATTTGTAGGTTAATTTATTTTTTAAGTTCAATTTGTGAATTTCATTCTAAATTTGTGTAATTTGTGGGTTTAATTTCAATTTTTGGTCAAAATGAATAGATATTTCAAAAAAAATATAGCACTAATCCTTTAATTTGAGTTAATTTACTTTTTAAGTTTTTAATTTATGATTTTAATTTGCCATATTTAATTTTAAAGTTTGTTTAATTTGAATTCTAACTCAAAACGCATAGATATTTTAAAAAGATAATTAAAAAATATCATTTCCTTTAAGTTCTAAATTCGAAAACTTACTATTGAATGAAGAATGTGGGAATGGCCCCACTCAACCACAATTATCAACTTATTTCTGACTCCCCTCCCTCTGATTCCTGGCTTCCCCACTGATGCACAAGAAGGGGAAGAAACAATAAATTAGGCCCTGATTTTTTTCAAAATTGTCATTATAGGTACATGTAGTCAGCAAATGGAGTTATATAACTTTAATAGAACTTGTTTACTAACTGACATTCAGACTCCAATGAATAGATATACGATAGGCTAAACTAAGGATGATGCAAACAATATAAACGATGGAAATTTAGCTTAAATCAAGGTAATATAATATAATTTAAAGTAAAGTATATTAAGGCAAATATTTTAGGTTATAAAGTAAAGGCTTAATAGAAGTAAAGGAAGATAATTCATAACTTACACTCTCGACCTCAAATAGAGACCTAAAACCCCAATATAGAAAGTTTAAGAAGTCCTATAATATTTCATTCACAGTTCGAAACCCAATTACCACAACGCGGCTCCTAAAATTGGGCTTAAACAAAACTATGTACAGCTTTCGCGTATGCTATGCAGCCTTAGAAAATCGGCAACAACTTTTTCCACAAAATTCGAATGAAGTAATTCCAAAGGCATTTGAAAAATAACTCATTGATCTATCTATGTACCAAAAATCACAATTTTTCGATAGACCAAACATTACCAGTTTATTCGTAAAAGGACTTCTATTTCGGGTCTGTTCATAGCCCTATTGCCCATGCTCTCAGCCTTTTCTTCATATAATTTCCCTCTAAAATCACTCTTTAAAATCACTAACCCATGATTTGTTCCTTATCATCACCTTACAAAGTCATGTCACTCAAATTTTACTCCATAATCATCTTCATCTAATTTGCAGTTTTTCTCTTTTACAAAAACACTTAAAAGACATCCATAATCTTATTTACTTGCATAAATGTACAAAATAGCCTCTTTTAATCAATTGAAGAAAATTTTCATAATCCAAACCTTTTAGCAAAAATCACACCAAAGCATAATCAAAGTTCACAACACATCCAACTTCAATTTCCATCTAATCATGTACAAATAACATACTTGATGCTAAGGATAAACCAAATCATGCATGATCACCAAAGCCCTAGCTTATGACCAACTTATATTTACATTTAAACTCATCCAAAATCACCACAAATATCATCATAATTATTATTAATGCTGAAGATTTCAAGACCAAATACAGAACAATCCAAATCAATCATTTTAAGCTTAAGCTTGCATGCTCATGTATAATCTCAACCCCAGCATACCTTCTAGCTTAACCAACAAATTAACACATCAAGTTAGCTCTTATTCTTATCAAATAGCATAATTAACATTAAAACCAACAAAAACAAGAATCAAAACCAAAAATCAACAAGATAGGCGATAAGGTTTACTCATTTTGAGTTAAATAGAGAGAGATGGAGGTGGTTGTGAGACTTGTGGGTGTGGCCGGTGGTGACAGGTGGTTGCTGGTGGCATAGAGGAGGCCGGCTGGTGGCTCTTAGTGGTGGCAAGCTAGTAGGGACAGCAGCTGTATGGCAGCAGAACAGGGGGGAAAGACAGTAGTGGGTGGAGAGAGAAGAGGAAGAAATGAATTGAGTGTTTACTTGGTTGATGTTTGTCTTGATTCAATTCACTTGGCTGAAATTTAATCCCATAGAGTGGCTTTTTCCTAATGATAATTAGACCTAAATAATGGTGATTAACTAAATCAAGTCAATCAACTTGTTGGGCCCTAAATTGGGCTTAAATGAATTAGGCTCAGGAAGAAACAACGCCTCATTGAGATCAAAATTTTTTCGTAGCTCACAAATAAATTTTTGTGATGTTATGAAAATTAATTTTAATCTCTTAAACTATAATTATCGAGGCCTATTATCAATCTCTCCGAAATTTTACAATAACAAAAGTTCGAATTGCAAAGGACCCAAATGAATTTTTCCTAATCGGAATGATTAAATGAGATGAATAAGTGCAAGGAAATTAATAACATCATTTACTTATTAAATAAATAAATATGGCTTAGAGTCCGGCTATTACAACTATCCATAACTTGTATTTAGGTGAACCTTAGCTAGATTGAAATATCTTATTCGTTTAGCATCAAGAATTTTTCTTGGGTGGTTATATTCAAGTGTATGCCTAAGTTATCTATGTACCTAAAGGAAGTACAATACCATAACGGATTAAACCACACATGGCTCAA
Source organism: Carnegiea gigantea (assembly GCA_029747015.1). NCBI lineage: Eukaryota > Viridiplantae > Streptophyta > Magnoliopsida > Caryophyllales > Cactaceae > Carnegiea > Carnegiea gigantea. The sequence goes on from JAKOGI010001373.1 coordinate 109,284, forward strand.
AATTAAACATGAGATTATTCTTTTAGTCGTTCACAGTTTATACTCTTGCATGCTATCCATAGTGCAATGAAATATATAACGGGATGAACAGTTCAGAATCATGCTCATGAGCTTTATAGGTGTTAGTACACCAAGGATGATAAGGCTTTAAGAATTTGGCATTTATGGGTCCCACTCACACTTCTTACGAGTCGACTATCTTTTATGCGCAATTTGTATTTTCTTGCACCACATATGACCCAAACTACTCGGAAGTGAGCTTTCCTTCATTTTTATGAGGCATGATGATTGTCCTCCTTACTATGAGAAATGATCTCCAACTTGAAATAAGAGACACATTCCTTATTTACAGTAGAGTAAATCCAGTGCTTTTTCTAATTTGTAAATTTTGAGGATGAACCTCATTTTAAGAGGGAGATGCAGTAATGACCCGAAAATAATTACCTTAGTGTTAACTTTAATTAACAAAGTTAAGCGCTGCATTTCAATTCAACATTTGAAACATTTTTATGATTACAGGTTGAGATGACAAAGTAGGCTCGAAACGCAATTTAGGAATGCCTCTCATAAAGTCATTCAGTACTAATAAATAGATGTAAACTAGTATATTTATGCAAATGGTTGAAATAAATAGTTATAAACTCTATGCTTTATATAATTTGCTTACTTCTACTAAATAAATAAAACAACAGCGTGAATAATCAAAATAAATAACAA